>CAVOJK010000052.1:0-33695 GCA_963695495.1 Hololepta plana
AAAATCACACAGGGTATTGTGATGTTGCATACCATTGTTTTTGAGAGAATGAATCTGTTTTTGAAAATGTCAAATAAGGCTCGATTGAAAACAGACGATTTTCATCGAAAAGCAGAAAAGCATCATGCCGACCCTGCTCGTCTCGATTGGTGCCACATTGTCATTTTGATTGGCTCGAAGGTATGGTTAGGCATGATGAGAAGTGGGTCCCCTACCAAACTTTTGACTGTAAACCGGAGTGAATCGGAAACCCTGATCAGCCAGCACGGCATGAAAGTGACGCTCCGCTTCGGTCAGGCCGTATACCAAGTGGGAAAGTGGGAGCTCCTGGTTGCATGCATTTTCGGAATAGTACATCCACGCCCACGTTTATCGGGTACGCAGTTTCAAGATCCGTCTCCTTTTCGTTCATGAGAGGCGTGTTTTAATCTTCTTCCGACAATATGACATCGGACCGCCGACGGCAAAAGAGACCAAGCCTGAGCTAGCCCGCTTGAACAACACAATTCTATGCCACCCACCGCACAGCCTAGGCTCTACGTCATCTGATAATTACCCCGCGCCGGGACTCCAATGCTTCCTCGGAGGAGTGTACCTCGAGACCCGACCCCATTCCAAAACCCAGTTCACTAACTTCTTCGCCTTACAACCAGGGAAGTTGTAGAAGAAGGCTATCCACAACTTGTACGGACGTTGGCAGAGAGTGATCCTTTTTGATAAAAAACACCTTCATATTCCACGAT
The DNA here is from genome assembly GCA_963695495.1 of Hololepta plana. Lineage (NCBI taxonomy): Eukaryota > Metazoa > Arthropoda > Insecta > Coleoptera > Histeridae > Hololepta > Hololepta plana. The sequence continues at coordinate 744 of CAVOJK010000052.1, forward strand.
TGCTCGCTCATTTTTTATATCGAGCCGAAGTCATATCGGTATCGGCGACATTACTTTCCTTCCAGCCTAATAGATCAGTCTTTTCGACATTTGTGAGAAATGAGAAGATTGATCTAGGTTTCACTGCAAAAGTGACTATCAATGGGACCGAAGCGCCCGTTTGGGCGGAGGCGACGGGTCTGCTCGTCTTCATCCATGAGCGAGGCATGCCTGCGGGTACGTTGATTTTATAGACGTTCTCGTGACAACACAATTATGTCTGTAAACAGGCAAGCTTTGACTGCACGTAGATAGTGTTTTGGGAAGTCGAAGGGATCCCGGAGAATCTCCAAATTTCAGAATACGGCGTGTCATTCAATGTCGCTCCAGGTTACCAGCAGATTCTAGCGGTTGAGCGGGTTAGAGATTTACATAGTTGCGAAATCATCTGCACTCTATGCAGACTGATAAGAAAATTTTCACAGACGATTGCTGATCATCCACGAAGTACTGTCTAGTTGTCGTTTCTCAAATGACTTTTTTCAGAAAAAATTTGCAAATAAGTTCGCATGAGCGAAATACGTAGAGGGTCGTGAAAATTGAATATTTTTAGCTTGCGGTGCGTCTCTCGGGAAAGTGTCAGAAGGATTCCTCAACGCTGAAACAGCCATACTATTCTAAAGGAAAATATGATCAATCGGCAAGTTTCTTTTCTGTGTTCATCACATTTCCGATCCTCTGCAGCTGCGGAAAAAGTTGAATGTTTAGTTAGTACTGACAGAACATGAATTCTAACATGAATGTGTTTCAACAAGTTGTTCTCGCACCGATATCACCATTAAAAGTTTTCAAAACACTGTTGCTGAGTTACAAAAACTCCATGAAGTTTGTTCAGGAGTGCTACGCTTCTTGCTATCAGAGCATGGTGATCAGGAAGTGTGATTGCATCGATCCATCATACCCCAAGCCTGATCAACCAGAGTTGTGCACTTTCGAGAGACGTTCGTTTTTTATCATACTATAAAACTACTATCAACTTTCCGCTGTCAATGTGGATTCAATAAGTGGTGATTTGGATACTGAATCAGCCTCTGGACGAGAGGAGAGAAGATTTCTTGACTTCACAGATCAAAAAGAGGTCTTATCAGAGTCTTGCCTGGAAGACGTTCAATCTGAAATGGGCGATCCTTCTGGCTGGGCATCGTGCGAGTGTCTGCCCGCGTGTGAGACGGACACGCTCAAGATCCAAGTGACATTGATACGACTGCCTTTCAAGGTGAGAACGAAGCGAACAAATTCATCAGTTTTTCACCTTGTGACTATATTTTCAGAAGACGTTCAACATTTTTCACATAGACTTACATGATTCTCAGCCGTGCGAGTATTTCAACGCAAGCGACATCGAGGACTTGGACTTTGAAGCGATGACGGACGCAGAGTTGGACGAATTCGCGGATGCGGAGAATTACGCAGTGATAGACGCGGAAACGTACGCGGAGATGGACGCGGAAAGTTGCGTGAATGGGAATGCCAACGCGGAACGCGCCATCATCTATATCTCACTCACTTCTTTCGACGTCGAGAAATATGATCAGCAGACAAAATACTCGGTGAGATTTTTTCACACTCTCGATGAACTCCAATCTTTGCTGACTTGCAAGAAATTTCGATGATAGTAAAATGTAAAGGGACGGTCCCACCGAGAAAAAGTGCGCCTCAATGACCGAGTGTGTATCAGGATAGAGTAAACGAGTAGTGTTCGATGCTGATTCGTTTGAAACTTCCGATAAATAACAGTATTTGCAGCTGACGAGCGTTCTCGCTCAAGTGGGCGGTCAGATGGGATTCTTGCTTGGCACCTCCATGATCGGAGTTCTAGAAATATTCTCATTATTAGGCGAACTGATAAGGATAGCAGCAAGTTCGAAACAGCCTGAAACGAAAGAGCATTCTTCATAGCGGTTTTCAATTTGATTTTCTCAGTCTTTATCTGAATAAAGTTTTTCAGAATTGATAATCATTCATCCCAACGAATCAACAACTTGAATAAACAAGTTTCTCTCGTAACAACAAGTAGAAGAGCTGTTTCCAACTGATTGTTTGGAGCGATAACGACAGATTCAGACATCTGATAAACGATGGATAGTAGAAATTGAACAGAGAGTGAGGGTGGAAAGAAAGGGGGGGACAATATGAATGAGTGAGGAAATGAAAGAGGTGGAAGAGTCTAGAGGAAGAGAGATAGGGAATGAGGACGGAGAGAACAGAGGGAGAGAAGATGAGAGAGAAAGGCAGACGGAGAGAAAGTGACGGAAGGACAAGGACGTCAGCAGTAGTTCTTGTTGTTGCTATGAACTTCCACAAAATCGGCTTTCTTACGAGGAACCCCCTTTTAGCGGGTCCGGCAAATTCACTAATAACCTACATATTCGGGAAGGTCTCGTCGAGGAGATCACGTTACCAAAATCCTAGTTGCAAAACGGACCTGGCTCAGCCGTACGGGCGATTTGAAAGTTGATTTTTCCAGTGTAAAATCGAGGCCCATTTCAGTTTTCGTGTTTTCCCTTGTATAAAGCCGAGCTCAAAATCAGCTCGTGCGGCCCAACCGTTACCGTTTTGCAACTGAAATTTTGGGATTAGAATCTTCTCGAAAAGACCTTTCAGAATATGTAGGTCATTAATGGTTTTGCCGGACCCTCTGAAAGTGGTTTCCTTATTAGTGAGATGGCTGCATTTTGGAACATGGAACATTGTGTCATTTGACATGCAGATCTAAACAGCAGGAAGTAGGTCATCCTGTCTCGAATTCTCTCTCCGGCTTCCCCAGTCACTACCTCTCTCCCTCTTACCTCTCTCGTCTGCCTGTATCCCTTCTTCTCTCCCTTTCTCCACTTTCGCATCTACCCATTCATTTTGCTGCACACCGAGAATATCGTGCTTTTGGATTGGCGAAAGAGAGAGAGAGAGAGGGAGTGAGATCGCACCATGCGACGAGATTTACCTCATCTCTCTCCCCCCCCTCTCTCTCCCTCTCCCTCTCTCTCCCTCTCTCTCTCACCCTTTCCCTCTCTCTCTCTCTCTCTCCCCCCCATCTCTCTCTCTCTCCCTCCTTTTCTCTAGCAACGCGTACACGCACTGAAATGGCGTGACAGTGCGCTGGAGCAATTGAGTGAAGCTTTGATGTGTTTCTGTGTTTTTGTGTGTTTGCGCTTCTTTTACGCTTGTTCCATTCAACTTTCTGCTGCTGCCATGCGTCTGAGATTCTTGACTATTCTCAATGAAATATGTGCTCTCACTCACTCTTTCCCTGTATTCCAATGGCCTCGACGTGGTTTCATGAAGAGAAACTTCCTAAAGGCAAATGGACGCCCACTCTCTTTCTCAAACTCTCCTCTCTCGTCTCTTTCCCCTCTTTCTCTGTCTTTCTCTGTCTCTCTCACTCACTCTCACTCTCTCTCCCTCCTTCTCTGTTCTCTCTCCCCTGTCTCTCTTCAGTGTCTTTCTCATTTTGATCCAATCTGGAAAAGAAAGTTATTTTTCTTCAATGGTTGTGTATTTTGAATGTTTTCTCCTCTCATCCGCCGTATGATCAGTCGTGGAGCCGGAACTCGACAATTTGAGCTGAGCCGTAAAAAAATTTCTATTGAAAAGTGTGGATAAATTTAGCTTGCAGGAGTAATGGATCTACTGCGCAATCTGGAAGGACCCAATGTACGACTCATCCCACCAGTTGTTAGTTTCTCATTCTACTCTCCGATACTCCACCATCCGGATCCCCCTTCTCTCACTATTTTCCTGATTTTTTATTTCTGTCTTCCTTTTTCATTTTCTCTCCTCCTCTCTCTTCCTTTGTCTGTCCCCGCCTTTTCTCCTCCGTGTTCGAAGAAAGAAACTCTTCCAGAGCTCTGAAACCGAAGATGATTTCACGGATCGGGATGCCGGAAGCTCTTCCAGATTACGGTGAGATCTAGTTTCTACTTTTTTCTGGTGGAACGACGTTCTGTCTGTCTGCCACCAAATTCATTGGATCTTTGCGAACTAGGTTCTGTTTTCGTGAGAGTAAAGAACAGAAAGAGAAGGGAAAAGAAAGAGAAGAAGAGCGTTCACATAAGTAGTCTTGAACACTTGTCCACTCGACTCTCTTCTGACAATTTCATGAACCCGGTGTGATCATCAGTCTCGTTAATAATGTTCGGACTGAGTCTTCCCTCGTTGAGATACAAGGCGTACACGGTGATGCAACGCAGCGGATTTCAGCATACAGAGTGAGTTTGAACGTCATTTTTGCGAACGAAGAAGGAGAATTGCTAGAAACGGAAAAAAGAGGATGGTTTTTCGAAAATAGAGAGAAAAGTGAGAAGAGATATGGAAACTTGCACGAGAGATAATCAGCGAATTTCAGATATGCCAAAATCATGGTTCATCTATGCCATGCAGAAATGGCGATATCGTTAGGATTCCTTGTTCACGGCCTCTCATGCCCCGGTTAGTTCGTTAGCGTGCTTCTGCTTTGACTCGAAGGAAGTTCACTCATAAATCAGTCCCTACGTTGTCTGAAACACTACCGTCCCATGAAGATTCAGACACAGTTTCTGTTGGTCGTTGGTTTGAGCGAATGACCGTGATATTTTTCTCTAGAGTTCGGTTTTAGTGCGCGGGAGTGACAAAAGTGTTTTGAGGAACTGTCATCTTTCTGAGACTTCCGATTCACATACCTTCTGTCCACCTTCATGAATCAGAAAGAACTGTCGTGAGGAACAGTGAAAGAAGATGATGATCAGGGTATCCGGATGAGGCCGAGTATCAATCGACATGCCACATGAACACGGTATCAGCGATAGTCGGGCTTCTGACGGCGCTCGTCGGTCTCGGAGCTGTCCATAGGTATGCGTTTACTGGTTTTTGACCATTGTCCATGTTGTTTGCAACCACAAACTGCTCGTGATCCATTTCGGCTCACTTTATCGTGTTTTTTGGAAATTCCGGGTTTTTCTCAGCTTTGCACATTATGGGGCTGGATTTTCCGGAAGGTTCCGAATTACTAGAAAATAAAAACGTTGTCGTGGAACAACCACTGTAGGTATCGCTGGCGCACAATGCTCGTCATGTGGCTCATTCTGTGCATAATTTCCTCCGTCGGTGATCTCTTGGCTGTCATCACCACCGGAATCTGGCTCGACCATCTCAGGTAATTCTGACTTTTGGCAGTTTGTTCGACCACTTTCGTCTCTTCTCTTCCTTCTCTTCGCGTTTCGTTCTCAACGAAAAGCGGGAGAATATTGTGAGGAGTGAACAAGCGATAGGATACACAACTGGAACAAACGAGAATCAGAACCATTGTAGAAATGTGACGGACACCTCAACTTTCAGCAAGATGAAAGACCGCACAGGCATAGTCAATGGATTATCAGGCATGATGCTGCTCAGCTCTGTCGCAGTCGGTTAGTTCCGATGATTTCCGACCGCGCGACTTTTTTCCCATCGACTGTTCCAAGGACCCCACCGGACTCATGCGTGAGAAAAAATGAAAGGTGACTCGAAATCGGAGAATTTCACTCAATGACGACCTTGGTCGGGCGAACCGGAACTCGAAATTCCAGGTGTTTGTTTCATTCTGACAGCTGTACTCATCTGTCATTATTGGAGTGGCAAACTCGCCCCAAGTATCAAGCTATCGGACGTGTATCGGTGAGTATTTCGATTCGAAACCGCGATGCACAGAAACTGAAACCGTACGCGTTGCTTACGATCTATTTGCAGAAGCGTAGTCGAAGCGTCCGTCGCCGCTTGTCACGCGCTGGCTCGAACGCGGCTGAACGCGCCGCCGCGCGTGCGGCTAGCAAGGGAATTCACATTGTATAATGTGACCGCGATGTATTCATTTATTGTAGCACAATTTTGCTAGAATTCACAGATTGAAAAAAAAAACTGAAATTTCAATGACAAGAGTCCCAAGAAACCATCTATCAGAGATGAGAACCTTTTCCAACGGAAAAATATCAGCAATAGAACAAAATTACTTGTACTGTCAGATTCTCAGTAAAGTGTCTTTCCCCAACAATCAGGTTAAAACGAAGCATTTCAAATTCGTCACAATCTCAATTCTTGTACAGTTTCTTGCCGAGTTATTTGAACGGGTGATTATGAATAAATGAATGAGAATGTGAATCGATTGAGTGCTGATCTCCAAGAAGTTTCTGAGTGAGTTCAAAATGGATGGCATTGTTGACCAGTCAACTTCGTTTTTCCTCACTCCCTTTCAAGACAAACCAGATGAATTGACATGAGCTAGAAGCTATGAAACCGTTGGCACGAAATTGGTCGGCGGAGAAGTTTATTGAAACTCAGAAGTGACTTTTCAAAATATGAACTCACGGTTTCCGAAAGGAACGAGATCTATGACTCAGACTATGAGTGTCCAATCTATGAACCTCTCCAAACTCAATTGAATCACGTTGGGCCACTGCCTTCATATCGTCTTTTTATCTCTCACTCCATCAACGGTTATTATTGATATCGACGGATGTGTCGGAACTTGCTCTCTTTCTCTCATTTTTCTCTCTATGCAATAACGTGTAGAGCATGTTTCATGGAGAGACTTAGAATGAAGAGAGCGAGAGATTGACGGATGGAGGAGAGCCCAGAGAGTTAGAGGGTAGAACGTGACCGTGGCCGAGATCAGTATAAAAGATCGGCGGAATCACCGGAAAACTCCCCGACCTGGCTCACGCAGAATAAAAAAAGACCGAACTTCGATTCATCATGGCAACTCCATCCACTTCACAGCCAAGCACAGAGGTTAGCTCCGTTTCCAACTTGAGAAGACACAAAATTAAATATGCAGTCTTGTTCGAAAATTAAATTTTCATAACTGATTGTGAATTATCTGCTGACTGGATGTAAGCTGACCCAACTTTTTTTATATTTGGAGCGAGTTCTCTCCAGTATTTTACATACTAGCGCGGATCATCAGGCGAATCCAGTGTTGTATATACAAAATTGCCATGGAGTGTAGAGAAAAGAGTGTAGTGAAGTTATCTTGCCAGACAGTCTGCGAGCAGTTCCTGCTGTCCGAAGCACGTTCACTCCTGCCAAAAGCGCATGTACCGTATTCCAAGTTTCCTGTAGCCGCAGTTCTTGTCTCTGATGTAAGTTTCTCCAGCATGTCATTTTCTGCGTGTGCGAGAATCTGACATCTGTGAGATTTATTTGTGCTAGCACAAAGAAGTTTTCCAGGACGGCACAATTTTCCGCGGTGTCAATGTCGAGAATGCTTCGTATGGAGGTGAGTTGGTTGATTATGTTTTCACTCTTCCAATTCACAAAAATTCGATAGAGTTTGCACTGTAGAGGTCCATAAGCTGTAAAAGTTATCCGGAATCAAGCGTTCCTCGCTGCCGGGACCTGCCTGTAAGGCCGGCTGTTTCTGCCATAAACTGTGATCTAGTGAAACTGTATAGAACAGAAAATCAGGTACAATCTGCGCCGAACGTAGTGCAATCGTCTCAGCTGTCACACACGGGAAAACTCGTTTCAAGTGAGAATCAGTTTTGTTCGAATCGATATCGATTGTCCGAAAACGGCTTTTGTGAACTGTTTCCACACCTTCGACATTGCAGCAAAATTCTAATCACAACCGAGCACGAGCTGCCGATCTCTCCGTGTGGCATCTGTCGCCAGGCACTCGTCGAGTTTGGCGATTTTGAGGTGCCGATTTTTTAGTGATGAAAAATTGAAAAAATGGGAAACCAGTTGTGATATTGATCTTCAGGTGATAATGATCAGTGCGAATGGCAAGCGCGAAGTCTCCACGACGATGAAACTTCTGCCCCTCGCATTCACGCCTGCCTCACTCGACGAGTACGAGAGACAACAGAAAAAACAATGAAACTATCTTCTGTAGAGATTACTCGAAACGGTAGAACTTGATAAAGTCTCTGAGATGTGTGGTTTGTTGGTTTTTGGCATGTTGCCTCCAATACATTGTTCCATGAACTTCGTTATCTATGATAACCCGTGCGAGAAATGTTCTGTGTTGAATTACAAATCCTAGATCACAGAGTGAATCACAGCTTGGAGCTGTTCGTAGCGTGAACACGTTGCCTTTGTCGTTCGGCCCAACTGAAAAAAACAGGGATGACTGTATTTTCCTCTCATTCGGGAAGCAAACGCAAGCTGAAGCTCTCACTAGTGTTGCATGTTGTGTGTGTCTCCGAGTGATGCGAAATGGAAGTTGTGCTTGCCAAACTCAGATCCTGCCCAGAATCCATTAGTCCACCTGAGAAATTCAAAACCAAATTCCACTGGAACGTATGGTTTGCACGGCTTACTAGGAGACATCGATTGAAGTAGAATATCGATTGTGACAAAATACTAACCAATCATTTGGAGCATCAACTCCAATTCCGATTTCTTCTCGAAGAACGCCAGTAACGAAGAAATCGTCCATCTGTGTCAGAATCAGGTTTATCTTATTATACCGTCATGAAATAACTGCGCAAAAAGTTGCAACTCTAATGGTCTATGAAAGAGCGAGTTACTGTAGCGGAATGCAAAGTGGTGTGAAAAACTCGGCGCTGGAACGCGCCCAGAATCAAATTAAGAATTTCGATTGCAATTGATGAATTGTAGATCATAGAATTTCTCAACGTTTCAGTGATGAGCGAGCTCAATCTGTTCAGTTTGAAGCGAGGTGCGCACCGAGTTGCATGAATTTGTGCAAATCGTCCAGTTATTTCACGTCAGTATTATACAAAACCAGACGCAGAAAGTGCATCTTCTGAATGAATGAGCGACATGAGTGAGTTCATGAATGGAAAACTGTCGCTTCCGGTTGAAACTGACATGATAATAGCGTTCGCTTGCTTCGGCGGCAGTTATCAGCGCTGCCACGTCCTCGCCACTCAGCACATACGCCTGGAGCACATATTTCGACCCCGTATCAACATTCGAGAAAAATACTCACCTGGCCGTAGAGCATGAAAGTTTGCATGGAACCGGGCCACTCTGCGCGGTTCATGGACCTGATGATGAATTCGTTCACAATGTTCACACACGAGAAAAGTGGGATGATCGTGAAAAGGATCAAACGGAAGAACTTTTGGAGGAAGTATCTCAAGCCGATAGATGTTCACCACTTGTGATGGTGTCTGTGGACGGGCCATCGCAGCAGCGGATAACCGTACATGACGCCGCGATGGAAGCGATGCGCGTGAGAGCGCACCCAACTAGAAAATACACATGTTCACGAGTATCTGTCGAGAACAATTCATTTCGATATTTGAAAAACTGTTCACTCAAATTGGCCACAGAAAGAAAAAAAACAAAAAAGGATTCCAAGATCAAAACTCGGAAACAGGCTTTCACATAATGGGCAATTACAGTGAAGAAATGAGTCTCACTAAGGATCAGCAATATTGTCGTCATCGAGATGAACAATCACTGCACTTGATCGCAGTTATCGCGGTGATAGCGTAGCCAATGAAGCGCCTGATGTTATCATTGAGTTCCGTAGAATAGAGTTCATGCCATACTTCCTCGATAGTCATTATGGCCATCACTGTTAGTGAAAACTGAAATTCAAAGCAACCAAAGATTCGTTCTATAGTTTTATAGTTCACGTAATGTCACTCGAAACTTTGTCCAACACGGCATTCGACTCAGGCTTTGGTCCACTTTATGTATTCTATCATTTCACCACCCCAGGAAAAATATGTATCAGATGGTTCGGACAATCGATATGAGCCGAACAACTCGTGACATCACTCAACTACAGCACCAACATCATGCAGAAAGTTCAATTTTTTCACATATGTAGTTCCAGTTTCTCTGGCTCAGTTCCTCAAAGTTCAAAGTCTCTTGCACACATGATCTGATGTTATGAGAATGGCATTCATCAGTCTTCTGCATAGAGGATGGAAAGATCAATTTTCTCAAGATCAAACAAGCCTGCCTTGATTGTGAGATTCTTGTATGCATCGATGAAAGCTCCCTGGAGAATGTCGCATCTTTGTGAAGCTTCTGATATGATCTCTTCGTTGGCGAGTTGATCGGAAGATTTGCCGACAACGAAGAAAAGACACGAATCGGGCATGAGGTGCTGAGATATCGATTATGAAGATTCCACCAGATTTTTCCTCTTCTTTCTCCATCTTCCTCTCTCCCACTCCCTCTTTCGTTTATTTTTTCTGTCTTCTTTTTCTTCTTGTTTCTCTCTCTGCCTAACAAACTATCATTTTCAAAATCGGAACGAATTACTGTGAAAATTTAGACGTGGTTTGGGTCAACACGAACCAATATTGGAGTTACACAACCATCATTTTCTGAATTTCTAATTCACAACTTGTCAAAAGAGGTCAAAGAACGTGGAGAAGGTATGTTTCCAATCACTCAACTATTGAGTTTGATTGATAATTCAGAAGCGTTCGTAGTCATTAGTCTCTCATTTGTGAACCAAAGCATCGTTCACATGTGCTGCGAATGAGGTGTGGAAAACTGGGACATTCTAGAAGTGTCTGAACATAGTGTGTACCAGCTGAAGCTTCTGATAAGACACTGTGGAAGTGAAAAGACTCGTGTAGACGGACGGGTGTTTGTTCCAATACAGAGGGGACAACGTTTTGATTTCCGCATTCGGATGATTTTTTTCTAAATATGTATTTTCGGTGACTAATCACAACAAGATGACGATGAGAGCTGACTCACCTCAGGGGATCCATAGGACGATCGAATGATCGAACGCTGTTCAGTGTGACTCATCGCTGTGTGCACATAGTAGACAATCGAAGCCTCGGAACAATTGCAGACGCTGGGCGTCACTACGTTGTCGAATGGAGCCAGATACGCGGTATGCTGAACCCGTGATATTTTCATGAATTTTTTTGCTTTTTCACCTCACTGTTTCCCCAATCAATCCGACAGATAATACCTAACTGTAAGTTCCGTGGCAAATGGTACGAACTGCACAACAAAAAAACTGACCGGTGGACATTCGTTCTCATCGTAAAATTCCGCCCAGAAATCAAAGCCGATAATATTAGTGTCGGAACTCAACAACCACGTTGTCAAGCATATCAAAACAATCAGTGCACTTATGATGAATTTACGATCTTTCATTTTCAATTATTATGGACTATCATAGAGACATGTATTCAGAGGAGTAGAAACCCTGATGGAGGCTTCTGTATGGGTTGACGGGGCAATAGAGAGTAGCGAGAATGAGAGAGAACTCAATATTACAGGCGAGGAAGACAAGATTAAAATTGGAGATAAAGTCCCCCGAGAACACACAGCGCGAACTAGTGCCCTCTTCACGAAGAGGGCGCAGAGCTCATTGAGAAGTGAGCTCACTCATGAACAGACATTTTCGTTCGTTATCGCTTCTTTCCAAGGAGGAGAACGAGGATCTCATGTCAGTTCAATAATTCTCGTCTGTTCAGTCAGAGGAGGCTCGAAATTCAAATGTCATTTATCATTACATTTGATCCGGCTCAACCATTTGATGATACAATCGATTTTGGTCTGACAAGTACTCGAGTGATTATGGATATTGATCAATAACAACAAATATCATCATAGCAACTGAAATAATCGAATCTCTAGCACCGCTAGTGATGCGTAATTGTGTGATCTATACCCGTTGAATTACAATTCTCGATAGAATGAAAACTATCAATTATCTAGAGACGGACCAAACTCCTTGACTGAGAGAACACTTGAAAAACATTTTTACGTCCGTTCCAGATACTTGAGTATTTCTAACAACTTGTACTCTAGCCTGGTACCTCGAAACAGAACGATCGATACATGTATACGTGACAATATTTCTTCTTTTTCGGATAAGAAATTGACGCGGGCGCACTCGTAGTCGACTTTTCATGCTCTTCGTGAGGGACGAAAAAAGTGCCGATGTTTATGAGCGCGAAAGGAATGCGACGCGGACGACGCGTCGCGGCTGTGCGTCGACGCGTCGCCGCTTGCGGAAGCTGCATCGGCATGAGCGTTGGCGTCTATCTGGACAATGTGTGTTGGGCAGCGGACTGGGGTAGGCATGCGGCCAGGGAGAAAGAGATAGACTGCGTCGTCGTTTCGCTTGCGAAGATCGCACAGTTTCCTCTGGCGAGATGATAGGGGAGTCTCCGAGTCTGGCGCTGAAAAAATTCGATTTTTCACCATTCATAATCAGAAACTCATCTACGAACCGAAGCAAAAAGAGTTCTGATTGTGAGACTAACCAGCTGAGGATGACATGGTGGTAGTAGTCAGCGCTGGCGTCGAGGGCGCTATGGAACTACTCGGCGCCGAACTAGATTCGGGCGCCAAGCTCAAGTCATCGAGACTGGCGCTGCTATCGTAATCGCTGGGCGGATGCATATCGACGTATATGGCGCCCGATGAGCGCTTCAGAAGCTGTGTGAAGAAGAAGAGAGCAGAAATGTGTAGCATCTTCAACTGTGAAATTTTTCTTTTCTTCCCAAGTTAGAAAAAAAAGAAAAAAAGCGGACAAGATTCAGAACGGTGCTGATGTCTCTACTGTCTCAATACCCCTGCCAAGCTCTCTTTTATAGTCGTCTCTTCCAGTTCCAATCAAAAGTCGCATTCATGGCAATCTCCAAAGCAAATTTGTTTGCAATCAACGAGCCTACCAGAAATCACAAACAAAAAAGGCTCACAAGTACCATTGAAGAGTTTATCGGAAGAAGTTGAATTGAATGAAGTTCATTACACATAATTGTGAAGAAGTTTGGATCGGAGTTCGTTTACAAAGTGTGGGTGGAACATTCAAAATCAAACTGAAAATTCTTGCGTGCAACTCGAATCCAAGTACAGAGAGGTCTCGTGTAACATCAGTGAACATCGAAGTGCAGTGTGATACTCTGATCAGAAGTTCTGTAGAGAACGAAAGATCCCGCAAATTCAGAGTTGACATTATTCACGCTGAGAAAAATGGTCAAAACAACTTGCAAATAGAGGAATCAGTTCGTCTTGGTAATGATAGAACAGACAAATGAATTGATGTGTTTTGACGTCAGTAAATATCAACAGGATACGGAAGAAGAGAAGAGAGAGTAATTAAAGCCTAGAAATAGTCAAAAGCCATAAATATAAAATGTCAATCCATCTCGTTTCTGAGAATACCTGCAGAAATATCCAGTGATAGTTGTCTGATAATGTACATTTTTTCATACGACAGTTTTTATTTGAGACGGCAGAAAGGGAGAGAGAATGAGAGAATGAAAGAAAAGGAGATTTAGAAAAGTTGAGTTGAAAACAGAACTGAACATTGTCTTGTCGCAAGAAAACTTATGAAATTGTCGAGAGTCTGGTCGAAACGCGAGTCTCACATTCCTAGTCATCGCGAGTCTCATCTCAATGCAGAAATCCTGTCGAATCAGACTTGCGCACAACGATTGCAGCAGTTCCACACGTCTCGGAGCAATCAGAATCAACATCAGTCCAGCCCAGCATGTCTTGAGATGAGCTCTGTGAGATGAGCGATACACGATTCTGCTGAGGGAGTGGTGATGGAGACGCGCTATCTTGATCGGAGGCCACGTCGTCGACCGCATCCGCGATGCGGCCAGGCAGCGAAGTCGGACGAGCAAGAAGCGGAGACTCGGCTGTAGCCACTCCATTCTCTTCATCGATTTGTGAGAGAATTAGGGGGAGGCGAGCCTGACGGGGAGAGTTTTTATATTGAAAAAAGAAAAAACATTTCTCATGTCTCATCACCAGACGTTCAAATCTTGTACTTTTCACTTACCAGGATCGGACTAGCTTCGATCAGTTCTTGCCACTTGCCGGCACCGGCAGCGGCTCGCTCGGCTTCATCAGAGTCACGTTGCGCCTGGCACTGCTGGCGCGGGCAGAAGGCGCCAGGTGGCACGGGTGGAGGGCGCGTGTGACACGGACACTCGATGAACTTACGAGTGATCCGTCTGAATTCTTATTTTGGGTGATTTGAAATTACGGAAAAGCTACCACTTCCTGTGCGGTCGAATTTCTGTTTCTGATCTTTGTGCAGTTCTCTGGATTCAGTAGTTTGTTTTGATTCTTGCAAGTTTCCAGCATTGAAATCACAGATCTCTCTCCGTGCAGGGCTCAAAATCTTCCAACGCAGTCTCGTAGTCAACTTTGCTCGTTCAAACACAAAACTTACGTGTAGTGAACATAGAGCGATGCGCAGCCAAAAGCAAGAAAAGCCGCTGCGATGACCGCGAGTGCGGTGCAAACACAGATTATCTGATCGGGGTTTTGTTGAACAATCTTGGACAGCATCCGTGGTTCATTGTGAGAATCTTCATTGAAGTTGTGAAGGTGGAATTCGTGATTTTTGACAGAAAGATTGGATCTGAACGTGGTCAGAGAACTAATGAGCGCACTAATGTTTGGATTATTCACAATTGCTTCATGATTTGAGCAAAGGCGGATGAATAAGTGGATACCGGAACAGTGAAATCGATGTCTTCCAGGAAGCCATGGGGAACAGGTTGCATTCGGCGAGCGTTGCGTTCGAGAACGTTGCGGATGTAGACGATGTAGTCCTCTAGCTGAAGATCACTCTCATTGCAACATTCCCTAGTTATTTACTAGAGTGCGCAACACCGATTCGAATATGTGATTCAAAAGAGATTCGACCATGTATTTTGGACTGGAACGGGTTCTGCTGCACTTTCAACGAAGAATAAGGTATCAAAAGCGATTCAAGCGATTCGGAAAGGGATTCGACTGTTTCTCGAGCGTATTTCTGATGCTTCTGGGAGCTGTTTTTGCGTTTTTTTGTTTCTTTTAATTGCTATGTTCGGTTAAATCATTCTATCATTCCTAAGCCTCGCAGCCACCCGTTTTGGGGCTTTGTCTAATACCTAAATAATTGACGTGCTTTTGTAAGAGCGATAAAATCACCCAAGGGACCGCTGGATCACCGATTCAGTTGAAACTTGGCAAGGTGATCCGTCTATGGCTAAACCCTCATCGGTATCGCGAAATCGTTCAGAAATCAATTTTCCGGTTTAGCCCTCAAAAAAGTGAGTGGTTTTTGTTAGAGAATAGTCTGGTGTGGAACTATGTACGGGTTTTCGGGCCTGAGAAATACGATGAACATATTCTCAGGTTCTGAAAACCGCTAGATGTGCCTGAAACAAGTCTCACACAGGTCGCTTGGACCATTTCCTAGGATTCGGGAATTTTTCAAACTTGTTTTTCAAAATCTTTGAACAAAATTAGGTCAAAAACACTATTCGGCAATATGTATAGTTCTGCGCTAAGCCCTGAAAAAATTTCTGTCCTCGAAGACGTCTTCGTGTCTTCGAGGACAAGACCGAGAATGTCTTCGAAGACACAAAAACGTCTTCGAGGTTACTAGGACGTCCTCGTGCCCTCAAACACATTTTTTCTAGAGGTTGACCTGGTTTGATTGAGAATTTTGTTGCAAAATCGAGGTGACTCTCTGATCAATGCATTTGGAACTTGCTATAAAAGACGTTCTCTTTGAGACCGGGACCCCCTGGCACAGTGGGGTTTTTTTAAGCTACAAAATTGAGAGTTGGACAATAGACCCTTGAGACATGAAAGAACATGCATTTTCAAGGATTTTCGAAAAAGAAAAAAATAATCACATGTCATGTTGCTAGTCATTCGACGCGTCTCGACGAGCTCTATTGATTGCAGGAAAAAATGAAATAAAAACTCCATTTTCCGACAAGTTATTAAAGTTGTATACATACTTACACCACTTTCATTCGTTCAATTCAGAGCGTTCAACCGGATAACAGCTTCAACAGCGATTCGGACGAATCCCTTTCGAATCGCGAATCATGTATCGAATATAGTATAAAACTCCTTGGAAGAGATGCATCGCCTATTCTGCACTTTATAACGGATTCATCCGAATCTCTTTTGCGCACCCTATTATTTACCCATGTCATATCGTGTACGGACTCCTAATTCTGACAAGGAACTCGTTCTGGTTCTCCATGATGTATCTACAATCTTCGATATTTGATTGTGCAAAGATATACATGAGCAGATTCTCTGCTTACCATCTGCTGTAGGAGAGCTCATGTTTTGTATAGAGTGTTCTCACGTGACTCGCCTGATTTTCATAGATAACAATATTGCATAACTTCAGTGATTTGGTGGTGTTACCGACTCAAGCAAGGGCCACAATCCGAGGACTCCGCTTCCCATACTCACCACATCCCTGATACTTCTCGCTTCGTTAGACCCGCTCACAGTTCGATTGCACGCGTCTCGGCATGAATCACTGCAGCCAGGGAGAGTGACGTTGAACGTGTAATCGGGCCAGCTCTGAAAAGGAAGAGATTCAAAACAAGAGTTCCGCAATTGAAACACTATGACGCGTAGAAGTTCTCAAGTTCCAAGAACCTCACCCATTTCTCAAATCGCATTGTTACTTTCGATATCTACCTTTGTCAGCAGGTACTTACGGAAATGATTGGCAATGGTTCACTTGGCTTCACATAGATTCGATCTTCATGCCATGCTCGAGATTCCTTCAAGTGTTCTGTTTTTTATATTTGTGTAAAACAGGCCATGTGAATTCTATCGAATCCGCTTTCTGTTGACTGATTCAAAAAAAGCTTCAGTAGGAACTGTGATAACCTAAAAATGCTGCGAACCTCGAAAATATCGGTTGTCGTGGTCCGGGGGAGTCTCGTCGTGGTGGGTGGAATTGGTGTGGTTTTGTTAGGAAGAGGCTTGTGGACGAGAACTCGTGCGGTGACTCTCCGAAGAGTACCAGACTTTGCTACTTTACGAATCTGACAATGAGTGAAAATTATTCTGAACAAGCGTTTTTTCTAATCGACAATCATCCGTTTCTTCTCTGATCCCAGTTCAACAGTAATGACCTACTAAACTAGCTGGTCTAGCATTCTGGAGTAAGGTTCCGAATTCAAGTACGCTTTCAAGCACGCAACGATGGAACCCTTGTTATAGTCGGCCGAGAGCCGTATGTCCAATTGCAGTCCACTTGAGACAGCGAAACGGCCGATTCTCACAATCAGAAACCGATTTCCACATTGAGAACAGGAGGAAGGAAAACCGGTTTTCACATTGAGAGCAAAAGGGATGAAAACCGAGTTTCATATTGAAAGAAGGAAGAGCGTAGACCGATTTTCACGCTGACAAACAATGAAAAATGCGAGATGAATCGGCCGTTTCGCTGTTTCAAATGGATCTTAATTGGACATACGGCTCTCGGTCGACTATAAAGGGTGGTGCATGGCTACTGTGGTTTTGCATTCAAAAGCGACGTATGCAAAACTTCATATAGGCGAACACCACAATTTTTTTCTCTCATTTTCTCCTAGTGACAGTTTCTTTCTGTAGAAGTTCCTTGTGTTATCGAATAGAGCACTATCCTAACAGCTGGCTCCTTCCACCTGTCATTAGTGAGGGGGTGCCCGATCCTTTAAAAGTTTGAAACACTGGAACCGAACGAGGATTGAATCAAACTCTTTGCTTACTTGAAAGCGTACCTGAAATCGTACTTGATTTCGAGACCGTATTCTGGAGAGAATTGGGTGAGAAATTACCGGTTCACTGTCATAGACGATGAAGCGATCTCGGCCTTTTTTGACTTTACGCTCTTTGTCTGCTTGAACTTTGCGACGTCTGGGAATGATCAGGAAATATGCGTAAATTGTGGAGAACTCGATAAAATCGCTCCCTAACTTGTAAATCAGTGATTCAATCTGTGATTGTAGAATAAACTGACTTGGTGTGAGACCAGTCATCAGTATAGTCTCTGAAACAGATGTTTTTTCGGTGTACCGATTTTTGAAAGATGCGGTTATCATTGATTATTCAGAATCATGTACGATATTACGCTTATCGATAAAAACTCACGTGGGTAGAACTGCCCATGGTTTAGCCGTTGTGGGTAGAGGAGCTTTTTGCAATTCAGATGTTTTTCCGTAAATCGTTCTCGAGGACTGGAAAAACGGTGATCGATTTCTCTCGGGGCTCATTGGATGGTGAGAGTCACAGAAGTTGCTCACTAGATAAACAGCGAAAAGCATCAACTGTAGCCATATCGTGGTAGCTCGCATCCCACTCTCACTGATGGGGTCCCTGAAATAGTTGTTACTCATGTCAGTATGTGATATGTGTAGGGGCTACTTGAATAAAATCACGGACGATGAGCACGAGAGGGCACTGTTGAGGAGAAAATGAATTGAAGGAATGAGAAAATGGAGGGGGTTGAGGGGGGGGAGTGAGATTGATCGGGCCGCTCCTTCAACAAATCATGCGTCTGGAAGCCTTCGAATGAATCACGGAGAGAGCTTGCAAAAATTCCCAGATTCGGCAGACTCCCTTGTTTTCTTACTCTCTGGTTTTGTTCTTTCTGATTATCAGAGGAATCTCACTCTATAAAATTTTCTTCTCTTTCTCCAGACTGGAGTTATAATTCAAGTGTTTCCCCATTACAGTTTCAGGAAACAATGAAAGTTTGTTGATTGACTTGTTGATTGTTTGTTGATTGACTGACTCACTCGAGTCAGCTGCTCGCTTGTTTTCTATCTCAGCAAAAACATAAATCATGTCGAATCATGAATTTGACTTATCACGTTTGCGGAATACTTCAAGTGGTACGTGGGAGTCTTATTCGCTCATTATCTGCGATGTGTCTTCAGAATGACGTGCATCTTCATGTCCTCATATTGGTTGGATAGGTGGAGTATTCCGAGGGTGTGACATTGTGAGGAGCTTTTTCCAGTGTTTCCTTGATGTTTTTCTCGGAACTTTCTCTGCAGTGGAATGACAGGAGAGAGGACATAAGATTGAAAACGAGAGAGAGAGAGAGGGAAGGAGAGATAGAGCGCGAGGGCGAGAGAGATAGAGAGAGATAGAGAGAGATAGAGAGAGAGAGAGAGAGAGAGAGAGAGAGAGAGAGAGAGACAGAGAGAGAGGAGTAAGAAAGTCCGACGCACTCTGGTAATCATATTATTCTGCGACGCGTTCACGACCATACCAAATGTTGAATTCGGGATATTCTGACATATCTCGCAGAGTAGTTGTCAAGTACACATCAAGCACAATATATGAGTGAGAACGTGTAAGGATTTGCAAGGGTCGGGACATGGAAAAAATAGATTTCGGACTTTGAATTGGAAAAAGTTGCGCCTTTTCTCGCTGATTCGAATGATGTATTTCTTGCGTGCAGCTTTTCAGTTTTAACCGAGTTGCAGCCAGCTGAAGCTTTTTCTTCACCAACCGATTACTCAATTTCCATGAGTCAAATCGCTGTGAAAACTAGCGTGCGTATAAAATCGATGACGCTCTCCAATTTCGTAATTGACATGAATTCTCAAAATCTTCATTTTGATTAAAAAATCGGCAAATGAAATTTTCAAAAACTAATAAAACTTTCAGTTTTTTCCTAAGAGCTAATTTTATTTCGCAAAAACATGGCAACGATATTTTTACAACTCGTGACATCTTTATTTTTTTCGATATCGAGGGGCGTCACCTCGCAAAAACTCCACGTGAGGAATCAAATCACAGCCAAAAGACGTTCTCTGTAAGGAAAAAACGACTTTTTGGGGGTGGCAGAGTTGGATTTCGTGACAGGAAGCGACATAGAATCTTGAGACCCGAAAGAACATGTTTTCATGAAGATTTTTTGAAAAATCGATAAATATAATAATTATCGATAACTTCCTCAGGAAAGTTTTTCCGTAGTCGATATGGTATTCATTCGAATCGTCTCGTCGAGTTCTACTCAAAAATGTAACATTGATACGTTCATTTATTTTTTTACTCGAGTTGTGATGTTCTAAACTGAAAAATCGATGAAATCAATATTATCTCGTTCAAAAAAAACAGAATATCCTCTAGTTCCGACATATATGATAGCGCAGGTTTTTCTGGTAAGGATGATACCCTGATTGCATAACTCAGCAGGTACAGTGCTGACTTACAGATGTTCGAAACTATTCTGCCCCGACTAAGATGTGAAACAAGAATTACGGATGTGAAACCCTGGAGAAAAGTTTAACTGCAACCCTCGTCTGTTTTCGCATGGGATGAGAACTTGTTCCGGTTCGATTGGGGCCTGAAACATGCGAATCCACCGATACTAGGCTAAGTGGCATCAGTTCAAAGATTCCTTCTTCCGACTTCCCCTCGAGTGTCAACATGTTTCCCCAGTTTTTCACTCTGAAGCGCCTTGATAATGGAAAAACGGAAAACAGTACGCAATGCAGAAAAATCAGTTCTCTGATTTTATGAAATAAAATTGGCTCTTAGGAAAAAACTGAAAATTTTATCAGTTTTTGAAAATTTCAATTGCCGATTTTTCATTCAAAATCAAATTTTTTTGAGTTCATGTCAATTACAAAATTGAAGAGCGTCATCGGTTCCATATGCACGCTCATTTTCACGGTGATTTGACTCATAGTAATTGCGTAATCAGTCGGTGAAGAAAAAGCTTCAGCTGGCTCCAACTCGGTTAAAACTGAGAAGCTGCACGCAGGAAATGGCTCCTTGGAATCGCCGCGATCAGGCGCAACTTTTTCCCATTCAAAGTTTAAAATCTATTTTTTTCATGTCCCGGGTGGCTCCAATTCAGCCAATCCTTACGCGTTCTCACTCATATGCTTTGGTGACCTCGTGGTCACCACATCTCTCGACTGCCTCGAGTAGGCATCGTCCAATTTCAGCATATGGCGGGACGGGAGGAGCATTCTCAGCAGAAGTCGAGGGTTGCTGATCGAAATATTCTCCCCTGGAAGTTGACGCCTGCTGAGCTCGTTCCGCTTCGAGCTGCGAAATATTACGCTGTTCACTCTTGGAAGACTGCCTCATTTGCTGCAGCTTAAAAAACGAAAAACGACGAGAAAAGCACGTACTTCATCTAAGTAGAGTGTGACCGCTGAAGTCGTGTCGACAATATTCTCAAGCGCTTGGCGGATGAGATCGCTGAATGGCGAATCGGCGCGCAAAATTTTCAGAGCTGCAATGAGGAGAGGTTTGTTTGATATGACAGGTGTAGTTTGGGTCTAGAAATTCCCGACGAACACCCTATAATTTGCCGGGAACTGATCCAAGATTTTTGAGGCAGGAATCGTTTCGAACAATGAAAAGTCGATGAGTTTTCAAATCTTGGTCTTTTTTGCAAACTCGGAAAATCATAGACGGTACACCCCAGTGGACCTCTTCATGCTTACTTGAAATGTGAAATTTTCTACCTATCGCATAAAAAGAGAGTTGGGAGCGATGTACAGCCATCTAGATTGTTTGCTCTACATCTTTGCAGAACAACAAAAGTGAGAATAACGTGAATATTGAATAGTGCAAACCTCTAGCGATGTCATCGTGAGGTCCGGCCTTCTCGGGCTTTCTGGTGAGTTGGATCGGCTCGCAATCCTCTAGATCACTCAGTCCCACGAAGCTGGTAACTGGCTCAGGCTTGGGGAGGAGACGCGAATCCATCAGAAATTTGTATGCCTGACATATTTTGAAGTCATGGTGATCAGATTTGCGCTAGAGAAGTCGCAACGGCCTTTTTTCTCACCATGTGACATTTGTGTTTCCTGTTCCAAACATACGAATATTTCTAAAAATGAGCATAGCTTGCTTCATCATTGATAAACCATATTTTTCTGAATGTTTTCCAACAAAGTCCAAACTGTTTTCGACACCCTTGACCGTTTGCCAATTCGGCATTTTCCCTGATGCTTCGATATGCGGAACTCGATAATTTTGATCATCTTTTTGCTCACTAAGAAACAAGGATCCCATTTTCACCTGCCGTGATCGCGTACAGAAACGTACCGGAACGAAATCGGTGCTGAATGAGAAGAGAGAGGCGTGATTGCCGACAGGGATGAAGAGATTGGAGTCGCCGGGAGGTGGAGGCGCCCGCCACTCGGAACGCTCATTTATGCGTCCGCTGCCGACGACGCTACGCATGCTGAACGCTTGAGAGCGGACGAAATTCGCCGATGCACTGCAATCTGTTCATACAGGACAGCCGAAATACTCAAATGTTCCCATCCTAAAGTGATACAGCTTCAATTCCATTCGAGTAATTCTCGAAACGGGAACATTCATTGTCAGTAAGATATTTTTATATATTGCGGCTCCATTGACAAAAATGGAAAGGAAACAGGGAATGAAAAGACAAACCTCAATATGTACAGTCCAAGATAAACGACAGTAGGCACCAAGAAGCCCGTGAGCGGTGCGAATTCCGACCGCTTCTCTCTGGGGCAGTGCGTCATGACGACGAACTCTAGATTGATGCGTATTTGATCAATGATACCATGTGTATGGAATACCTGTACCTAAATAGGGAAGTGTCTTTGGTGTGGCTGATATTGAGAGTAAATAGTGACCTATATTTTCAGAAAGCCCTTGTTCTCAGGATCTAAAAAAATCATCGCTTAGGTGCTAAGAGGGCAGAGTGTTTTCATCGATTTTTGAGAAATCGCCATTTTCAACACAGAAAAGATCAAAAATGCACTGTGTTTCAGCCTTGAATCCGACGTGGAAATGACTGGTACAATAACAGTTTGGTTCTTCTCGATAGCCATGGATGGTTGGTATAGTGGCAAGTACCCAGAGTTATGAGATGGGGGGTGTTAGTTCGACCACAGCTGCCGTGTTTTACTTTTTGCAACTCTGTTTCGGCCACTCTTGCGAAATATGGTTCTCTTGTATGCGTTGGACTACGGTAAATAAGTTTCAACCTTTGACAACCAGGGTTGTGTGAATTATACGAGTGGTGCCGCGTCAGATTGAATCTGACAACTTGTCAGTGTCAGTGACAAGTAGAGACGAGATAACCGCAACTCTTTGCGCCACCCAGACATGAGTACAACCTCGTTTTCGAAAAACTTTATTCCATATCTCGCTTTGTCCTGTGGCTATTACCGTCAAGTTTGGTAGAATAATTAATAAGACTGGTATAGTCGGGGGCTGAGAGAAAATGCGAGGTACTGTAAAGACTTCCACTGCTTAGACTTTCCTTCTCTGGGTTCTCTTCTCTCTTTCCTTGTTCTCACACCCGACCGCGACGTGTTTACCGCGACGCTTTGACCCAGCTCCATCTTTCCTCTCAGCCCCCGACTATATCAACGCACACCCGAAATTTCAGCATCATCGCCTCAGGACGAAGCGAGATATGAATTACAGTTTTTCGAAAACGAGTTTGCACTCATTCCCCTTTGGCGAGAAGAGTTGCGATTATCTCGTCTCTGGTGACAAGTCGACAAGTTGAGTCAGCTCACCGTCCCAATCGGGTATCTTGAACGTGCGAAGGAGCTCCGTTCGAGTGAAATTCGACAGAACCGCGATATTAATCTTGCTGATGATCATCGTTTCCCAGAACAGCAATCTGTGACGATGGAATTTGGGGATGTTGGGAAGCGTGCATACTACAGCAGAGAGCTGATATAGTCGGCCGCGAACTGTGAGTCCAATAGAATACACTTGAGACAAAATACCAGTCTCTTTCATGTACCACTCTATGTGCTGCTCAAGGAAAAATTGGCAGTCCTGTTTTCTCAAGTGTATCCGGATCAACTCACGGCTCTCGGCCGACTGTATAACAAGAAAAAGAAGCTGTGTCTCACATGCTTAATTGCCTTTGAACGTTGTCGATGTCCTTCCGCTTTGGCTGTCTTTCGTTCATAAGCCTACAATACGAGAACTTCGTAACTGCAGTTTCAACTGTTTGAGATACACTTTCGGCTTTCGTTCTCTCAACCAGTTTTTTCGAAGACTTCAAGGGAGCTTTCCAGTTTTCTCGTTCACCGCCACACCCCTAATATTATACTTTTCCCGAAATCTGAGGCTGGTGCGTCGCAAACGCAGCGATGTTTCTCATCCGGCTCAGAAAAATGCTAGTTGTTATATGGATGACATGCGGGCCTGCTTGAGAGAACTGACACGAGCATGTCGCGGCAGAGTTTTTGGAGGAGTCGAAGCCGCGGATGCCCAACGATCGAGTGATGAGCTAGCAGCTCGTCATGAGACATCGGAAACGGTGGCAGCCTTTTATTTCTCGCATCGCTGTCCTGCAGAAGACTATATAATCGCTCTCCGAGCCTCCGCTACATATTTTTCGAAGGAGACAATCAAAGAACATGAACGACCTTTTGCGCGTCTCTCTTCTCACGCAGCTTTTCTTCGGCGGAAGCAAGCATACAAACCTGGAAAGCGATTCTGTAACTCACAGCCCCCTCAAATATCAATATTTCTATTGAACTCTTCGAACAGAACGGAATGAATCTGACCGGAACCCGTTGTCACCGAGCGTGGAAACCAAATTTGGAAGAAAGCTTTTCTTGATGATTTCAGAGAAACACGACCCAAAGTGTTTGCAATTGCGACTACGTCGTCGACAGTTGCAACACTTTTTCGAGAGGAGAAAAGAGTCTCACTTCGTACTCTTGAGTGAGCTGCTCGAGTACAGGCTTGCGTTCCTTGCTCTCTGCGAGATTGACTATCGCCCTTAAAATTTACATTGAGTTTGTAAACATAATGATTGTTTGGCAGCTGCTCAGAGTGCATAGTGATAGCATGAATTATCCATAGACGTATAAACAACACAAAGAATGCGCTACTGATCGGTGAATCGCTAACTATTTTGACCACTGAAACGCGTAACTTTAGTTATCATATCCCCCATATTTTGATAGAAAGCAATGACGAACATATTCAGGAATGGTAGCAGAATTTTGCTGGATTCCGAGTCGATTGAGATGAGGAGAAGGAAGTAGGCCCTGCCAGCGAGTAGAATGGCCTGATCATCTGCACGTGCCAGAGCCTCCATTGAGTCCTGGTCCATCGCACCTTGCAAGAGCCTGAACATGACCACCATTTGGAGAAATTACCATTTTTTCGAACGACCGCGGATTCTATCTTGACAAGGACAACTTTCATACAGTAGTGAAAACAACCAATTCGGAGATAGCCAGAAACTTCGTTGTTTGGCAGTAAGCAAAAGGTGAAACACACCGAGCGTATACGCGGGACCACTGCTCCTTCTTCTCGATCACAAGGGCGTGTTTCTGTTGTTTTTTGCCTTTCTTGTATGAACGAGAGATGCTTGGTATGAAGCCAGAGATTCGCTCGCCCCACTCGTGCCCACAGCGATTGCGCGTGCATCCTGGTGTGTTGTATTCTTCATCTCTCTCTCCCCCCCCCTCTCTCTCCTTCTCTCTCTCTGTCTCTCTCTCTCTCTCTGTCTCTCTCTCTGTCTCTCTCTCTCTCTCTCTCTCTCTCTCTCTCTCTCTCTCTCTCTCTCTCTTCTTTCTCTCTTTCTCCCTCTCTATCTCTCTCTCTCTCCCTCTCTCTCCCTCTCTCTATCTCTCTATTTTCAACTCTCCGGTCCGA
Source organism: Hololepta plana (assembly GCA_963695495.1). Lineage (NCBI taxonomy): Eukaryota > Metazoa > Arthropoda > Insecta > Coleoptera > Histeridae > Hololepta > Hololepta plana. The sequence goes on from CAVOJK010000052.1 coordinate 26,091, forward strand.
TATGCATGATTCCAAATACCCTCATTGGACGAACCTTCGACGAATGCTTGTGCGGCTTTCTGCTTGTCCTCATACACATTATCACCGAATCTGGAAGGGTGTACAAATCACTATGGTCACACTCCTCCGCCCACTGCAATCAACACTTCGCAAATCTTCTGAGAGCTGCTCCAAGTTCCGACAGGGAATCCTCAACTGGACTCTCGGGTTCCCCATCAGGGTTTTCTTTCCAGCTTTAGTACTTTCGTAGCGTAGGGCTGTTTGGGACCATCGAGGTGAGTGTTTCTGTTGATATGCGATTTCTATAGTCGACCGAGAACCGTACGTCCAAGTGGGTACACTTGAGACAGCGCAACGGCCAGGTTGGACAGTGAGCACAAGAGTGATGGAGACATGAATGGAGTCTGGAAGTCTGTCGTGAGTGGACTTGGATAGACTGTGTCGATTTGCACGGGTACAGAGTTCACCCATTTCAGTTTGCACTGGGTCCGTGCTTGCTCCGAGTGGGTAAGCACGGAAAATGGGTAAGCACGCAAATTTACCCGCGAACTACCCGTTTGATCATAACTCCGCTTCCAAAGGTCGGATTGAGTTGGGAAAAATACTGAGGCGTAGAGCTCAACGTTATCTTCATTTTTGGGTGCGCAGTAAAAATGACTGAAACAACCCGCAATTCACACAGGACGACGTAGATAGACCGCGAGAACCATTCCATGCGAAGAGCGCTCTTCCAGACATCAGAAATGATGTTTTTCTTCCAATTTACCATGAAAATGGATGAAGGAGGCCGAGTTCGCGGGTAATTCGTGGGTAATGAAAAATGAAGCTTTTTGTGCGCGGGTATACCCATGCACTTTTCTTGCTAAACAGTTTTACTCCGGGTCGAGGTGCAGAGCACGGTGCATTCTTCTCTGTTTTAGGGTAAACCCGGGGTAAATCGACACAGTCTAGACTTGGACACTCGCATTTTTGCCGATTACTTTTCTTCAGCTGCTCCAGTGTGACAACTCACATTTCCGTGGCGACTGTGCCTAGAAGATTCTGTACGTCCTTCTTGGCAGACTTCTCCATTTTAGGGCAGAAGACATCGTTGATCACCGAGCGCGCAAACGACGCTGCCGCAGTCAGCGATGCCTGACACATTTCAACAGAGTTTTTTATCTAGCGGATTCGATGGGTGAATGAAATACTTCCCGGAAGAAAGGAGATAGAGAAGAAGGAAGAATGGGAGTGAAAAAATAGGTGAGTCTAGGCATTGCTCGTCAACGAAAATCTGACAATGAGAGAACAAGTTTCAGTTCCAAACATGCTTTTGCTCAATGTGTCAACTAGGGCGTCTCGGACGCTCTAAAATCGTAAGCACGGTTTTCAGACATTTTGCGTGCAAATCGTAATCGAAAGTCAAATGGAAGTTCTTTTTTTCTGTGTTTGACGTTCTGTGTTTGACATAAACAGATGTTCCAAAGAGAGAAAATGAATGGAAAACCTCGTCGACGTCCTCTTCATCTTCGCAGCTCGTCCCAGAGTCTGATGATTCGGTTGCCGGCGGCGGCCCCTGATAAAGGCAACATTGTTCCAGACTCTGCCTCAACCAAAGCTTGTGACGTATCAAACAATTTCGAGAACAGCATACGTTCACTGTCAAATTCGACATTTCTTCACAGTTCTCTCTGGTAATTCTCACTGATCTAACAAGATATGCACACAAATCTATCAGTGCACAGATCTATCCAGGATACCAGAATGTAAGTGATATGAGGCAAGGTTTCACGATGTGCAAACTACAAGTTAGAGAGTCAGAATGAACGCACCTCATCGGAACTCCTTCTATTCAATGCCCAATCGACAAACCCCTCGATTTTTCTCGAAATGTATCCGGGCGCCTGCTTCTTCCGCTTTTTTATCTTCTTTTGATTCTCTTGTGGATCCATGCCGATCCCTTGATTCTCTTGTTGTTCCATGCCGGTTTCTTGAATCTCTTGTGCATCCATGCCGGTATCCTGGTCCTCTTGTGGGACCATGCCGGTCTCTTGGTTCTCTTGTGGATCCATGCAGCTCCCTTGATGCTCTTGCAGTTCCATGCCGCTCTCTTGACTCTCTTGTGGATCCATGCTGCTTAGCGCAACTGCGAGTTGTTTAGTTTTGGGTCGAAATAAAATCGTTCAACGCGACACTGTGCAAGTAGAAAACAATACAGTATGACCATGATCATATTGACTCGGTTCTGTTTGGAGGCGTTGGTGAAAATGAGAATTCATGAATAGTGAAATGATCAATGTGTTTTTTAAAAAAGTCAAGCGTGTGAGGATGGGCGATGAGAGTTGGTAAATACGAAACTTGTGAGAGAGAGATGAAGAGGGGGAGAAAAAGAGAGAGGGAATGAGAGAAGAAGAAGAAAATTCGCGAGAAGATATAGAGGTTGAACAAGGCGAAGGAGAGAAAGAGGGAGAAAGGGGGAGAGATATCGGGAAAGGAGTATTGGAGATATGTTATAGGCAAGTTGGTGGGGAAGGGGCTGCCAGCAGACCTGGACAGAGATGGCGTGGTGCAGGAAGAGAAGAGAGACGGAGGGTAGAACGCATCTCGATCAATGGGCATCGGGCCTTCTGCGAGAGTGGACAGGATGTACTCCCTCGCCGTGGCTGCTCTCTTTCTCACGCGCACTATACTCGACTTGTCGAGCTTACTGATCATCACTTCGTTCGCTGTCTTCTGGAAGACTCCGGTTCAGAGTCGATCTGCAGGGTCGTGCAAGAAGAAACGCATTGATGCGATTTCATAAGTGTACAGACACAAATCATTTGCTGATCCTTAGTTACAATAAAAAATGTGAAGATTGAAAATTTGAAGGAAACGAGTCTGTCAGAATTTTTTTTTTCAATCCATTTCCAATCAAGAAATGGAGCAGTTTCCTGCCGATAAATCTTTTTTGAGACAAAAAGAAGTGTGTCGTCAGAAGCATGAAGCAAAAGGAGAGGTCAAGTGAGCCACCCTAGTTGAGAACCAAGACCGACCTGGGTGGGTGACCGGTCGGACCATCTCCATACTAGAGTTGGTTTATGAGCTAGGTATTATACCCACAGAAAGACTGCTGCTTACACTAGCCGGGTTTTGTTCAAGAAAGTCTAGGGTCGGATCTTCACATCACTGACATCGGCGAGGGCCACAACGCCGTTCGAACGACCGCAATCGATATGATACGCTCGATTGATTTGTAGCATCGAGAAGAACGAGTGGATTTGATGACAGCGTTCTCATTTTTCATTCAACATGGAAATGTAAAAAAATGAACACAAACATTCCGAGATGACGGAGACTTATCAGTCATGATAAACGTGACACAGGTTCAAACTGAGAGGAAAAATGAATTTTCTCAATTTTCTCAATTAGTTTCTGCTCGCAATATGGGGCTGCTTCAGGAGTCGAGCTTCGACATGCGTCTTCTGTAAAACATCATACCAAACTGAGTTGAATGTTCTCTGCAGGTGACAGATAAAAACCCAGAATTCCATCCAAAAAAAAACCATTCTTATTCTGCTCACCTCAAAAGCACAGCACTTTCTCTGCGCACAAATGCTTGCTCATTCGCTGTGTCGCAGTTCCGAAACACCTGAAAAACGTCTGTAGCTTTCGAATCCTAATTTCCAGATTTGTACTAGCATATTTCAAATTCCAGAATTTCTGGAGAAAAAACGTTGGAAAAAAGAAAACCAGCAGTACTCACTTCGAGCGTTGGCGTGAGAACGTCAAACAATTTTCTCCGCGTTCGCTTGCGGTGATCGAAGCGACGCGGACAAGAGCCGCTTTGTTGGCAAGAACGCTACCCAACGCACCGCCCAACGCGGACGCGGCTGCTGGCATAGCCGGAGACGCGGCACTGGCAGCGCCTGTAGCTACCGTGTGATTAGATTCCATTAGATTCTCGTGGGTTCCCTAGCTGACGGTTCACCTGGTTTCGTCCCTGCAAGCGCGTCTCCATCACTGGAAGGAGCATCCAGGGCATGGCGCACCTTCATAACATTTGTTCATTTGATAGTGAGACAAGAATACCATTTGGCTGGCGCACATTTGTGTTCAACCAGAAGGAGCAACGTTGTTCGAAGGAGTGATGAACTTCCTGGTTCCGAAAAAGGTGGAAAATCTTGAAACAAACTCGACTCGAAATCATCAGTTTGCGCATTATGCGTATGCAGTAGGGTAGTCATAAGCGTTATGTGCTAACTTTCTTTTTTGTGCGTTAGCACATGCGATAAGTGGCTGTAACTTCATTGTTCTTCAATGAATCCCAGTTTCGTGAGCTGAGCTTTGTGAAATGAGTTATGGGGATTATTTTCTGTGTTGTATCGTTACACTCATTGTGACCAGGTGGACCACCACAGGGAATAATACGGCGAAAATTAGTAACTCGATGTGCTAACTGATAGCCTGATCTGGGCAGAAAACCCGAGTTCACTTCTTCTGCACTAAAACTCTGCAGAATTTCATGCGCTACAAGGTGGCACTCAACGATTCGAAATACAACACCTGACCATGGAGCTACGATCAGTTATCACATGAAAAAGTGAAATTAGCACAGTGCTAAATTTAACGCTTTTGACCACCCTGGTATGCAGTACGTACACTATGCGTCAATGCAACGTTTGGCTAAGAAGTTATTTGTCAACATTGAAAAAAGGAGAGGTCGAGTGAGTCACCCAGATTCGAAACTGAAGGCCACCCATCTATCCTCCCGGGTGGGTGACCGGTCGGACCATCTCCATAAGCGTGATAGCTTTAAATCCATGAATATAGTTCCCTAGAACACTGCGTCTTACACTAGCCAGGTTTCACTGAGATTCATGTAGCAGACTTGACTCTGTTCAAACTGACATCAACAAGTGCCACAACGCCTATCAATCGGCCGCAATCGATAACGTACGCTCCATTGATTTGCATCATCAAGAAAAATGAGTGAATTTGATATTCACTCTCTCTATTTTGTTCATTTCACCAAAATTTTAGCTTTTCCACACTTTTCTCATCAACTCCACAATTAGATATAGTCGGCCGAGAGCCGTAAGTCCGTCCGGCTACAGTTGAGACAGAAGAACGGCCAAAGGACCACCACTCTTTCTCTATCAACGCCTAGTTTTTCTGCTACAGTTTGGCTCACTGCTCTACCTGCCTCTACCAACCCAGACTGTTTCCACCGTTCCTAGAGTGGACATTCGAAAACGCAATGACCGACAATACGTTGAGCCTCATAGAAGCTGTACGCCACTCTTTGTGCTTTCTATGATAGCTAATGGTTGATTTCTCACAGTCAGGACCACCACTCTTTCTCTATCAACGCCTAGTTTTTCTGCTACAGTTTGGCTCACTGCTCTACCTGCCTCTACCAACCCAGACTGTTTCCACCGTTCCTAGAGTGGACATTCGAAAACGCAATGACCGACAATACGTTGAGCCTCATAGAAGCTGTACGCCACTCTTTGTGCTTTCTAATGATAGCTAATGGTTGATTTCTCACAGTCAGGACCACCACTCTTTCTCTACAACGCCTAGTTTTTCTGCTACAGTTTGGCTCACTGCTCTACCTGCCTCTACCAACCCAGACTGTTTCCACCGTTCCTAGAGTGGACATTCGAAAACGCAATGACCGACAATACGTTGAGCCTCATAGAAGCTGTACGCCACTCTTTGTGCTTTCTAATGATAGCTAATGGTTGATTTCTCACAGTCAGGACCACCACTCTTTCTCTATCAACGCCTAGTTTTTCTGCTACAGTTTGGCTCACTGCTCTACCTGCCTCTACCAACCCAGACTGTTTCCACCGTTCCTAGAGTGGACATTCGAAAACGCAATGACCGACAATACGTTGAACCTCATAGAAGCTGTACGCCACTCTTTGTGCTTTCTAATGATAGCTAATGGTTGATTTCTCACAGTCAGGACCACCACTCTTTCTCTATCAACGCCTAGTTTTTCTGCTACAGTTTGGCTCACTGCTCTACCTGCCTCTACCAACCCAGACTGTTTCCACCGTTCCTAGAGTGGACATTCGAAAACGCAATGACCGACAATACGTTGAGCCTCATAGAAGCTGTACGCCACTCTTTGTGCTTTCTAATGATAGCTAATGGTTGATTTCTCACAGTCAGGACCACCACTCTTTCTCTATCAACGCCTAGTTTTTCTGCTACAGTTTGGCTCACTGCTCTACCTGCCTCTACCAACCCAGACTGTTTCCACCGTTCCTAGAGTGGACATTCGAAAACGCAATGACCGACAATACGTTGAGCCTCATAGAAGCTGTACGCCACTCTTTGTGCTTTCTAATGATAGCTAATGGTTGATTTCTCACAGTCAGGACCACCACTCTTTCTCTATCAACGCCTAGTTTTTCTGCTACAGTTTGGCTCACTGCTCTACCTGCCTCTACCAACCCAGACTGTTTCCACCGTTCCTAGAGTGGACATTCGAAAACGCAATGACCGACAATACGTTGAGCCTCATAGAAGCTGTACGCCACTCTTTGTGCTTTCTAATGATAGCTAATGGTTGATTTCTCACAGTCAGGACCACCACTCTTTCTCTATCAACGCCTAGTTTTTCTGCTACAGTTTGGCTCACTGCTCTACCTGCCTCTACCAACCCAGACTGTTTCCACCGTTCCTAGAGTGGACATTCGAAAACGCAATGACCGACAATACGTTGAACCTCATAGAAGCTGTACGCCACTCTTTGTGCTTTCTAATGATAGCTAATGGTTGATTTCTCACAGTCAGGACCACCACTCTTTCTCTATCAACGCCTAGTTTTTCTGCTACAGTTTGGCTCACTGCTCTACTGCCTCTACCAACCCAGACTGTTTCCACCGTTCCTAGAGTGGACATTCGAAAACGCAATGACCGACAATACGTTGAGCCTCATAGAAGCTGTACGCCACTCTTTGTGCTTTCTAATGATAGCTAATGGTTGATTTCTCACAGTCAGGACCACCACTCTTTCTCTATCAACGCCTAGTTTTTCTGCTACAGTTTGGCTCACTGCTCTACCTGCCTCTACCAACCCAGACTGTTTCCACCGTTCCTAGAGTGGACATTCGAAAACGCAATGACCGACAATACGTTGAGCCTCATAGAAGCTGTACGCCACTCTTTGTGCTTTCTAATGATAGCTAATGGTTGATTTCTCACAGTCAGGACCACCACTCTTTCTCTATCAACGCCTAGTTTTTCTGCTACAGTTTGGCTCACTGCTCTACCTGCCTCTACCAACCAGACTGTTTCCACCGTTCCTAGAGTGGACATTCGAAAACGCAATGACCGACAATACGTTGAGCCTCATAGAAGCTGTACGCCACTCTTGTGCTTTCTAATGATAGCTAATGGGTTGATTTCTCACAGTCAGGACACCACTCTTTCTATACCAACGCCTAGTTTTTCTGCTACAGTTTGGCTCACTGCTCTACCTGCCTCTACCAACCCAGACTGTTTCCACCGTTCCTAGAGTGGACATTCGAAAACGCAATGACCGACAATACGTTGAGGCCTCATAGAAGCTGTACCGCCACTCTTGTGCTTTCTAATGATAGCTAATGGTTGATTTCTCACAGTCAGGAC
>CAVOJK010000053.1:0-20625 GCA_963695495.1 Hololepta plana
CTCCAGAGAGTTCCTGGATGCCCCCCGTTTCATAGTGGGTAAGATCGTTCTCCAGTTTTTTTTTAATTTGAAAAACCATTTATTGCTAAACATTTTTTTCGAGCTGCTCTCATACAGATTTTAGTTTAAAGACCAACCTTGATATCGCCATTCTTCTCGCAAAAGTCCCCATTGAACAGACGTACGAAATATGGCGACAGGAACGACAGAAACTGGAAAAAAGGAATTTTTCCAGAACGCTCTCTAAATTCAATTTTTCATCCCACTCTCACCTATTCTGAGTCTCTCACAAACCTTTTCAACATCATTGGATAACACTCAATGTGGTGCATTCCAGTGTGTAACTACTCAGGTCGAGAGAGTGAGGAAATCAAGGCACAGAGAACATTGATTCGCCGTCACGCTTCTGCGTCTCTCGTTTACTCTCTCCTTACAGTAATCCAGGGCGATATGACTTGTTTTACACTGGGGCGTTTAAAACATAAACACAGTTCGGAATAGTTTGTAACACAATATTCTGAAACTCTAGCGAAGATAGTTTGTCTTCAAAGTTGAGTTATCGTAAAATGACTTACAGTATCATTGGTTCCTTGCAATTTGAGTGAAAAAGCGCCTTTTTTGGTATAGAGAAGATCAAACCTTCTTCTGGACAGCGATAAACTTCTCCTCGACTTGCACGATTCCTTCATCGTCCATTCCATCGGGAGCAGCCCAGATGCGGATCGGATTCTCTCCTGCAGTCGGAGATCCTCCTTCTGCTGATTTCGATTAAAGTACGCGACGCCTATTTCAAACACGCGTCGGAAGAGAAGAGTGTGTATAACGAGGAGAGTATTTTATGTGTAGAACCAAACTCAAGCGGTGAAAAAAAGACTGTCGCTTTAAAAGGTCGTGTTCGTGTTAGCGAAGATCTCGTGGGGCCAATCTCGCAGTGAATTTTCAAACTTGTTTTAAATCTTCATAAAAAGTATTCACAGTTCGGCTTTCACTGTTAGTTTCCAGTATCCACTTGCTGTCACTATTCCGGCCAGTTTACAACTTTACAGGTTGCCCTAGTCTACTGTAAGGCGAGAGAGTGGGAAAATCGAGAGACACAGACATGAACCGATTCCCCGCTACGTTTCTGCGTCTCTCGTTTTCCCCCACTCTCTTAACTTACAGTAGTCTGGGGCGACACTGATTACGACTCACTCGTTGTGCCTTGCTGTGCTTCTTTCTGATCTCCAGCGCCGGCGCCTTTAGCACTCATTGCTGGCGAGCGCTGAGTGGAAAACGAAGATTTCATAGATATTTTCAGAGCCACTCACGATCGGGAACAGATTTCAGCTGTTTTCAGTGACGGACGAGCAGTCACAAATGTTCATTTTTGTACAAAACTAATTCGACAGTTTATGTTTTCATTTTTAGACGAAACAAATTTGTTTGTCAATAAATCTTCACTTCTAGGCAATCAACCTGGAAGACTAGAAAGTTCATTCCGTCCGAAATTCCAAAACGAGCTATGCACCCATTTAATGATGTGACAGTTGATTATTTTGGAATCGGGAAAAATCTGAACCCAGAAAATATGATACGAGAAAAGATACTCATGGACACGGAAAACTACGAATCCTTCGAGAATTAATTTATCAGAATTTTGCATGAAAACATTGGGAGTGAAAATGAGAAGATAACATGGATATTACAAAATCGAAATTGGGTGAAAAAACAGGAAAAAACACCAGAGCGAGTGAGCGATTCGTGATGGAATGATGCGATGTCAAAGAAAAACTCATTTTGGAGAGAAAAAGCTGAAATCTTCACGTTTTGGCAAGACCCGGGTGATGGGTGAGTGAGCTATTTACACATATTTTTTGTACAAGACAAAGAACTGGTTGTCCAGACGTGAATTTGCGCCGAATGAGGAGCACGAAAAGTTGTCTTTGAGATCAGAAATAGAAATAAACGAGTGACGAGGCAGGGAGTTATCGAGTATTTTCGTATTCGCCCATCAGTCTGACCTTCATGTGAATAGCATACGCTCAATTACATCGGCACAAGTGATTTCTCTCTCAGTGCCAACGAACATTCCAGAAACAACCGATGAATCAGAATTGATGAGCGAATAGGGAAAATTTTTCAAAAAATACTTATAAAGCGATGATCAGGCATGATCAGGGACAGTGGCTTTTTATACTCATAGTCAATACAACTACCATGCGCATACATCGCAGACAGCACGGCACTCTTCAGTAGAGATTCATTTGTAGCACTTTTGCGCCCTCTTCCTGCGAAAATTACGGATATCCTTTCAGGAACTTATAACCCAAACCCCGAAATCCCGAATGTGGTCCCCCTGTTGATGAAAAGTTCTGATTCGGCGGCCTCGAATATTCTCATGTGTCATCTCGGAGTGTTTTTCTCACTTTGTGGGCCTACTTTCACAGAAAGGTCGCCCTGATGGTAGTTTGGATATGTTCAGAAATCCGTAGCGACCAAAATTCGTACGTTATTTTCTACCGTACTCTGTCGGAATTTCAACGCACGGATTTTAGATGCTACGGGTTTCCGAACATATCCAGTAGTTTCACACTTACTTCCCTTTTGTACGCCTCGACAAAAACTCTTTCTCTGGCACACTCATAGTTTGAAAAAGTTTGTCAGCAATCCAAAAAGTAGCTACCCTACACAATCAAACGAATGAGGAGGTACCATAAAATAGCTTCCATCTGAACAATTTTGAATCAAAAAGCTGTCCTACAGTAGCTAGGGGACGTAGTTTCCACAGACTACACGAAGTATGGGCATACTCCGGACAGGACCGTAAAATGTCAGACCTATTCGGATGCGCAGCCTATACTGCTTGCGTATTATTTTGGATGAGGGCACTAAAGACTGACCTCTAGCAAATCAAAGCCAGAGATCACACGTCCGATGGTGTCTTCATTGAAGCGTGTCTTGTATCTATTGAACAGCAATTGTGTGCTACTCCTGAAACAATTGACATCCTAAATCAGTTCATTTGCTTTCGCACCATGCAAAAGGATTAGCTGATTATTACGACTTTTTGATAACAGAAATCTTCAGTTACAGGACGGGTGAGTGGGAAGTCACAAGAGACTTTCGAAAGTTGACGGGGTCGAACTAGAACGTTATGTTTCAGAAGCAGAGAATTCAATGCCACTCCACAACCTAAGTCAGACAATGAGTGATACCCCACTACGCTTCTGCGTCTCTCGTTTTCTCCACTGCCTCGCCCTACAGTAATCTGACGGCGACAAGGTTGAAAAAACGTTATAAAACAATGAAGCCTGTGTGAAGGGGGGGGGTTGTTCCTAACACGTCCCTCCTGCTTTCAAAATTGCAGAAATTAAGTTTACCTCGGAAAAGATGTTCAATTTAGTGAAAAATATTCCCGGATGCATACTGATGACTGCTTGCAGATGGCTTGAAATACTTTGAATGCGACTCAAAGTAACTTTCCTACCGTACCTTGAAGTGTGTAGTTTTCACTCTACCTTTCAAATCAAAATGATACAATTGGCTGCTTTATCAACAACTAAAAACCATACATGGGCGCGGTCGTTCCAGGAACGTCACCACCCCTTTTCGCTACCCGAATTTCGACCGTCAGGACCTCTTTTCGACTGAAATATGGCCTGTCATGACCTATTTTTATCATTCAGAGGCTATGTCAGGACCCTTTTTTGAAAACCAGGAACGACAGCTGCCCATGTATGCTAAAAACTAACCGACTGCATGGGTCTGCGACCTTCAGTTCGACAAAGTTGTCGTAATCCTTGAGATCCACGGGCTGACGAGTTGGCGGCCACTTTCGCGTGCAGCGACACAGATCAATCTGACAATAGGCGATAACATCACTTGATCACCTTCTATTTCTTAATATTTTGTTCATTTCTGTCTTGTCATTCATTTTTTTTCTCGAAAATTCCTGACTGTCCGTTTCTTGTATTGTTGATCAACGTTTCACGCAAATTTTCGCACAGTAAAAACACTCGCGATCATGAAAGTCTTTCGAGAAATTACTTCTGCTCGTTCTTATTGTTGGAGGCTGAGGCAAAGAATTCGACCCCGTTGAACTGCCCCACTGTTTAGACTTTACTTCTCTGGGCTCTCTTCTTTGAAGTTGTTCTCACACTCGACTACGACACGCTTACCGCGCCGCTTTGACCTAGCTCTAACTTTCCTCTCATAGTCAGCCCCCGATTATACCTTGAGCTGGTCGCCAAGATCTTCGACTCCTGGTCGCTTCTTTCGAATAATCTGTCCAAATTTGCGCGAGCAATTGCATTTGGCCAGATACTCAGCAATTGCGCTATCGAAGATGTAGACGGCTACTTGTTGCGATACGTACTCTGATATTTACAGAATTCCGTAGTACGGAATCCGTACTCTAATTAGAACAGTTGTTGTTGGGTGGAAGCTGCTCAGTCATCTGTGCAAAATAGGGATAGGCATGCGCTGTCTCCGTTTTCACATACGGACAATTTTTCCCTTTTCGTGTGAGGAACTTCCCTTTTCGTCGAGCTGGAAATCGAATTTATTGCTTACTTTTTGCGTACCACATAAATTCAGTTTCTACCGCTAACAAATTGTAAGTATTTTAGATTAAACATTCTAGCCTTTCTACATGGAGACATCGGCTGCCCAAGTTCACAGAGAGACCTACTGTTGTGAGGTTGAAAGATGAATGCGTCGAAGTGAATGATCAGAAAGGATGGCTGAGCTGCTGGCAGAGATGAGTGAAGAAGCTGTAGGAGACTCATTTCTTTATTTCCTCTCTCTTTCTCTCTCTTTCTCTCTCTTTCTCTCTCTCTCTCTCTCTCTCTCTCTCTCTCTCTCTCTTCTCCCCCTCCTCCTCCCCCTCTCTCTCGATTTCTCTATGGTCTAAAAGGGAAAAATGCTCAATATCACTAGCCTCTGCCAGATGATCGAATAGTATTGCTTTAACTGCATCAGACAGTTCTCGATAGCGAAAGTTCGCGTCCCTGGAATATATTTGAAGAAAACTTCTGGAGAGTCTTTTCTAGACAATCCATGGGCCAGCTATTCTTTCACATGAAAATGCCGCTTTTTAAGAAGCTCAACTTGTTTTCAAAATCTCAAAAGTTTGAACAAGTATTTCGATAGGAACTGGACAACTGTTCTGTCTTCCGCTGTGCAACTGCAACATATAGCCATGACAAAACAGTGCGTCAGTAGTATAACAACTTTCTTTCTTTCTTTCTTTCTTTATTAACTCACGCGAATCGCTGAACCTCTTCGATACTCTTGAAGCGAGCCAGAGCGATTTCCTGTATAACAAAATTTCATCGATATCACCACTCTGAAAAATGAACTCACCATCAATCATCCCAAGACATTATTGCATATCCGTAGGCCACTATTTTTCATTCCTGGCGGCAGAGTGTGAAATGTGTGCCTTCGAAAAATTCCCTATGGAATTTGTGAAACGAACGATGATATGCGAAAGTTGCACGTTCTGCGTCGGAACTTTGAGCGTTGTCGCGAGTTGTGCATTTTACAAGCTGCCATTCTGGCTATGAAACAACAGATGACGCGGGTTCGGATCCCACGGGTGACCGAATAGTTTTCCAAGTTTCGAGCCAACCTTGAGCTTTTGCGATTGGAGCTGAGCAGCGAGAGTGAGAACACGCGGTGTCTCGAATGATTCGTGGCAAGCGAGAAGCGTCTGAAGACACTGCCTGCAATTTTTCAACTGTCGACATGTTTCAATATCAGTTTCTCAAAAATTGTCATTTATTTCATTCATAATAGAGTATACTTCAACAGAGACAGAGCAGTCTCTCTTAAACTTTTATTTTAAAGAAAATTCGATAAATCTCTGTGAGGAGCAAACTAGGAGAAAAGTAGGTGAAAGTAGGGGAATGATTCAATCATCATCACAACCTGTGGAAATTAGAGAGGACACTATTTTTACGACAACGGGTTGTTCTATGCTTCTTGTGATGGTTGTTATGAGATTTCGACGCAGAATCAGAAAATGGTAATTTTTGGTGTTGATGAAGAAAATCGCTTACTCTGGCAAATTCTTGATAGAGAAGCGCTCAGCGAGCGTGAGGAGGGAGCTCACATTTGCACCTACAATGATCGATCGATATACGCTGATTGTGAGCGTATTTCTGTTCATGCTCACAGATTTTGAGAAACCGGGGAATGTCTATTTTATGAACAGGGACAATTTTCTATTCTCGCCAGCGGAGATTAGTCCACTACTGATTATCCGTTTTTTAGTTGCTCACATTCCAGGAAACTGGTGAGGGTAACAGGTGCCATGGAATGAAGCGGAATTTCGATGTGTGCCTATTAACCATTGATAACTGAAAACTATAATTTATTTTTCACCTGTGATTCGCTTCTGTGTGGGATAGATGACGTTGAGCAGCTCGATAAAGTCGCCGGGGTGGACATCGGTAATCTGTAGAAATTCCGCGTTTCACAAACCGTCACTTTTTGTGAAAAAAAAGGTGAGTGACATGGCACGTTTTTTTCGAGAGAAATTGTCCTGAATTCAAAGGATTTCAGAAAAAAGAAGGGCGACTCGAGAAAATATGTCGTTTTCACTTATTCTCGGAAGTTCATCTATGTGAGGCCCCCGGTATTTGTACCCATTTGACACAAATTTTTCACTTTGCCGCCTACCCGCATCTCTTTACCAAATTTGGCTGAATTTGGCCCCATGTAGATCTATAGCTGAATGCGGAAATTCCAGAGATGCTTGAAAAGTTTATTCATACTTGGCAGATTGCTAACAGTACATTTCTCTGGCGCTTTGAAAGGCCGTAAATCAATGAAACAGAACGAAAAAATTCTAAACCAAGTTGGTGGTTTAACCAACCTCTATGTCTTCCGACGCTTTCTTGAACGCTCCGAAGAAGAGATTGTAGAAGAACTCCGATTGTGTAGCCAGAGCCTCAAAGTATATTGTAGCGATTATCGTCTCTAAAAAATGATGCACAAAGGTTTTTTCCGCGTTATATGCGCTCACAATTATAAACAGTGTTTTTCAGCAAATTTTCTGCTGATATCACGAGAAAATTTATACCCATTAAAAATTTATGTTGTTTGATAATACAGGGACACGAAATTCTCCTGACAACTAACCAGGCTTTGGTCTTTGGATGATGGACAGAAAAGGCGAAACAAATATAGCATAATGGGACTGCAAAAAACTCACTCTCTTCTGCACTGCGATAAACTTGTCTTGAACTTTGACAATTACTTCATCGTCTAGTCCTTCGGGCGCGCTCCACACGCGAATCGGATTCTCACCTGTAATTCGCATTGCATAAGAAAAATTATAACGATTTGCAAAAACGTGGCTTTTTATCAAAATGTGCATTGCTTTTACAATGTTTTAGTGATTCGCTGCTTTTGGTACTATGTAAAATTCAACACTAAAATTATTTTAGCATTTGCTGCAAATGTACAGCTACCCAGGTCGCCGCTAGAGTACTGTAACGCGAGGTACTGGGGAAAGCGAGATACACAGACATGAGCTGATTCCCCGTTACGCGTCTGCGTCTCTTGTTTTGCCTACTGTCTTGCCTTACAGTAGTCTGGCGGCGACCCGAGGAGTCATCCACTAGACTTACTGGAGCTACCAGGCGGCCCTGGAGGCTGAACATCTTCTTCGTTCTTCACTTCAGCAGCGGACATCACGCAGAATTCCCGTGCAGGGGAGCGCTTGAGCGTACCTTGAAATAGATTTCTCTTTTTAGCATTCTTGAACACGCAAAATGATGACCCAAACAAGTTGAATTGGCGATATTCAGTTATCCGTGGAACGGAATGCATTAGATCTCTTCACATATAATGACCGTCCACGGATAACTGAATATCGCCGTTGAATCAGCTGAAAATCCTATCTAATGAACAAACCAAGCATAGCACCTTGTTACGAAATGCACTCGTGACACTCTTGCGAAACCATCTCAAGTGAGTCAATAGTGTTGCGAAATTTGCGAATTTACTTCCTACCGTAACCCAATTTTAGACTACGAAAGAAGCCCTGCTTCCGCACTATAACTCTTTCTCTCTCTCTTTCTCCCTCTCTCTCTCTCTCCTCTTGCCCAGTATTCTCGCTAGACTCTACCTGCTTGACAGTCTCCATGAAGACATCTGCTGCATTGGAAGACACTGATTCGTCATATAAAAACTGCAAAATTATCATTTCGAGTTTCCGAAAATTTTAAACGTCCAGAGAAGGATAAAAAATGGAGAAAAGCCAATGATAATCAAGACTCCATTATAGCTCAAACTAAAACTTCATCATTGCGTAAAACGACAAGAACATGAGAATATAAAAAGCTAATCACCATAACGGAATGATTCAAAACTGTGCGCATACAATAACGCGATACTTACGAGGCACAGACAGATATGAACTGTATTGCACTAAATACTGTGAGAATAAAGAATCTGAATGTATAGTCTATATACAGTATAGAAAATTGAAAAGTGCTAAAGTAAAAATGTCTCACGGCTGTCAGAAGAGTCAAGGTTGGTCAGACAGTATACTTGCGTACTTTGCGAACAGCGATATACGGATAAAAAGTGTTACGGCTTTCCCATAACTTACTATATTTTTCTATTTTAAAAATTGTTCTCTAAAGACATAAGAAGGCCACAAGAATCATGAATCAAAAATCAGAATAATTAGAAATCAGAATAGAATCAAAAAATCAGAATCGGGAATCATCAAAGGTGAATAGTGAATTACACACGCATACTAATCGCAGCGTGTAATCTCCGATATTATAATTTCATCATTCTCCTCGAGCTGACTAAGAGCCCACATGCCAGAAACTACGATTCCTACAATATCCTTATTCGGTAGCGACTTCTTGGTATTAATTGCGAAATCTCTTCTGAAGCATTTGTCGAGTACAGTAGGTAAGTGATGAACAAAAAAGGGGCGTGGCTCAGAGGAGCGTAGAGGCACTCTATTGCTGGGTGGTGGTGTACACGTGCACAAGCAGCCCTGTTCAACGAGCACACCCTCAGGAGTGAATGACGTATTGTGATTGTCACAAGTACAACTGGTGAAAAATCCGACAACATCGGGATAGAAGCACTGTATGATAACTCTAGCTTGAAGGGCGCTGCTCGATAGATTGAAGGCGCAGAAATGTGCAGAAGCAAAGGGATCTATAGCTGCCCTTGCATGTATCTGAAAGATCATGTACCAGTCTATAACTACTCAGGTCACCGTGGGGCAAGAGAGTGGGCAAATCGAGAGACGTAGACATGAACTGATTCCCCGCTAAGCTCCTACGTCTCTCATTTTCCCCACTCTTTCGCCTCACAGTAGTCTAGCAGCGACCTGAGTAATTATAGACTGATCGCAAAGATCAAGTGTGTTTGTGCACTAGAAACTTTTCGAAGTAATTGATAAAATTGTTTCTCATTCTGAGATTTTGGCAGCTTTTTGGCCAGGGGTGTGCCTGGAGACAGAAAGTTTTCGATTAGCGCCCCCTCTATTTTCATCATGTGGTCCCCCCTGTTGAAAAAAACGCACTTTGCGCCCCCCCCCAAAACTTTCCAATTGTGGTCCCCCCTTTGAAAATTTCTCTCAGTTTGCGGACCCGCTTTTACTGAGAGGGTCCCCCTGATGACATATTTCAACTCCAGTTCATTTTGCGCCCCCCTCGACAGAAATTCTGCTCCCCGCACACCCCTGTTTTTGGCCATCATGGCCTTCACCTTGAGTGCAATTTTCGAAAATCTGCGTCAGGACCAAAGAAAACACCTGTTTCTGTTGTTTCAACTTTCACCCGGCCCGAGTTTGCATTGATTTGTCACATACACAAATAGATACTCATTGACTTCCTCTTTGGAAAACTTGAACTCGATATCTTTTCTGGACATCCCGTTTGGTCACATTGTGAGATAGCTAACAAAACTCAACCTGGCTAGGCAACTGCAATACATGCTTGAACGTTTCCCTCAGCGCGCTCTCTGACATCAGAGTGGCTGAGCTCCTGAGAATATCTTTCTGTAGAAAATAACAGGCACTAGATCTGGGAATACATCTCCCCAATTCCCCTGTTCCCCACGCGCAGACCAGTTTATAACTACTCAGGTCTTCGCCAGACTAATGTAAGACGAGAGAGTGGGGAAAACGAGAAACGCAGAAGCGGAACGGGGAATCAGTCAAAAAATATGTTTCTCGTTTTCACCACTCTCTCGCCTTACAGTAGCCTGAGTAGTTACTGAGTGGGCTGAGTAAGCTCAAACAATTGACGCTCACTTCAGAAGCGAGAGTGCCTTTTCGCGAGTGCTCAGGCGCCCGAAACATCGACGCTGCAACATAATATATGAGTAAAAATAGCGAAATCGTCTTTCATGACAATTTTCGACATTTAAACGTTTAATTCTCTATTTTTATTAAAGATTTTATGACCTGATTCGTAGTAAATTCGTAGTGCGCAACAAGCATTTTTTTGCTAATTCCCACATTTGATACACCATCCGCGCCAGTAGTCATCCAACGTCATCCTCTCCGGTATATTTTCAGTTTTTGTGCATCAAGCCTACTGGCACTCGGAATCATCTATCACCAAATTTCATGAAAATATCAGGGTAAATAGAGTTAGAGGCGTTCTACATCATGGGATGGTTGGAATCCCTCTTACGTCGAAAAAAGGTTCGGGTTGCACAATCTTTAAGAGCACATCGTACTTTGCGCCAGTAGAGATGTTTTTCTAGACGTCTCAAAGCGCAAGATAAATACGAAATAATGAAATAAGGATGGATTAAAGTAAATAAATGAACAATTGAGATAAACAAAAGATTTATACCTTGAGCTGCTCAGAGTTATACTTGAAAGCATATTCGAGCATCTGGCAGATATCGATCTCTAGCAAATCGCTCGCCAGCATAAACTGGCAACATTCTCTGCAACACATCGAATCAGTAAATGAGTGCTACGACTGGTGCACACTAATTGTGGATACTTCAGCCGACCTTTTTCTTGAGAATAAGAACATTATGGCTCGCGATTTCAAGAAAGCCAACAGTTTTTGCGGAAAAAAATAGAAAACTAAAAACTAGAGACGAGATAACCGCATCTCGCAACTGCGAATAAGAGAATTTGAGTTTGTACTTCTAATGACAGTGCGGGACCAGAGGGAAAGTTGCGGATAAGAGAGAGAATTAACCGCAACTGCTATTCTTATTCGCAACTGCGATTAAGAAACAGTGTTCTTTCTTCCTCGACACGAATGTGCCAGGTTTTGGACAATTTTTAACTTCGACCGAAAAAAAATCACTGCGGTGTTTGTTGCTCCATGAAATTTTCGTCTGAAAAAAATCTGAACTATACGTCGCGAGTATTCTGATCAGGGGTTCCTCTCTGAACCGATGAATTTGTTTGATTCAAATTCAATTTGAATTTTCCTGTTCTTGAATTTCGTTGACGGACTAATTGTAAGAGAAAAATCGAAAACTGAAACCTGGTACATTCGTGTCACAGACGAAAGTACTTGTTCTCTTAATCGCAGCTGCGGTTAAGGAAACTTGTCAAAGTTGTCATTAAGGCTTATTCGCAATTGCGGTTATCTCGTCTCTACTAAAAACTGAACAAATGAGCAATAAAACTAGCGTCTGCCCTACTGTGCACTATCCCCCTCTGATACGAACATAGAAAACTAACGATTAGTTTGATTAGATATCACTTGTGAATCACAAGTTGTGATTCTTTCGCAAAATTTATCGCTTCCAAAGCCATTGCTCGATTTCTCACATCGAGAACATTGTGTAAATGTATGAAAATTACATCCCTTCACATGAGTAATCACGGCAAGTAGTCGAATGAGAACTTCACTCTTTCACTGCTTTTATAGCTCCGCACCAGGGATGTGCCTGGTGACAGATTTTTTTTTCGATTTGCACCCCCTCAATTTTCACCATACCCTGTTCAGAAAGTACTCAACTTGCTGCCCCCAGAATTGTAAAAAATTTTCCGCGGAAACAACCGAGAGGAAAAACTAGCAAAGCTCACTCGACTATTCGTGGTAGAAGAAATCGGTCGGCCAGTGATAGCAAATTCTCAACAGATTCATCTGAAAAATTCATAAATGAGCAGTTTTTTCTCTCGGAACAGGGATGCGCAGTGATGGGCAGTGTATGTGACTATTTCCAGAAAAAATATATAGGAGGGGGGATGCGCGTGAAAATCGTGAAATTCAGAACCCACAGTAGTGCCATGATGAATGATGGAAGGGAAGTGCGAGATTATAGATCAAATGAGCGTTTTCCAAAAAGATCCAGTTGTTTTCGACACAAAAAACTAAAATTTCTTTTTCATTTTTCCCGATCGAGGAGAATACGTAGGAGGGGGGTGCGTACCCAGTCACCGCCTTGCCCATCACTGGGGGTGCACCTGGTGAGAAAAACTTACGCCCCTCCCCTAAATTTGTCATCACATGGTCCCCCCTCCCCTTTTTAAAAAAGTACACCACTGTGTCCAGCAATTCAGTTCCGTTAGTTTCTTGCAGAGAAAAAGTGAAAAATCACCGGAGATGGGTTTGCGCGTTGGACAGATTACGCGAAGAAACTCGATGAAATCATCTGCTGATACGTCCACGATCTGACATGTGAATGAGTCTGATTTTCTTTCTCAATACACTTTTTTTGATTTTTGTAAACGTGTCTTACGGTTCCGAACGGTCGAAAGCATTGTGGAAATTTTTCGCCTACTTGAAATGCGCGACTGGGAATCAACTTTACCATGGTGCATCCACTTTACCATATCCCCGGCGCATTCATTCTATTCTGAATCCGTGCTACATTCTTCACCGATTTTTCGCATTCATATAAGCGAAAATAAATTATTAATCCAGGAAACTGGTATCCAACTTGGTCTTTGAGTAACCAAATCAAGGCCCGCGCTGCGCGTGGGTCACAATTATTAGTTTTGGATACTGACAAACTCACGATACCTTCTGAACGCTGCTATTCTTTTCCATGAAATCACCGTAGAAAAGCTTCGCGAAGAATGGCGAGTGACTTGACAGGTACTGAGAAAATGCTCTTTTGCAGATTGAGAGTTTTTTCTACAATTGATACTGCATGTAAAGGGAAAAAGCAACAAAAGGTCATGTTTTGTTCACTATGAAAAAGCGGATGAGCTCACTCTCTTCTGAACAGCGATAAACTTGTCTTCTACTTGCACGATTCCCTCTTCATCGAGGCCATCTGGAGCAGCCCAGATGCGAATCGGATCTTTTTCTGATAGTTGAGAAGTTTTTAGAGAGATTGACAACAGTCCAAGTGCAGTCCCAAGTGGCTTCATATCACAGAAGCCGGCCTCACCGGAGGAACAAGGCAGAGGAAATCTCTGAACTCCGGTGTACTATACCTTTTTACCCTTTTGGGCAGCATAACGAACAAGTGCCGTGAGTTACTGTATAACTACTCAGGCCGCCCTAGACTACTGTAGGACGAGAGTGAGGAAATCGAGAGACGCAGAAGAGTGACGGGGAATCGGTCAATGCCTAAGTCTCTCGATTTACTCGCGTTCTCGCCTTACAGTAGTCTGGGCGACGACCTGACAAGGAACCTATTTTCACCGACCGTGGGAATCAGGTACTTGGCATACCTTTTCTCAAAGACCACATCGAGCTGATCATTTTAAGCTAAAAAAATCCTGCAAAATGAGTCTTGGGAAGAGGGGAGTGAGGAAAGAGTCCAAAACAGAAGGAGAGAGGGCGCGTTGGATCGAGTCCTCCCTCCGAAACTTGAGTGCTCATAGCATCCTCACAAGCAATTTTCATTAAATGTCTGGAATGATCCATTTACCGAAAGTATAGAATTTTTCACATTTTCATCGAAACGAATAGATTGGAAATGATTCAATTTCTGATGAACTTTTCTCCGTATGAAATCCGTACTTTCGGAATCGGATAAAGTTGCGAAACTGTCAATATTTTCATAGCAAAAATTTCGCTCCTCCCAGATATAATTTGATGTAGCAATGGTGCCTTTACCCATAAGTTTCTAAGTTGGTAAGTCTCACCAGTTTTTCCACAGCCGCCCATCGCCAGTTCACTCTGGTCATCGTTCTCCATGGAGGACATCTTTAAAAATTCAGTGGAATTTATCTTGAGCAATTTATTTGAATTGAGTAATTGAATGTATTGAATATGTGGATCCGGCAGATGTTAACACGTGAGAATTTTCCCGAAAATATGAAATCGGCCGCAACCAAATTCAAATCAAAACTTCTCATTGATTTCTGCAGACAATGAAACTTTATAGTACTGATGCAAATAATAACAACAGCGAACTAGTTCAAACTGAACACAATGTTGTCTGGCTAAAACATTCGACAAATTTAACGAAAACTAAATTCAAACTGTGAGGTTGAAGAAAGCCAAAACAATTCGAATATATATCACTTATCCTGAAATCATTCGTGCAAAAGCAAAAGATCAGAAGTGGACATGAACCGGAACTTTGAGTAGGAGCGCATACATATTTCCATGCCCGAGTATAAGTAGGTTCAATGTATAACTACTCAAGTCGCGCTCAGACTACTGTAAGGCAAGAGCGTGAGGGAATTGCGACGCAGAGACATAATAAGCAATCAATTACTTCTCTCTCTCTCTCTCTCTCTCTCTCTCTCTCTCTCTCTCTCTCTCTCTCTCTCTCTCTCTCTCTCTCTCTCCCGCTTCACAATACTTCGAGGAGACCTGAGTAGTTTTACACTGGGTAGGTTTCTAGTGATGATGAAAAATGGAAATACAGCAACATTCTTTAGAAATCTATTCGCAACGTTTGAATTTAGAAAAGAAAACTTCATCATCCTTGGTGAGCTTATCGAGAGCCCACATACCAGAGATGACTACGCCTACAGTATCACGGAACGGCTCGATTTCAGCAAAGTCAATAGCGAATCTTTTCCGATAGTATTGATTCTTGTTTTTCTTTTCAACGCGTGTTACAAAATACTTTCTTTTGCCTAGAATGATGTTGGAAGGTCTGCTTGGCTGTTCACAGGGGCACACACAACCTGCCTCACTTATATCCTTATCAGTTATGATGACCTCAGATTTGCCACAGGCACAGTTGACGAATGTATCTGCGTCGTATTTAGTGAAGCATTGCACAACGATTCGTGCCTGGAGCCCAGCATTGGTCGATAAGTTGAAGGCGACGAAGTGTGCATAATTGAGCGGCGCGAACGGCTTCATAGGCTCCTGAATAGTGTTTCGAATTCAAGCACTCGATCAAGTACTCTAAGATGAAAGCCTTGTTTCAAGTTTGAAACCCTTGAGATAAACTGGGAATGAATCTCCAAGTACTTGATTGAGTACTTGAGCTCGGAACTCTACTCCTGATTGTCAACTGTTAGTACTCTCTGGTAGTTTCCGAGGAGAGAAGATTATAAACTGAAGATATTTGCTACAAATGCACTTTTAGTGGGTTTCGAACCGAGTCAAGCACACAAGAGCAATCAGTCTCTGGGTTGGAGGGATTATCCCTTATAAGTATACATGGGCACGGTCGTGCCAGGAACGTCACAACTCCTTTTTGGGAGCCAAAATTCGTCTGTCAGGACCCATTTTATCCTCTTCGAGGTCAAGACTTTTTTGGAGAACGAGGAACAACAGCCCATGTATGCTTGTAAGATAAGCCGGATGCTGAGCTCGTAAAGCAACATTCTTACGATTAGTCATATATTATACGTGCATGAAATTCCTTGACGAGTTGTACAGATCTGCACGGAGTTTGGCGGTTTTTGTGCCTCAGCCCATAACTCTCTTCATCCTCATCGTATCACGCTCATCCACCATTCAATCTTCATGAAATTCTGTGATCTACAATCCATCAAGTGAAATCGAATCACGAAACTGCCTGCTTACTACCGTACCACGACAAACTTCGGGACGTGCTTCCCGCGAACAAACTACGGTAGCTTGCCGTACTTTTTCACGGCTGGTCATCAGGCTACGGTCATTTGGAAACTTGCCAAAAAGACGAATGTGTTTTAATTCTTCTAAATTTCAGCTTCGATTCGTTCTTTTCGATTTATTCTCGTGTTTGTATCTTGTGAAACATGCGAAACAATTCTTCCAGTGGCTCGCTCCGCCCACGCCCATCTGAGAGCGCCAAGCAGTCGAACCGTCGCCATTGGACGCCGTTTCAAGATTAGATAAGTCAACATTTTGATTTCGTTAGTGGAAAACTCATCTTCTGATCAGTATTTAGCAGAGTCAGTTCGAAAGTTCCGTGACGAGGAATATCTCAAAGACTTTATTTTGACTGGAGTATATCAAAAATGGTTTTCTCAACCCACATTTTCGATGGGGATGGTCAAGTCATGATTAATCCCACGTTTTAAATGAAAAGAAAAGTGAAAAAGAGTGCTTGTGGTTAAATTTCAGGCTGTTCGGCTGCGTGGCCCGGCTTCTGTAGGCTTCAAATCGAAGAAGGTTCGCATCCAGTTTTCACTTCGAAAACACTATTTTATACGAATATTCTTGAATCTGATTTTATGAAAGCCAGAACTCGGTCATTTCATTTCTCACACCAAAGCGCTGGAGATAGTACATGTTAGACAGAATATCACAACGAGATGAGTCAGAATTTGAGTTTCTATCGAACCTCTCGATGAACAATTTCTTCTTCTCACCCTATTCATAAATTTCATACCTATGTCATTGCAGTGAACATCTGCTGATCTTCGCAAGGGCAGAAATTACTTGATTCTCTGAGTCTCCTCTTCTGCTTCTCCCAAAAAGTAAGTCGTCCGTTCTACTATGATAAAGTACTTGTTCCACAGCGTCTTGAGGAAAATTCGAGGGATTTTCGAGGGAGATGAGTGCATGCAAGTGGTGGAGAGAAATTATAAAAACAATAGCAGAAAAGTACTGCTATACTGCTTTATTACTGTAGAAAACACTGAAACTGAACAGCAGAAGTTTGTTCGAAATGTGAGAATGTTTGTGCTGGTAATTCAGATTGTACACTCGTACACTCGCATCACAACTATTGACCGTTAATGATTTTGCTTTCACCTGGGTTCGTGGTCGTCGCATTGTCAGGGTCGTCATTATTCAAATTATCTGATGAACGTTTCAAAATTATGAACTCATCAGAATGGGAGTTGATTTGGTTCTCGCTGCGTAGAATCTCAGAATCTGAAATGTTTTTTTCTCAGGACACTCAACTCAGCCGACCAGCACAATCCAGCACGAAAATCTTTTGTATATTGTTCCACTCTGTATTGATCAAACACATGCATAAGATTTGTATAAAGTGGTGATAAAAGCTTTATTAGCCCGAGAAAACAATCGATCGAAGAAGTTGGATATGCAGCTGCTGTCCATGATGCGCTCGTACGACCTCATCGCTGTACAATCATTATTCACCTCAATGATAACAGCTTCGAGAAAACCTTGTGGAATTGTGTTCTCTGCATTTTTCAGGAAACATGCGTAAGAGTTTATGGAAAGTTGATAAAAACTTTACCTTTTGAATCGGCAAGCAGCACATTTTTGCTGAAGATACAACATGAACCCTCCTGTCTCTCCCAAGTTCCGATGCCTGGAACGCTCGTTCTCCATCGCATGATCGGATGGTCGTTCACACGTATCTGTAATTACGTAATGTAAATGACAACTGGATTATCGTTCCCTAAGATAATTTACGCAAGAGGATTGGTGTCTCATCTCATTTATTATGTACGTTGTTCGGCACTGCAATATGACAAACGAACAATCAGGTTCAGTGTTTTAATGAAAATGGATAGAAAACGGAGAGAATTCTGTTCACTATTACCAAGATTGTAGTTGAGTAGTTGGGTAACTCGTGACTATTTCACCTAATTTGTATTTTCCCCATCACTTTGTTGTTAGAGATGGGCATTTGAAATGTTCTGGTTTTTTTTTAAATTGATGAACGGGTTATTGATTAAAATAGTGTTTTCGAAGTGAAAACTGGATGAAATAAGCGAACCTCCTTCGATTTGAAGCCTGCAGACGCCGGGCCGCGCAGCCGAACAGCCTGAAATTTAACCACAAGCACACTTTTTCACTTTTCTTCCCATTTAAAACGTGGGATTAATCATGACTTGACCATCCCCATCGAAAATGTGGGTTGAGAAAACCATTTTTGATATACTCCAGTCAAAATAAAGTCTTTGAGATATTCCTCGTCACGGAACTTTCGAACTAACTCTGCTAAATACTGATCAGAAGATGAGTTTTCCACTAACGAAATCAAAATGTTGACTTATCTAATCTTGAAACGGCGTCCAATGGCGACGGTTCGACTGCTTGGCGCTCTCAGATGGGCGTGGGCGGAGCGAGCCACTGGAAGAATTGTTTCGCATGTTTCACAAGAATACAAACACGAGAATAAATCGAAAAGAACGAATCGAAGCTGAAATTTAGAAGAATTAAAACACATTCGTCTTTTTGGCAAGTTTCCAAATGACCGTAGCCGGATGACCAGCCGTGAAAAAGTACGGCAAGCTACAGTAGTTTGTTCGCGGGAAGCACGTCCCGAAGTTTGTCGTGGTACGGTAGTATGCAGGCAGTTTCGTGATTCGATTTCACTTGATGGATTGTAGATCACAGAATTTCATGAAGATTGAATGGTGGATGGGCGTGATACGATGAGGATGAAGAGAGTTATGGGCTGAGGCACAAAAACCGCCAAACTCCGTGCAGATCTGTACAACTCGTCAAGGAATTTCATGCACGTATAATATGTACAGTACTCGCAACTACAGTAGTCAGGTGTCGCTCCCAGATTATTGTAAGACTAGAGAGTCAGCAAATAGAAAGACGCAGACGTGCTAGGAGTGATTCCTCATATTCTGGAGCTCTCGATTCCCTCACTCTCTCGCCTTACAGTAAACTATAGTGGCCTGAGTACGAATACACTGTTTTTTCAGTACTTCCAGAAGAAGCCACAAAACTACCCACCCCCAGCTACTGTTACCCTGCTACGTTTTGACGAAAAACTCATTTAGTCAATATTGATTGTATCACAACCGTTTTGAACTTATACTGTACTCGAACCATCCACCGTTTCGGTGCGATAAAGATTGTTTGATTGACTGATTGATTGATTGATTGATTTCACCTGTGGAAGAGCTAGCTCGCTAGGTACCGTCAGCATATGCTTGAGCGTAGCGCTGAGTGCTCTGTCCGACATTTCATCGTAGAACTTCGAGCCTCTGCGAGAGGGAAAATTATCGAATTTTACGCGAAACATCTGACCATCTGACCATCGTACAAGTGACAACTTTTCAATCGTAACTGATTCAGGTACGTCGTACACCTTTTCACAAAGTTCTCATGCAGTTGGTCGCTCGGTACAGTATTTTTTATAGTTATCACTACTCAGGTCTCCGCTAGACTACTGTAAAAAGAGAGAGCGGATGAAACGAGAGACGCAGAATCGTAACGGGGAATCAGTAGACGTCTGCGTCTCTCGTTTCATTCACTCTCTTGCCTTACTCAAGCCTTTCACTGGTTCGGTAAAGAGAGAACTCCACAGAGAGGGATGCTGTTGAAGAGGTGACCAGCAATGGGTATGAACGATGAGAAAAGACGGAATAATTATTTCGGATTGTGTGAAAAATCAGGAGAAAACTCACGCCAAGAGAGCGTTCGCCTTCTCTCGTGGATTGAGCTGGTCGAAGCAGTACTTCTGTAATAAACACGACCACTTCACTATTTCATCAGTGTAAAACGATAGTTTCTAACATTTTCAGTGAAAATGAAGTGATTTTTGGGCCTTTGCGAAATTTTTTCACCAGTTTTCTCAGAGCGCCAGCATGTTTCAACCCGACTTCAACCCCCTGGGTCAAACCGAGAGTTCTCTAGCACTCCTCCAAAAAATTCCGTAATGATTTTGAAGTGCAAGCACGAACGTTCAAATCAAAATAGCTGACGATTTCACAAATCGTCATATTGCCAGCTACCTGAGTCTTCTTTTTAAAATTGGACGAGAATGCCCCATGCAAAAAAAATTTCGGCCATTTCTAAACGTTTTTTTTGCAGTTGGCACATTGCCAACGGTGATTCGCTAGCTCTTTGAGAGGCCGTGTGCTAGGCCACTCTGGTCTACATCAAACTCGTATGATTCCCGCAATGGTAACATATGTACACACGCACTCACAAACATCTCTAACCTTTAGTGCCTCAGAATCATGCCAGAATGCATGTTTCAACAGCTGACAAATGTCGAGATTGTCTGAAGCTGGTAGCGTTGATAGGAATGTACAGCACTGCCTGAAGAGAACAAAATAATATAAATTGGCATTTTTCTCAACAAAAGAAAGTAGACCATGTCATTCTGAAATTTTGAGTGTTCTCTGTTCTCCAAAAGTTGCAAAACATGGTATAATAGAAAAATAAAATAAAATACGAAATATGGTTGAAAAATAGTAGAGTAATGCAACTGACTCGATGAGTCTCGTGATGAGAAAACGATCAGCCAAAGAGATCACAACTTCGACGTTTTCAACTGCAATCGGGTTAACGGAATTCTGAAGTAAAAAACCCAGTACTATGAGGACTCCTGGAGAGTTTTATGAAAATTCTTGAGAAATGAGAATGTGAGCATTAGGAAAATGTGTTGATT
>CAVOJK010000055.1:0-24475 GCA_963695495.1 Hololepta plana
TGTTGCGACTGACACTCGCACACAGACGGAGAAGCGCGGATATCAGGGAGATTACTGGATTGAGAGACTGGTCAGAAGGCAGGAAACATGACAGAATCTCCAGTGGACAAAAAGTTCCGCATCCAGCACGGAGTAGTGAAGAGGCTTTTCAAGGAACATGGCTCTTATGTTGACGAGGTTAGACTTATATTTTTCGTCCTTCTCTCAGTTTCAAGACGGTCAAAAATGTTGTTCGACCGCTGCAGAAAATTTCAAGCAAGCAGCGCGTCTTTTTCAAACGTGGAATACAAAAAGTACCGAGAGGTGGTCAGAGACGATGACAGAGGAGAGAAACGTGGGATAGTAGAGAGAAAGTTGCGTGCAGCAGGATGAGAGGAAAAATAGAGAAACAGAGCGAGAGAGAGTGAAACTGTGAGCGAGAAAAAAAAGGCATAGAGAGAGGAAGAAAGAAACCGAGAAAAACAGAGAGACAGAGAGATTGAACGTTTATTACGAGAACTGGGGACAAGTTCAGTTTTTTAGAAGATTGCATCCGGTATTTATTTTGCACTGAATTCCATTCTCCTTTTCTAGACTGCCAAAGGAGAGCAAACTCTGCTGGCTTTGCGCAGCGATTCCGATGTAGATCCGTACAAGCTTCGACAAGAGACACAGTGTGTCGAGGTTGAAAATTCACAAATTTGTCCATGCGTTTTCTTCGTAGAAGAAACTAGCTGTTCTTGATGCACGACTCTGTTTTTCTCTGAAAAAATTAAGTGAACATTTTCTCAAAAATGTATTCAGGAGTCACGCAAAATGATTGGAAATGCTGCGAGTAGACTGACAAGCGCCTGTGAGGAGCTCAGCCGAACACTTCTAGCTACGAATCGAGGTTCTCCTTCATGGCAGTTTGTCAGAAATTCTCGTTAGGTTTTTGTTCGAGAACTGAAATTTTTCGGAATTTTCTGAAAAACTGTCGAAAAGTACGAAACTTTCTCCTCATTCAAATACGGAAGTTTTCAGATGAGAACGACGCAGATATCGCAAGTGCGAAAGAACTGCTCAAACAATCAAAAGTCCAGGTTCACACTCCGATTTACTCTCCAGGGTTTCCTTATCGAATCAAATCGTCTTTCAGCTTGACAAATACAGAATATAATTCTCGACTCGATAGACTTCATTCGTTGACTTCATTTGTTCATTCCCACGATACTTAAAATTATTCTAATTATGTATGTATTTGTTTTTTGTATGAATATTTGCGTTGAATCCGTGAAAAAAATGAAAGAAGTGGTGAGACAGCTTTTTGTGAATACATTGCGATTTTTTCACATCTTACTGCCACTCGAGGCATTGGATTGAACTGCCACTGAGCTGATCTGAGTTTTCTTGAATACATGAGATCTGGTATGGAAGATAACAATGACGAGTCCATCGGCAACATGACATAGGACCCAGGGCATCATGACCGTGCCGAAGAGCCACGTCTCGGAGTCATTCAATCTGCATAAATGGAGGCTCGCATCGATCTCCCTTCACAAGGATTCCTCATCTCCATTCTGGAGTTTCCAGATATCTACGGGGTGGTCCGGAAAGCCGTGAATATGTCCAATCACAGTACACTTGAGACAGCACAACAGCCGATTCACTTCTGATTCTCTCATGTTGTTATTTATGTGAAAACCGGTCTTGACGGTGTCTCAATTGACCGTGATTGGACATACGATTGCCAGTTGGCTGTACTCAGAAATAAAATAATCAGGGCAAACCTGCTGAGTCCATGAAACGAAGTGAGCATGAGCAGGAATGGAATCGACTGCAGCAGACTCTGCTGTACAAAGCGGAATTCGCGTGCTTCTCCAGCGCCGACGCTCTGGCGTGCCTTCACGATGCGGCGCAGCTTGATCAACGTGATCAGATCGAGGCAAATGATCAGAGTGAAGAGCACCACGCTCAAGCCGAGATCGAAGCTGAGGGAAAACATTGCTCACGAGGGAATGATGCGACATCGCCAAAGTGAATCGAGAAGTGACCTACTCCACGAGAAAGAGCGTGAGCTGTTTAGTAGGGAACCAGTCTCCAAAAGTGCGTAACTGATCATTTTCAGCGGTTCTGGGCGCCTTGGAAAATACACGCTTTCAGCTTACCCCTCCCATGCTTTAGCTGTGTTCTTCTATTGTTTTTCTCTTTTTTCAGTTTTTAGAGAGAAAGCTCTTCTTGCTTCATCTTTCAACGAGCAAGATGGCGCAGTCGGTAACAGGTTGGGATTGTAATTGGAAGGTGTGGGGTTCGTCCCCCCGCACAGGTAATTTTTCTTTTGCAAGATGTTCTCATTCATTTGATGAACTCTGGCACCTTTTTTTCGTTTCAAACTGTCCGACAGGAATACAAATAAGGCATGTAATGTGAAGTGAGAAGTTCTCTACGCAGTATGGCATAAAGCGTTTGTTTACGACGGCTGAAACCATACGAAGCCGTCCCGTAGATCTTTGCGCTTATCAAATATGTACAAAAGTAGATGATAATTTCGAGCGCAGACATAAGAACGACAAGAGAACAACTGAAAATCACGAAATTCCTCGATGAGGCTTGGTTGTCGAGGGTTCCTGGAGGAGTGCTTTTAGGGCCTAGTAAAGAATCTCCCCTTCGTCAGAGAGGTTCCAGAGTTCCTCAAATGAATGAGAACATCTTGCAAAAGGAAAATTACCTGTGTGGGGGACGAACCCCACACCTTCCAATTACAATCCCAACCTCTTACCGACTGCGCCATCTTGCTCGTTGAAAGATGAAGCAAGAAGAGCTTTCTTTCTAAAAACTGAAAAGAGAGAAAAACGAGAGAAGAACACAGCTAAAGCATGGGAGGGGTAGGCTGAAAACGTGTATTTTCCGAGGCGCCCAGAACCGCTGAAAATGATCAGTTACGCACTTTTGGAGACTGGTTCCCTACTAAAC
Source organism: Hololepta plana (assembly GCA_963695495.1). NCBI lineage: Eukaryota > Metazoa > Arthropoda > Insecta > Coleoptera > Histeridae > Hololepta > Hololepta plana. The sequence continues at coordinate 2,932 of CAVOJK010000055.1, forward strand.
AGCTCACGCTCTTTCTCGTGGAGTAGGTCACTTCTCGATTCACTTTGGCGATGTCGCATCATTCCCTCGTCAGAATGGGTAGTGTATAGAGTTCCTAATCCAATACGTTTTTCAAGAACGCTTCCAAGTACGCGGAGACGGAAGCCTTGTTTCAAAAATGAAATCGAGAACTGAATCAAATTCTTCGCGTACTTGAAAGCGTACTTGAATTCGGAATCCTAGTGGTGAACGGACAATGGTGTTGCGTTCTATCAGCAAAGATGATGTTGTTGGTGTTCGTTTCATTGAGAGATATGTAGACGCATACAGAAATAGAATCAATTAATATGACAGAAGAGGAAGCAACGCACAGCGACTGAAACTGTCCACATTTTGTCTCTGCGAACTGCCAAACGATTGCAGAAGGATCGAAAAAGCCGTAGCATGAATCAACTGCTTGGGTAAAACACATTGTCAAAACACGATTGTTTCATGGTGTTCAAACCAGGAAAATCTCACGTTTCAGTTGTAAATTGAAAACTTTCCCGGGAAAGGGTCTGGAAGGGAGAGGAGAGGCTTACTGAAAAGGTGAGGAGAGACGATAGCTAAACTGGCAGTCCAGACGATGAGAAGTGCTGTAATTGCTGCTCTGCGACGTTGTTTCCTGTGATGTGCTTCAACCTCCTCGAGTTTTTCCATCAGATTTCTCCCAAATCGTTCTACACTTCATCGTTCGAGGAAACGTTCTCCAACTTCTTGTTGCTCGAAAGTCGGGCAACGCTGTGGCGCAATTCTCCTCGAGTGAGACTGAAAATTAGTTCTCGAAGCCGACGCTACAATCAATAATCGGCCCAGTCATCTGCCTCGAAAGCTAGGACGAAAAACGCTCGAGCGACTTCGTTATCCTTTCTGACTGACCACGTTATCCGCGTCCAGAGAGTCAGTGAGAGCAGACGATGAGCGCTCATCACCACGTAGGACATCTCGCAACCAAGCCAGAAGAATACGATTAACTGAACATGACCTCATCACTCTGATTCTTCACCGATCATCTTTCATAATACTTCAGGGCAGAGCATGAGATATCAAATGTTCCTTCAGACAGTTCAATAAGTACAAGTAACGTGATAGATCTTTTCTTCTCTTCAAATGTTGAAACGAACAGAACTCACAATTGCATAACCATGACTCTCTGGATGTTCCGGATCATCTGTTTTCCTGAAACAGACATGTGCTCTTTGAATTTCCGTGATTCAGAGAGTGAAGTCCGGATCCAGAATATATCAAAAACTTGATAGCATGAGCTTGTTTAAACGTGAGTTTTTGTTGGTTGATCATTATCAGACGAATCGATCCAAGAAGCTTACTCAATCAGGAGATATGGAACTGCGACTGAGAAAAGCAAGCATTCACAGAAGTTGGCAAAAGCCTGAAACAAGTTATCTGAGCTTACGTGGCCTAACTAGGTAAAAAAGAAGCCCCACAATTAGCCGTTTCTATCATTATCTCATCTCTTACAATCATCTCACCTGAGCAAAGCAAAGCACACCGAAGCTGCCATGCAAATATTTTACTTTGATGATAGTGAAAATAGCAAGAGAGTTGACTATGACACCAGTGATAGACGCCTATGATTTGAAACTGAGGATCAAGTGATGAGTGGATTCATCAAATTTGTTTGATATCATGGGGAACCGAACTCTGGACAGCCCTTGGTTCTCATAGTTTCAGAGATCCATAAATCACTCACACTGAACAAAAGACGAAACTTCTGCATTTGCCTTGTCTACTCTCGCTAAAAAATGATGTTGTCTTCAGACTAATGAGAACAGATGCATTCACTCGATCTACTCATCAATTTGTATCGGTTATGAGCTGAAGAGTCTTTTGAACTTTTCACTTATGCGCACTTTTCAGAAGATCAAAATCATTTATCTAACTCTTTGACCGCGGAATCTCTGTTCGTGAGAAAAGGTTGTGATATGATGAAGCGTACCATGAACGTAGAACAAATCTCTGTTCGTGAGAAAAGGTTGTGATATGATGAAGCGTACCATGAACGTAGAACAAGTACTGTCAATCGAAATTCTTCTTTTCAAAGTTGAGAGAATGAAAAATCATGTGTGTTGTTTTTTTTGTCACCAAGTGAACCATTTTTCCAAACTCACAAACTGCATTACAGGAGGCACGCACAAAAAACAGCAGACAACCAAGGTGTGCCTCCGTCCTAGTACTCCATATGTGATGATGTGCCACCTGTTTTTGTACGTTTTACTCTGTATACATAGTCATTCAAGAACTGTATGTCCAAATGAAGGACGATAAGACAGCACGATGTCCTATACATTTAACACTCGCTACTGCTCCCCAAATGATAAATGGCAGTTGTGTTCTCTCCAGTGGAATGCAATTGAACATACGGCTCTTGGTTGGGTTCAACAGAAAAGTTTTGAAAAACAGTACCTGAACCAGAAGCAAGCAGTCAGAAGTATGACAAACTGTGCATAGCCATAGAGCTGCACGCTGCAAAGTGCCATGCATATTTTCTTGTTTATCAAAGGATGAGACGTGATGATAGAGCAGACGCCGTTGGAAACAAATGCGAGGGAGCGGTCGAACGGAACTACCCTAGAAACGTCGTGTAGCAGTGTCTTATCACCCATGGTCAGTTTTTGAGAGACTCCAATTTCAACCAATGTGTTCGTTGATTCACACACTTTTTTTGGATTTCTCATGATTCGCAAGCCCAAACCTCTGAAAGACTAGCAGAGACGATGAAACACATGATAATTGTGTGAGTGCTTGAGCAGCCATCAGTACACCATACGCTCGTAATGTTTTAGTTGTATTTCGAGCTATGGAGTAGAGGAGCACAACATTCCCGATCACTGGAATCCTATGGTAATCGGACTGCAGAATATGTTCAAAACCGCATTGACGCTTACCTCCTCCGATTGTGAATACATATTGCAAAATAGCAATCAAGTAAAAAGAGATACTCGCCATGATTTAGCGGAAGTGTCCAGCGCGGAAGTAGTGCTAATGTGCCCGACTTCAGTCACACAATCGGAACTGTTATCTTTGTAGCTATCCCCGTACAATTCGTATTCACAGTATACGCTTTACAACTGCACTTCATCGTTCGTTGCTTCACACAACCGATGCATGTTAGAGTGTTCCAGTGATGTTTGATTATGGTTTCATCCATCTTTATCGTACACAAACCCGATTGAGATCAAGAATACACGTTGATGATGAAGAGAAAATCACAGGTAGCACGGTATTTTTTGCAACTAAAGGTTTGACTATGTGGGTGAAAATGGTATGAAGCGTCAAAAATAATAGTATGTGCGTTGGATAGTAACATGTATTAGTGTTTCAGAATCTGAAACGTGGTGTGCTGGTCTAAACAACGTCCTGTTCACCTTTCCAATCGCTGTAACGTGTCATCCAGGCCGTCTGGCACCTCACATGTTGTTCCAAATGACCTCCTGGCCTGACCTCTAGGTCGTGTGAGAAGACCACACACCAGTCTGCCTTTTCAATAAGACAGACGGAGTAAACAAGACGCTGTTTAGACTAGCACACTACGTTTCAGATCCTGAAACACTAATAAAGGTGATTGACGATATCAAATGACAAGTCTGGCACGGAAAAATAACAGAATATCATAACAGGTTAGAAGCAAAAAAAGTCTAGACTTGAATATTGTGCAAGTAAATGGAAAAAAACATTCACACATTGTCAAATATGTCTAATCCTCAGTCGTCAGAGACTGTGCTTTGACAAAAGCTGCATACTTTAAATTGCGTTCGACGAGTTGCTCGTGGCTGCCCGATTCGAGGACTCCGCCGCCTTCGATAAAGTAGATCCGATCCGCGTCCTGATTGGAAATTCATTGATCAAGTTGAGTGTGAGCATCTTTTTTTTCAATGTATTGTGTTGGCGAGAATTGTGAGGAAAGCAACGATCTAATGGCAACAAAATGCTCAACCTTGATTGATGATAGTCGATGTGCAATAGAGACAACTGTTCTGCCTTGGCTGGCATTAGCGAGTGCTTCTTGAACGATCTGGAGGAAGAAGTTACTAATTTAAATACTCTGATCCAGATCTCTATTCATTCTTCTCTTCTCCACTCTGGTATTTTATCCTGCGCTTTAGAAGCGCACGTTCATGAATCGACGCTTCCCAGCCGCTCAGATTCATCCTGCGCTGAAAGGGTGCTCTTATCCTGCGCTGAAACGATGCTCAGCGGCGAAAGAATCATCCTGCGCTTTAGAAGCGCAAGAACGATTCCTGCGTTTTAGAAGCGCAGGAAGAATTATCTTGCGCTGGATCGACGCTCCCTACGGTACAGTCCCTAGCTAAGTTTTATAGCCGCGTACTGTAAGGCGCACTTCTGAGTGACCCGACCACACTTCATCTTTTTTCGAGCTGTACCCACGGCTCCTCTGGCAGTGAATGCCATTTTTGGAGTGAAATTTTCCTCGCGAAAGGACTTGTTTCCACCTCAATCTTATTTGATCGTGATTCATGAACGAAATCGTGTGAGTGAAGGGGGAGCGCTGAAAGAATTGTATGAGCGCAAGGGAAGCGCAGAATAAGCGCAAAGGAAGCGCAGGATGAGCGCAGGGAAAGCGCAAAGGAGGCGCAGGATAAGAGCGTCCTTTCAGCGCTGATAGAATACGTTTCCCCTGCGCTTGTACAAGCGCTTTTTCAGCACCAAGAGAAAGCGTCTCTAAAGCGCAGGATAAAATACCAGAGCAAGTCTGGAAAATTTTCGACAGGGTAGAAAAATGCTTTTTTTTTCTTTTCAAAAACACACTCTCATTGTCAGTAATTTTTTCGTTTGTGACCGATTTTGAGGCTGTCTTCGAAAAAATCAGTTTATTATTTCATCGATCGATCGCACCTTTTCGCTAGTAGCATCCAACGCGCTCGTCGCTTCGTCCAGCAACAATAGCTTCGGGTTACGTATGAGAGCACGCGCGATTGCAATGCGCTGTTTCTGGCCACCGGAGAGTGCACGGCCACGTTCACCGACGTCCGTGTCGTAGCCCTTGAAGATAGGACAATAGTTTTTGAAGTGAGACTCTCCAGAATTGTTTGCTTCATGAAGAAACTGTGATCCTCTCCATCGTTCATCCAGTTCTGGATCGCACCCTCGATTTCTCAGAAACTAACAGCTGGCAGTGTCTCAATGAAGCCAGTCGCGTTGGCCATGGCGCAAGCTCGCTTGACGTCGTCGAATGTTGCGCCCTCCCAGCCGAGACAGATATTTTGTCGAATCGAACCCTGGTGAGAAAGTTTTTCATACACTTGAGAAACTGTCCTACTCCATTGTGATGGCTTGTTTCTGCGTTGTTTTTGAGTTTATTTTGAGTAATGTCGGTTTTTTGGTTTTTTAGTTCCAGGAACTCTTCGTTCTCTTGATCTTACCTGGAAAAGCACAGGCTCTTGTCCAACGAGAGCAACTTGTGTGCGCAAATGATGAATATCGATAGTCCGATGATCGTGTCCATCCATTTTCTGTAATTTCGAATTCACCGAGAGTTGTTGTTCACAGTTCAAGGAGACCAGGATATTTTTGTGAAGCAGGATACCAAAAGAACACATTCGAGCACAAGTGTGTAACTCACAATAGTTCCCGATTCCTGCTCGTAAAATCGCTCAAGTAGTCCGATTAGTGTACTCTTGCCGCAGCCTGAGCGAGAACTTTCATCCCAATACTCTCCAACTACTTTTCAAAAGTCACACAGTGAACGTTTCTGTTCCACTGGTCGATCCCACAACTTCAGTCAGTTAGAAAACCATGTTATGGTTCACCTGAAGATCCAACAAGTGCTATCGATAGGTGACTAACTCACACAATCTGGACAATGCTTTTTCACTTTTTCGAGAGATCGTGTGCAGAACCGTATGGATTTTCGCGGCGTTTTTTTCATTTATAATGACACTAGGTAACAGTAGCAAACTCATCGGCCACAAAAAACCGGATTTTTTCATTGCTATCCACTTTTGCGACACGCCTAAAAAGGGGTCAAAAACGACGAAAAACACGTCGAAAAACACAAGTCCCCGTACTAAGGGTGCAGCCTTTCTCAGCATCTGTGAGCTTTATCTCAACATTGAAAGTTGTTTCACCACACAATGTGCATTCGAAAAACGTATTCACTTGAATGAGAAGTCTTCTATGACCCCACCGTAGGTGACTAACTCACACAATCTGGACAATGCTTTTTCACTTTTTCGAGAGATCGTGTGCAGAACCGTATGGATTTTCGCGGCGTTTCTTTTATTCATAATGACACTAGGGAACAGTAGCAAACTCATCCGCCACAAAAAAACGGATTTTTTCATTGCTATCCACTTTTGCGACACGCCTAAAAAGGGGTCAAAAACGACGAAAAACACGTCGAAAAACACAAGTTCCCGTACTAAGGGTGCAGCCTTTCTCAGCATCTGTGAGCTTCATCTCAACATTGGAAGTTGTTTCACCACACAATGTGCATTCGAAAAACGTATTCACTTGAATGAGAAGTCTTCTATGACCCCACTGTAGGTGACTAACTTACACAATCTGGACAATGCTTTTTCACTTTTTCGAGAGATCGTGTGCAGAACCGTATGGATTTTCGCGGCGTTTTGTTCATTTATAATGACACTAGGAAACAGAAGCAAACTCATCCGCCACAGAAAACCGGTTTTTTTCATTGCTATCCACTTTTGCGACACGCCTAAAAAGGGGTCAAAAACGACGAAAAACACGTCGAAAAACACAAGTTCCCGTACTAAGGGTGCAGCCTTTCTCAGCATCTGTGAGCTTCATCTCAACATTGGAAGTTGTTTCACCACACAATGTGCATTCGAAAAACGTATTCACTTGAATGAGAAGTCTTCTATGACCCCACCGTAGGTGACTAACTCACACAATCTGGACAATGCTTTTTCACTTTTTCGAGAGATCGTGTGCAGAACCGTATGGATTTTCGCGGCGTTTCTTTTATTCATAATGACACTAGGGAACAGTAGCAAACTCATCCGCCACAAAAAAACGGATTTTTTCATTGCTATCCACTTTTGCGACACGCCTAAAAAGGGGTCAAAAACGACGAAAAACACGTCGAAAAACACAAGTTCCCGTACTAAGGGTGCAGCCTTTCTCAGCATCTGTGAGCTTCATCTCAACATTGGAAGTTGTTTCACCACACAATGTGCATTCGAAAAACGTATTCACTTGAATGAGAAGTCTTCTATGACCCCACTGTAGGTGACTAACTTACACAATCTGGACAATGCTTTTTCACTTTTTCGAGAGATCGTGTGCAGAACCGTATGGATTTTCGCGGCGTTTTGTTCATTTATAATGACACTAGGAAACAGAAGCAAACTCATCCGCCACAGAAAACCGGTTTTTTTCATTGCTATCCACTTTTGCGACACGCCTAAAAAGGGGTCGAAAACGACGAAAAACACGTCGAAAAACACAAGTCCACGTACTAAGGGAGCAGCCTTTCTCAGCATCTGTGAGCTTTATCTCAACATTGGAAGTTGTTTCACCACACAATGTGCATTCGAAAAACGTATTCACTTGAATGAGAAGTCTGCTATGACCCCACCGTAGGTGACTAACTCACACAATCTGGACAATGCTTTTTCACTTTTTCGAGAGATCGTGTGCAGAACCGTATAGTTTTTCGCGGCGTTTCTTTTATTCATAATGACACTAGGGAACAGTAGCAAACTCATCCGCTACAAAAAAACGGATTTTTTCATTGCTATCCACTTTTGCGACACGCCTAAAAAGGGGTCAAAAACGACGAAAAACACGTCGAAAAACACAAGTCCCCGTACTAAGGGTGCAGCCTTTCTCAGCATCTGTGAGCTTTATCTCAACATTGGAAGTTGTTTCACCACACAATGTGCATTCGAAAAACGTATTCACTTGAATGAGAAGTCTTCTATGACCCCACCGTAGGTGACTAACTCACACAATCTGGACAATGCTTTTTCACTTTTTCGAGAGATCGTGTGCAGAACCGTATGGATTTTCGCGGCGTTTTTTTTCATTTATAATGACACTAGGTAACAGTAGCAAACTCATCCGCCACAAAAAACCGGATTTTTTCATTGCTATCCACTTTTGCGACACGCCTGAAAAGGGGTCAAAAACGACGAAAAACACGTCGAAAAACACAAGTCCACGTACTAAGGGAGCAGCCTTTCTCAGCATCTGTGAGCTTTATCTCAACATTGGAAGTTGTTTCACCACACAATGTGCATTCGAAAAACGTATTCACTTGAATGAGAAGTCTGCTATGACCCCACCGTAGGTGACTAACTCACACAATCTGGACAATGCTTTTTCACTTTTTCGAGAGATCGTGTGCAGAACCGTATAGTTTTTCGCGGCGTTTCTTTTATTCATAATGACACTAGGGAACAGTAGCAAACTCATCCGCTACAAAAAAACGGATTTTTTCATTGCTATCCACTTTTGCGACACGCCTAAAAAGGGGTCAAAAACGACGAAAAACACGTCGAAAAACACAAGTCCCCGTACTAAGGGTGCAGCCTTTCTCAGCATCTGTGAGCTTTATCTCAACATTGGAAGTTGTTTCACCACACAATGTGCATTCGAAAAACGTATTCACTTGAATGAGAAGTCTTCTATGACCCCACCGTAGGTGACTAACTCACACAATCTGGACAATGCTTTTTCACTTTTTCGAGAGATCGTGTGCAGAACCGTATGGATTTTCGCGGCGTTTTTTTCATTTATAATGACACTAGGTAACAGTAGCAAACTCATCCGCCACAAAAAACCGGATTTTTTCATTGCTATCCACTTTTGCGACACGCCTGAAAAGGGGTCAAAAACGACGAAAAACACGTCGAAAAACACAAGTCCACGTACTAAGGGAGCAGCCTTTCTCAGCATCTGTGAGCTTTATCTCAACATTGGAAGTTGTTTCACCACACAATGTGCATTCGAAAAACGTATTCACTTGAATGAGAAGTCTTCTATGACCCCACCGTAGGTGACTAACTCACACAATCTGGACAATGCTTTTTCACTTTTTCGAGAGATCGTGTGCAGAACCGTATGGATTTTCGCGGCGTTTTTTTCATTTATAATGACACTAGGTAACAGTAGCAAACTCATCCGCCACAAAAAACCGGATTTTTTCATTGCTATCCACTTTTGCGACACGCCTGAAAAGGGGTCAAAAACGACGAAAAACACGTCGAAAAACACAAGTCCACGTACTAAGGGAGCAGCCTTTCTCAGCATCTGTGAGCTTTATCTCAACATTGGAAGTTGTTTCACCACACAATGTGCATTCGAAAAACGTATTCACTTGAATGAGAAGTCTGCTATGACCCCACCGTAGGTGACTAACTCACACAATCTGGACAATGCTTTTTCACTTTTTCGAGAGATCGTGTGCAGAACCGTATAGTTTTTCGCGGCGTTTCTTTTATTCATAATGACACTAGGGAACAGTAGCAAACTCATCCGCTACAAAAAAAACGGATTTTTTCATTGCTATCCACTTTTGCGACACGCCTAAAAAGGGGTCAAAAACGACGAAAAACACGTCGAAAAACACAAGTCCCCGTACTAAGGGTGCAGCCTTTCTCAGCATCTGTGAGCTTTATCTCAACATTGGAAGTTGTTTCACCACACAATGTGCATTCGAAAAACGTATTCACTTGAATGAGAAGTCTTCTATGACCCCACCGTAGGTGACTAACTCACACAATCTGGACAATGCTTTTTCACTTTTTCGAGAGATCGTGTGCAGAACCGTATGGATTTTCGCGGCGTTTTTTTCATTTATAATGACACTAGGTAACAGTAGCAAACTCATCCGCCACAAAAAACCGGATTTTTTCATTGCTATCCACTTTTGCGACACGCCTGAAAAGGGGTCAAAAACGACGAAAAACACGTCGAAAAACACAAGTCCACGTACTAAGGGAGCAGCCTTTCTCAGCATCTGTGAGCTTTATCTCAACATTGGAAGTTGTTTCACCACACAATGTGCATTCGAAAAACGTATTCACTTGAATGAGAAGTCTGCTATGACCCCACCGTAGGTGACTAACTCACACAATCTGGACAATGCTTTTTCACTTTTTCGAGAGATCGTGTGCAGAACCGTATGGATTTTCGCGGCGTTTTTTTCATTTATAATGACACTAGGTAACAGTAGCAAACTCATCCGCCACAAAAAACCGGATTTTTTCATTGCTATCCACTTTTGCGACACGCCTAAAAAGGGGTCGAAAACGACGAAAAACACGTCGAAAAACACAAGTCCACGTACTAAGGGAGCAGCCTTTCTCAGCATCTGTGAGCTTTATCTCAACATTGGAAGTTGTTTCACCACACAATGTGCATTCGAAAAACGTTTTCACTTGAATGAGAAGTCTTCTATGACCCCACCGTAGGTGACTAACTCACACAATCTGGACAATGCTTTTTCACTTTTTCGAGAGATCGTGTGCAGAACCGTATAGTTTTTCGCGGCGTTTCTTTTATTCATAATGACACTAGGGAACAGTAGCAAACTCATCCGCCACAAAAAAACGGATTTTTTCATTGCTATCCACTTTTGCGACACGCCTAAAAAGGGGTCAAAAACGACGAAAAACACGTCGAAAAACACAAGTTCCCGTACTAAGGGTGCAGCCTTTCTCAGCATCTGTGAGCTTTATCTCAACATTGGAAGTTGTTTCACCACACAATGTGCATTCGAAAAACGTATTCACTTGAATGAGAAGTCTTCTATGACCCCACCGTAGGTGACTAACTCACACAATCTGGACAATGCTTTTTCACTTTTTCGAGAGATCGTGTGCAGAGCCGTATAGTTTCTCGCGGCGTTTCTTTCATTCATAATGACACTAGGGAACAGTAGCAAACTCAACCGCCACAGAAAACCGGATTTTTTCATTGCTATCCACTTTTGCGACACGCCTAAAAAGGGGTGTTAAGAATAGAGATACGATCAGGCTCGGGTCGCAGACCTGACGCCTTTATCACTCTCGTAGAGAGCACACGCAACGCGCTCCAGAACACGTCGCGTGTCTAGAAGGACTGTGAGTCTCTGCGTTTCTTTCAACATCTCTCTCTCGTACCTCCCTTCCTCACCTTTCCCCTGGCAGCATTGCTCTCGTCAACAACATTGCGTCCTTTTACGCCCCCTCTTCACTCTCCCCTCTTGCTGGACACGAGGAGTAGGTCGTCGTTCTAGTTATCTCGTGATATTAGTGTGTAGGATTCACCTGCCTGAGGGCCGTGAATCTGCATAGTTGTCGTATTCAGTAGTTTGTAGGACTCACCTGCCCGAGGGCCGTGCAGTCACTTAGTTGTAGTTTTCGGCATTTTGTAGAGTAGTTTGCCCGAGGGCCATACTCTGTATTATTGTATTGTTGTGCTATTGTATTTGTTGATTCTTCGTCGTCTCGTGTACACAGCGTGTGTCCTTTGTATCGTTGTATCGTATTATAATTGCTGATAAATATTATCAGTGATATCTGCTGGTCGCTTAGTGAGAAGGGCTGATAAGAACTCTGGGAGAGCATCTGCCAATAGAGATCCAGCGAAGACATTACATGGGGGCCGAATTCCGGTCAACTTCTCACTAAGCAGATAGCAAGCGATACGCGATAATCGTGTCACTGTAATTCAGAAGTATTCTGATTGCAGAATGACACTACCGGACAGTATTGACGAAGAGGCGCGCGGCGCCGAAGCTGTAGAAGCTGGTGACGAGGCACTCGTGGACGAAGAGATCATCGAGGATGACCCTGAGGAAGTCGCCAAGAGCGACGACGATGATGAAGGAGATTCGTCAGAAGCAGAGTCCGGTGACTCATCAGGAGACGATGAGAGTGGCTCAGATGAAGATGATGAGGAGAAGGAGAGAGAAGTTCTGCCTCTGGACGGCAAGGTTCGTCAGGAACTACAAAGTCTTTGCCAACTTGGAGATTTCCAGGATGGAATTTCCAATCTGGCTAAAGAGCTCACCTCTTTGAGTCTCAATGAGAAGGTGCGGCGTTTAGAGAGATTCCAACTAGGGCTGCAAGCAAAGCGGGAAGAACTGTTAAAAGGTTTGCTTTCTCAGACAGCAAAGAAGAAGGGTGGTGCGACGGAGGCCGAGATGAAGGCTGCCAAGAAGAAGGCAAGGAGCCTGGAGAAGGAGCTCGAAGCGGAGCGAGCTCGCAGAGCTGAAGAAGCTGAAAAAGCCAAAAAGGAGAAGAGGAAGGCCAAGAAAGATAAAGATAAGCTCGAAGTGAGTTGCCAGAGACATATGTTGGAAGCTGCTCACAGAGTACAGCTAGCAAAAAGTGAGTTGGAGTTCTCCAGCTTGACTTTGCAGGCTAGCCTGGAGGTGATGCAGCAAGGATTCAAGGAGATGCGGGAGCAGATGACATCACTGATACAGCTGGATCAGCAGAAAGTGGAGGAAGAGCGCGAGATGGACGCGTGGAAGCCAGATCTGGAGCCGCAGACTCAGCCAACAAGATTGATGGCGACAAGGGACTGGCGCAGTCACGATCAAAGTATGAATTTGCCTCCACTACCACCGCTTGCACCTCTAGACAAAGTGTCCAGAAGAGCGTGTGAAGAGTTTGAATGTCAGTTCAACATTCGGCATCAGGGTCTACCACCTAACATGCTGGGTGCGTACCTTGTCAACTATCTCACGCCCACAGTTAAGCAGTCATATGATGACTTGCCGTACGAGCTGAAAGAGTGCGGTAATCTTGGTGTCATTCTGCAAGCGCTGGCCAAGAGGTCAGAAGGCAATCGCCTGTATGCAGATCATGACCGGGCAGAGCGTCTGACTCGCCTAACATGGTTAGAAGGTCGAGTAGTGCATTTCCTCGAGACACTCGAAGATGTCACTGACAACTTTGTCTCCCGAGAGGATCAGAACAGAGTTCGCATCGAACATGTACTGATATGTCTTCAGCGCGCGAGGAAAAGCGAATGGTTCAGAATGGTACTGAAGATGAAGGAGCGCAGAGCAAACTTCTCTGAGATCAAGGACTACCTTGTATCCGAGGAATACTTGGAGAAGCGGATTCCAACCATGTCTTCATCGTACTCGGTACGCGGAGATTATCGATCGAGATCTTCGACAGCTACGGTTGAGAACCCGCAAGAGTCATCATGGATGCAACAGTTGTCTGAGAGTCAAAATGGCTATTCCGGTGCACAGCTTTTGAAGACGCCTCCACAGCGAGTTGTCAATGCAATTGGTCCTACATGCTTCAAGTGTGGAAGAGAAGGCCACAAAGCGATGGAGTGTAGAGAGACACCGATAATGTCGGAGCCTAGAAGCGTATCTGGTGCCAATGCCATACCTGTTGGTGCACAGCCCAGAGAGATGCAAGGTGCAGCGCCTTCTAAAAATCGATTTTCTGCAATGCCAGAACTGCCATCAATCAATACGCTGATACTGGAGACAGACCGTACGTCGAGTGATAAGTATCTTGGAGCAAGAGCCAAGATGGATGCGTGGATCAATGGCAGCAAGGCTACCGTTATTCTAGATACTGGCGCTGATGTGTCGTTGGTTTCCCCAGAGACACTCGCAAAGCTCGAGATTGAGCCTGAGCGAATACAGAGCTCCGAGGAGCTACGGATTCGAGATGCTTCGGGTCAAACAATTGATATAGTGCACAAGTGCATGATGTCAGTGAGACTGGCTACTGGCACAGAAGCCAATGTTGGATTTTGCGTGTGTAATGTGAAGAACACGGAGATCATACTCGGTATGAATGCTATGGCGGCACTTGGTGTGCTAGCTGGAACTATCTTCGATACGGAGAAAGAGAAGCAGCCTTCTACGGAGAAGAAGAATGAGGCGACGGTTCGAAGGAATGCGAGCGTAGCCGAACAGTCGGTTGCACAGATTCCGGTGCGAGGTACACCAAGTCAGAAACGTCTGCTACGAGCAGCCAAGAATATCGTACAAGATGATATCGTATCATTCAGCGATAGAATGAGAGGAAATGAGAGGATGCCTCGTGGTGCAGCAAAGATTGCTGACGGGATTTCAGATGATAAGGCGCAGCCAGACTATAATGTGAACGTAGTGCAGGCAGCCACAGAGACTGAAGAAGAGTGGATAGAAGCAAGTGTTGTTGATCCATGGATCAAGGAGATGATCAAGAAGATCGCGAAGCGATGCGATAAGGATAACCCAGAGATTGTGCAGATACCGGATTCGACAAAGAAGTTGAACATCTTTGATTTCTGCGTTGAAAACCAGAAGCTTTATCTCTTGGAGGATGACAAGAAGCTGTTGTTTGTGCCGGACAGTCTGCAAGACAAGATTGCAAAAGGAGCGCATCTATTGGTCGGACATGTCGGAGTCGAAAAGGTGTATAGCTCCTTGACTAAAAGGGTGTTTTGGCCGACGATGAAGGCTGATATCACGAGAGCGGTACGCTCATGCAACATGTGCTGCCACCAGCGCACAAAAGCGAATTTTCGCTCCACTGCAGCCGATCGTCTCAACTATCCCCGCAAATCAATTCCCTTCTGTTCCCATCACTATAAGTTACAATCGCAATCCCAATATCGTCCCACTTCCAAATATCCGTTCCCCGCCGACAGCACCTTGCCGCAGCACCCTTTGAGCCCGATGCAATCTTATGATCGTCTCGAGGACGAGACTAGGTGGGGAGGAGGGAGATGTTAAGAATAGAGATACGATCAGGCTCGGGTCGCAGACCTGACGCCTTTATCACTCTCGTAGAGAGCACACGCAACGCGCTCCAGAACACGTCGCGTGTCTAGAAGGACTGTGAGTCTCTGCGTTTCTTTCAACATCTCTCTCTCGTACCTCCCTTCCTCACCTTTCCCCCTGGCAGCATTGCTCTCGTCAACAACATTGCGTCCTTTTACGCCCCCTCTTCACTCTCCCCTCTTGCTGGACACGAGGAGTAGGTCGTCGTTCTAGTTATCTCGTGATATTAGTGTGTAGGATTCACCTGCCTGAGGGCCGTGAATCTGCATAGTTGTCGTATTCAGTAGTTTGTAGGACTCACCTGCCCGAGGGCCGTGCAGTCACTTAGTTGTAGTTTTCGGCATTTTGTAGAGTAGTTTGCCCGAGGGCCATACTCTGTATTATTGTATTGTTGTGCTATTGTATTTGTTGATTCTTCGTCGTCTCGTGTACACAGCGTGTGTCCTTTGTATCGTTGTATCGTATTATAATTGCTGATAAATATTATCAGTGATATCTGCTGGTCGCTTAGTGAGAAGGGCTGATAAGAACTCTGGGAGAGCATCTGCCAATAGAGATCCAGCGAAGACATTACAGGGGTCAAAAACGACGAAAAACACGTAGAAAAACACAAGTCCCCGTACTAAGGGTGCAGCCTTTCTCAGCATCTGTGAGCTTTATCTCAACATTGGAAGTTGTTTCACCACACAATGTGCATTCGAAAAACTTATTCACTTGAATGAGAAGTCTTCTATGACCCCACCGTAGGTGACTAACTCACACAATCTGGACAATGCTTTTTCACTTTTTCGAGAGATCGTGTGCAGAACCGTATGGATTTTCGCGGCGTTTTTTTCATTTATAATGACACTAGGTAACAGTAGCAAACTCATCCGCCACAAAAAACCGGATTTTTTCATTGCTATCCACTTTTGCGACACGCCTAAAAAGGGGTCGAAAACGACGAAAAACACGTCGAAAAACACAAGTCCACGTACTAAGGGAGCAGCCTTTCTCAGCATCTGTGAGCTTTATCTCAACATTGGAAGTTGTTTCACCACACAATGTGCATTCGAAAAACGTTTTCACTTGAATGAGAAGTCTTCTATGACCCCACCGTAGGTGACTAACTCACACAATCTGGACAATGCTTTTTCACTTTTTCGAGAGATCGTGTGCAGAACCGTATAGTTTTTCGCGGCGTTTCTTTTATTCATAATGACACTAGGGAACAGTAGCAAACTCATCCGCCACAAAAAAACGGATTTTTTCATTGCTATCCACTTTTGCGACACGCCTAAAAAGGGGTCAAAAACGACGAAAAACACGTCGAAAAACACAAGTTCCCGTACTAAGGGTGCAGCCTTTCTCAGCATCTGTGAGCTTTATCTCAACATTGGAAGTTGTTTCACCACACAATGTGCATTCGAAAAACGTATTCACTTGAATGAGAAGTCTTCTATGACCCCACCGTAGGTGACTAACTCACACAATCTGGACAATGCTTTTTCACTTTTTCGAGAGATCGTGTGCAGAGCCGTATAGTTTCTCGCGGCGTTTCTTTCATTCATAATGACACTAGGGAACAGTAGCAAACTCAACCGCCACAGAAAACCGGATTTTTTCATTGCTATCCACTTTTGCGACACGCCTAAAAAGGGGTCAAAAACGACGAAAAACACGTAGAAAAACACAAGTCCCCGTACTAAGGGTGCAGCCTTTCTCAGCATCTGTGAGCTTTATCTCAACATTGGAAGTTGTTTCACCACACAATGTGCATTCGAAAAACTTATTCACTTGAATGAGAAGTCTTCTATGACCCCACCGTAGGTGACTAACTCACACAATCTGGACAATGCTTTTTCACTTTTTCGAGAGATCGTGTGCAGAACCGTATGGATTTTCGCGGCGTTTTTTTCATTTACAATGACACTAGGTAACAGTAGCAAACTCATCCGCCACAAAAAACCGGATTTTTTCATTGCTATCCACTTTTGCGACACGCCTAAAAAGGGGTCAAAAACGACGAAAAACACGTCGAAAAACACAAGTCCCCGTACTAAGGGTGCAGCCTTTCTCAGCATCTGTGAGCTTTATCTCAACATTGGAAGTTGTTTCACCACACAATGTGCATTCGAAAAACGTATTCACTTGAATGAGAAGTCTTCTATGACCCCACCGTAGGTGACTAACTCACACAATCTGGACAATGCTTTTTCACTTTTTCGAGAGATCGTGTGCAGAACCGTATGGATTTTCGCGGCGTTCCTTTTAATCATAATGACACTAGGGAACAGTAGCAAACTCATCCGCCACAAAAAAAAACGGATTTTTTCATTGCTATCCACTTTTGCGACACGCCTAAAAAAGGGTCAAAAACGACGAAAAACACGTCGAAAAACACAAGTCCACGTACTAAGGGAGCAGCCTTTCTCAGCATCTGTGAGCTTTATCTCAACATTGGAAGTTGTTTCACCACACAATGTACATTCGAAAAACGTATTCACTTGAATGAGAAGTCTTCTATGACCCCACCGTAGGTGACTAACTCACACAATCTGGACAATGCTTTTTCACTTTTTCGAGAGATCGTGTGCAGAACCGTATGGATTTTCGCGGCGTTTCTTCTATTCATAATGACACTAGGGAACAGTAGCAAACTCATCCGCCACAAAAAAACGGATTTTTTCATTGCTATCCACTTTTGCGACACGCCTAAAAAGGGGTCAAAAACGACGAAAAACACGTCGAAAAACACAAGTCCACGTACTAAGGGTGCAGCCTTTCTCAGCATCTGTGAGCTTCATCTCAACATTGGAAGTTGTTTCACCACACAATGTGCATTCGAAAAACGTATTCACTTGAATGAGAAGTCTTCTATGACCCCACCGTAGGTGACTAACTCACACAATCTGGACAATGCTTTTTCACTTTTTCGAGAGATCGTGTGCAGAGCCGTATAGTTTCTCGCGGCGTTTCTTTCATTCATAATGACACTAGGGAACAGTAGCAAACTCAACCGCCACAGAAAACCGGATTTTTTCATTGCTATCCACTTTTGCGACACGCCTAAAAAGGGGTCAAAAACGACGAAAAACACGTAGAAAAACACAAGTCCCCGTACTAAGGGTGCAGCCTTTCTCAGCATCTGTGAGCTTTATCTCAACATTGGAAGTTGTTTCACCACACAATGTGCATTCGAAAAACTTATTCACTTGAATGAGAAGTCTTCTATGACCCCACCGTAGGTGACTAACTCACACAATCTGGACAATGCTTTTTCACTTTTTCGAGAGATCGTGTGCAGAACCGTATGGATTTTCGCGGCGTTTTTTCATTTACAATGACACTAGGTAACAGTAGCAAACTCATCCGCCACAAAAAACCGGATTTTTTCATTGCTATCCACTTTTGCGACACGCCTAAAAAGGGGTCAAAAACGACGAAAAACACGTCGAAAAACACAAGTCCCCGTACTAAGGGTGCAGCCTTTCTCAGCATCTGTGAGCTTTATCTCAACATTGGAAGTTGTTTCACCACACAATGTGCATTCGAAAAACGTATTCACTTGAATGAGAAGTCTTCTATGACCCCACCGTAGGTGACTAACTCACACAATCTGGACAATGCTTTTTCACTTTTTCGAGAGATCGTGTGCAGAACCGTATGAATTTTCGCGGCGTTCCTTTTAATCATAATGACACTAGGGAACAGTAGCAAACTCATCCGCCACAAAAAAAACGGATTTTTTCATTGCTATCCACTTTTGCGACACGCCTAAAAAAGGGTCAAAAACGACGAAAAACACGTCGAAAAACACAAGTCCACGTACTAAGGGAGCAGCCTTTCTCAGCATCTGTGAGCTTTATCTCAACATTGGAAGTTGTTTCACCACACAATGTGCATTCGAAAAACGTTTTCACTTGAATGAGAAGTCTTCTATGACCCCACCGTAGGTGACTAACTCACACAATCTGGACAATGCTTTTTCACTTTTTCGAGAGATCGTGTGCAGAACCGTATAGTTTTTCGCGGCGTTTCTTTTATTCATAATGACACTAGGGAACAGTAGCAAACTCATCCGCCACAAAAAAACGGATTTTTTCATTGCTATCCACTTTTGCGACACGCCTAAAAAGGGGTCAAAAACGACGAAAAACACGTCGAAAAACACAAGTTCCCGTACTAAGGGTGCAGCCTTTCTCAGCATCTGTGAGCTTTATCTCAACATTGGAAGTTGTTTCACCACACAATGTGCATTCGAAAAACGTATTCACTTGAATGAGAAGTCTTCTATGACCCCACCGTAGGTGACTAACTCACACAATCTGGACAATGCTTTTTCACTTTTTCGAGAGATCGTGTGCAGAGCCGTATAGTTTCTCGCGGCGTTTCTTTCATCCATAATGACACTAGGGAACAGTAGCAAACTCAACCGCCACAGAAAACCGGATTTTTTCATTGCTATCCACTTTTGCGACACGCCTAAAAAGGGGTCAAAAACGACGAGAAACACGTAGAAAAACACAAGTCCCCGTACTAAGGGTGCAGCCTTTCTCAGCATCTGTGAGCTTTATCTCAACATTGGAAGTTGTTTCACCACACAATGTGCATTCGAAAAACTTATTCACTTGAATGAGAAGTCTTCTATGACCCCACCGTAGGTGACTAACTCACACAATCTGGACAATGCTTTTTCACTTTTTCGAGAGATCGTGTGCAGAACCGTATGGATTTTCGCGGCGTTTTTTTCATTTATAATGACACTAGGTAACAGTAGCAAACTCATCCGCCACAAAAAACCGGATTTTTTCATTGCTATCCACTTTTGCGACACGCCTAAAAAGGGGTCGAAAACGACGAAAAACACGTCGAAAAACACAAGTCCACGTACTAAGGGAGCAGCCTTTCTCAGCATCTGTGAGCTTTATCTCAACATTGGAAGTTGTTTCACCACACAATGTGCATTCGAAAAACGTTTTCACTTGAATGAGAAGTCTTCTATGACCCCACCGTAGGTGACTAACTCACACAATCTGGACAATGCTTTTTCACTTTTTCGAGAGATCGTGTGCAGAACCGTATAGTTTTTCGCGGCGTTTCTTTTATTCATAATGACACTAGGGAACAGTAGCAAACTCATCCGCCACAAAAAAACGGATTTTTTCATTGCTATCCACTTTTGCGACACGCCTAAAAAGGGGTCAAAAACGACGAAAAACACGTCGAAAAACACAAGTTCCCGTACTAAGGGTGCAGCCTTTCTCAGCATCTGTGAGCTTTATCTCAACATTGGAAGTTGTTTCACCACACAATGTGCATTCGAAAAACGTATTCACTTGAATGAGAAGTCTTCTATGACCCCACCGTAGGTGACTAACTCACACAATCTGGACAATGCTTTTTCACTTTTTCGAGAGATCGTGTGCAGAGCCGTATAGTTTCTCGCGGCGTTTCTTTCATCCATAATGACACTAGGGAACAGTAGCAAACTCAACCGCCACAGAAAACCGGATTTTTTCATTGCTATCCACTTTTGCGACACGCCTAAAAAGGGGTCAAAAACGACGAGAAACACGTAGAAAAACACAAGTCCCCGTACTAAGGGTGCAGCCTTTCTCAGCATCTGTGAGCTTTATCTCAACATTGGAAGTTGTTTCACCACACAATGTGCATTCGAAAAACTTATTCACTTGAATGAGAAGTCTTCTATGACCCCACCGTAGGTGACTAACTCACACAATCTGGACAATGCTTTTTCACTTTTTCGAGAGATCGTGTGCAGAACCGTATGGATTTTCGCGGCGTTTTTTTCATTTATAATGACACTAGGTAACAGTAGCAAACTCATCCGCCACAAAAAACCGGATTTTTTCATTGCTATCCACTTTTGCGACACGCCTAAAAAGGGGTCGAAAACGACGAAAAACACGTCGAAAAACACAAGTCCACGTACTAAGGGAGCAGCCTTTCTCAGCATCTGTGAGCTTTATCTCAACATTGGAAGTTGTTTCACCACACAATGTGCATTCGAAAAACGTTTTCACTTGAATGAGAAGTCTTCTATGACCCCACCGTAGGTGACTAACTCACACAATCTGGACAATGCTTTTTCACTTTTTCGAGAGATCGTGTGCAGAACCGTATGGATTTTCGCGGCGTTTTTTTCATTTATAATGACACTAGGTAACAGTAGCAAACTCATCCGACACAAAAAACCGGATTTTTTCATTGCTATCCACTTTTGCGACACGCCTAAAAAGGGGTCGAAAACGACGAAAAACACGTCGAAAAACACAAGTCCACGTACTAAGGGAGCAGCCTTTCTCAGCATCTGTGAGCTTTATCTCAACATTGGAAGTTGTTTCACCACACAATGTGCATTCGAAAAACGTTTTCACTTGAATGAGAAGTCTTCTATGACCCCACCGTAGGTGACTAACTCACACAATCTGGACAATGCTTTTTCACTTTTTCGAGAGATCGTGTGCAGAACCGTATAGTTTTTCGCGGCGTTTCTTTTATTCATAATGACACTAGGGAACAGTAGCAAACTCATCCGCCACAAAAAAACGGATTTTTTCATTGCTATCCACTTTTGCGACACGCCTAAAAAGGGGTCAAAAACGACGAAAAACACGTCGAAAAACACAAGTTCCCGTACTAAGGGTGCAGCCTTTCTCAGCATCTGTGAGCTTTATCTCAACATTGGAAGTTGTTTCACCACACAATGTGCATTCGAAAAACGTATTCACTTGAATGAGAAGTCTTCTATGACCCCACCGTAGGTGACTAACTCACACAATCTGG
>CAVOJK010000058.1:0-18452 GCA_963695495.1 Hololepta plana
ACCACTTAGAGTAATTGAACAAAGAAAACTTCGGAAAGTCACTATTCTTGAAGTTATAAACAAAAATAATTTTGAGAGCAGCATTTTCTTCTTTCACTTTGTGTGTGATTATTTGTCTGACCTCAGTCCACCCGACTTGGACTTTTTGACTTTGTTACGGTAGATATTACGGTAGAAACTTGAGTTGTTAGTCTGACCGACCTGGACTCTTCCACTTTGTGTGTCAAAAGTTACGGTAGAGCACACGCAACCAGCCGCAACATTCTTTTTCTCAACGAGAAATTGATGTATAGAATTGTTCAAAGATTCGTAGAAACAGAAAATGGAGTGGGAAAGTGTGTTCGCGCCCCTTGTTAGAGAAAAACTTGCAGCACGGGGTTTTCTTATACGCCCGATCTGATGGGCAAAATAAAAACCCTGACCTATTCCTCTGAATATGGTTTCTAGAGAGTGAAATTTTAAACACATTGTTTGTGCTGGAATTTCTTGACAGAGTGTATTGAAGGAGTAATGAAAACAGGTTTGCTGAACGCGCGATGCATTTCTCACAGGATTGTATGTTTTGAAAAACTCAGAAACATATTTGAACTATGTTTTTTCCTAAAAGAATTGTGACAGTCGGAAAGGGGCAACCTACAGTACTTTTAGCGTGGTGTGCCTCGCGACTGCGCTCAAGATGGAATATTTTCGGCGGTCACGGTCGTGACGTGAGACCCCTATTATTAAAAACAAATTTCCCAGATTTTTTTATTTTTCAAAAAAAAACCTGCGCTAACCTCGCCATAATTGCGCATCATCATGTGCGAAAAGCCGACAAAGTAGTGGAGCGTAACGAGGCACGATGGCACCGTATTGTAGAGACCCTACAATTGTAATTATTCATATAAATTTGATAAGAAAATTCGAATAATTCGAAATAAATCAATTATGTAAAAAAATGAAGTCGCCTATGCTCTACAATCATACCGTAGTATTCATACATAAGGCAACTGTCGTTCCTGGTTCACTAAAAGCGGTCCTGACAAAGCTTCTGACGATTCAATTAAATGGGTCATGACAGGTCATAATTCAGTCAAAAGAGGGTCCTGACAGGCAGTCCTGACAGGCAAAAAGTGGTGGTGACGTTCCTGGCACGACCGTGCCCATGTATACTGGTATTAATCTAGATTATTTCACTCCATTTCAAAATAGGGTGTGAAATTGACGATGCGCTAGTCGAACCATGAAACAAACTGAAGAATCAAACAATGAAAGAGTGCGACATGAATCTGTCTGAAGCACCAAACCGATTATCAGTAAAGGTAAACTAAAGTTATCCGGAATCAAAGTGCTTCTCGCTGCCGAGACCTGCCGGTAAAGCCAGCTGTTCATTTAGGACTACAACACCCGCGGTGCCCCAATCCGACGAGGGTGCGTACCTGTTGCTCTATACATTTTCCACTCACACCGAGAGCACTTTGATGCTCTCTGGATTCACAATCATAAGCCACATATACCATGGCAACTGGTGGTTAGTGGAAACTGAATTTTTGGAACCCTCAGACATTCCAAAAGCACTCTGATGCAATCAAAACAAATAGTATACTCTAGCCTATAAGCAAGTGCCAAACATGATTCTGCGTGGAAATTCATCTTTAGGGTTTCCTAGGGTTCCCAGCAAACTGAAGCAAGCGCAGACCTTGACATCCATCTCGATATTCTCGACAGTCTTGAGTGCCTCGTGGTAGGTCTGCGAG
Source organism: Hololepta plana (assembly GCA_963695495.1). NCBI lineage: Eukaryota > Metazoa > Arthropoda > Insecta > Coleoptera > Histeridae > Hololepta > Hololepta plana. The sequence continues at coordinate 1,737 of CAVOJK010000058.1, forward strand.
GAGCACGTGAGTGCAGGCCAATCAGAGAGAAGTAGCCAAGCTGGAAATTTTGATTTGATTTCAGCTTTATTTTTAATCTTGATTTCTATTTCTATATATTCTGAACGTTACTTGAAGGTAGTATGATTTCTATTTCCCTAGTTCGATTTTCGAAAATTATGATGTGTTGCCCAACATAGAGCCCCAACCTAACCTCCGTCCCTTTCAAATGTTTGCAAGAGAAGCGATACGTCTGAGTAAGAACCCTAATCATCCTAAAGTATGGAAAGATTTTTGCTGATGTTTTTTTTCAATCGAGAAAAATTTTCATCTACAGTATGCCTACACATCATCTGAACAAGGCGGAATTTCAAAAATTTTCAACCACGCACGTCTTAAGGAGCAGAAATTCTCTGCAACACACTACCACTCTTGATGATGAGACATGAAAGAGCATAAATGCTAAACCTTCATTTTTTTTTTTGAATAGAAAAAAATGAAAAAAACCTTGAAGTACAGAGGAGCCTGGCCAAATTCATCAGCAATCAGATCGGGATTCTCTGCAGAGGAGAAAACTTATGGAACCTCTTTCTCTCTTTTAGTTTATCGAACCAACTACTCCATCGCGTTGGAAAATACAGAATTTCGGCTGGAATCTTCTCTATGCTTTCAGAGTTTTTTTCCGGAGCGTATAAGAAACTTGGAGCCAGAAAGGTGGAGCGATTAAGCAAAATGAAAATTAAACAAAACAGAAAAATAAAATGATTGAGAAAAAATAACTCTTCTGACGAATAGCAGCGAGCTGTTCATTGATCTGAGACTTGGAGAGCAGAGAGTAGAGAATGTTGAGCACTGGATAGATATTCCAGGCCTGAAAAACAGTGGATCATTCACCACACTTCCAGAATTAAAAAAACCAACCTATCCCATGCTATTGTGGTCGGTCCTGTTGAAAAAGGTACTCATTTGCGGCCTAATAAAATTTATAATGTGGTCCCCCCTTTGGATGATCGTTAAATTTACGAGCCCACTTTTACTGAAAGGGTCCCCCATTACGGGAAATTCGAACTTCGACCCACTTTGCGCGCCCCCCCCCTCGACAGAAATTCTGTTCACGCACACCCCTGATTCTCACATTCTGATTCTCCTCTATAGCGAGCAAATCCTCGTTGTCGTCGTGACCGCGCTTCGATGGATTCGCCTTGAAGAGGCAGAAAGCTTGGAACTGCAATAAAAGTGTGTTTTTAGAGAAAATTATCAGTTGATTTTGAAAACATTTTTGGTGTAAAAAACCAGTCATGCATATTTGGTCATTTTCGGTCGAAAAGCGGCCAACGTTGTTTTCCGAGAAGTAATCACATAGCAAACAGTCACTTGAGTGGTTATAACTAACCAATGCAAAAACACATAAGTTTGTATCTGACCTGATACACGAATTCATCAACAATATCCCAGAGCCAAATGTTGGGAAGAGCAATGCCCAGGGGCTCCTTCGCGTTGAGAATTTCAGCAAAGAGGTCCTGCAAAGTATTTTTTCAGTTATTTTCAGTGGCGCCGTCTTTATCTATAGTGCTCTTATGGGAACAAAGGATGCCTGAGAAAACCCTTCAAAGAGCAGAGAATTTCTGCAGTAAGCTGATAATTCGGTTTGATGATTGGGGATTCACAAATTACAGGCGCTTCCAAACTAAAATCCAAAATCCAAAATTCGTACGTTACTTTTCACCGTATACCGTCAGGCTGCGACTTACGGAATTTGGTCGCTACGGATTTCTGAACATAACCAATTATCCACGATCCTATGATAAGGACTCTGATATCACTTTTCGGACTACATTAGCTCACCGAGTAGTTCATGAAGCTATCGAAGCGATGCTGGAGTGATGGGCCACGCTGATTGCGAGCGTACACCTATGCAGATGATTTTCACTACATGTACAGTTTTACCTATGTGAATATCTCTGTAGCCTATTATTGAATACCTATTATTCATTTAGTAGTATATGCTGACAAGGGAAGTTTGCGACCACTCCATAAATCCATGAGGAGTGACCTATGCCATCTGAAAGAGCGTGTGCTGTTTAGTATAAATCCACTCTCGAAAAGTGCCGAGTAGATCATTTCTGGCGGTTCTGGGCGCCTCGGAAAAACAGTGTATTTTCGCTTGTCCCCCCTGTGTTGAAGCCGCACTCGAGCATCGAAATTGACCCTCTCATTCTCTTAGACAAGAGGGTCTCTCCTCTTGAATCTTCACAAGCAACAGTGGCGCAGTTGGCAGGAGGTTGGAATTAGAAACAGTAGGTCCCGAGTTCGAATCCAGACAATGTGGAAAACTCTTTTGCAAGATGATGAAAAATCAGGCTTCTCATATTTCCCCGTTGATATCACTTTTTGCCTGTGGGAACAATTGATAAGTTGTCCTTTCGTTTTTCCCGCATTTCATTACTTTTCTAAAGATTCATCCGCGGGTGATAATCCAACTCCTTGCTTTGTTTTTCAATGTCTACCTTGTTGACCCCGTGATCTCACCGATGCGTCTCGCACCGAGAAGAACTTCTACAATCGTCTGCGTCAGCTGATCCCCGCCATCGATGAACTTGAAGTTAGTTGAAACCAATTTGGTCAAAATGTCAGAGGCTGAACACTGCAGATAGAGGAGAACGAGACCTGGTCCTAATCCTGGTCCTTACAAGACACCTCCGCAAATTTTGTTCTTGAAAGCGCCTCTCAAAGTTTGCTAATGCTTCAAGCCCTCGTTCTGTCGATGCCTAGGGTCATGTGCTAGTGATTACTGTTTCCGCTGTTTTTTCATCGATTCGAATGTTCAAGATGAAAAACCTTCTTGTTGAATAAAGTTTTTGAAAATTGCAAAAGAGTTTCCCCATGGTCTGGATTCGAACTCGGGACCTACTGTTTCTAATTCCAACCTCCTGCCGACTGCGCCACTGTTGCTTGTGAAGATTCAAGAGGAGAGACCCTCTTGTCTAAGAGAATGAGAGGGTCAATTTCGATGCTCGAGTGCGGCTTCAACACAGGGGGGAAAAGTGAAAATACACTGTTTTTCCGAGGCGCCCAGAACCGCCAAAAATGATCTACTCGGCACTTTTCGAGAGTGGATTTATACTAAACAGCACACGCTCTTTCAGATGGCATAGGTCACTCCTCATGGATTTATGGAGTGGTCGCAAACTTCCCTTGTGAGCATCTTGAAAGTGGCACATTGTTTGGAACAGGATAACTTTTGATGGACATTTCACATACCTTGCTACGAAACACCCCTTTGTCAGTCAGAAAACTCAATGAGCCCTGAGAAACCAGACAGTAGACCGGAATAAATGTACCAACCTGACGATACCACAGCTCCTTGTACAGAATGATGAACAGTCTGCTGTCTGAAACAATTTCATTCTCGAAGCGAACCAAAAAGCGATACCAAAGATATTGCCACAAGCTTCTGATACAAATCCAGAATCATTTGTATAATTTTCAAAGCAATCTTACACTAAAGTCCGTATGTTTGGTGCTAGAATTGCAGCGATTTTCTGACTCGTTCTCTCTACAAGTATTTCAACAACTGAACGATTGGGAAACGGCCGTAAAATCACATTTCCAGCACCTTTTTCGAAAATTTCCCCAGTCTACAGTTAGACCCTCCCGGTTTCCCAAAGTTCGGGAACCTCAATAGAAATACGCTGTAGAATTGTCTATTACTCTGCCGAAATTTGGAAAATCAGATTATTTTTTTGCGGAAAAATCAAAGAAAAAAACTAACCAGAGCCAACGACGGCCTCCACTTGATGCTCATCAGGCCACATTTTCTCGCGATAGAAGCGCTCGGTGAGATCAGGAAAGCCGTGCTCATAGAGATTGTGAATCTGAAAGTGTGAAGGTATTTTCTTCAAACATTTTTTTCATTATTCATTCTTCTTTTTTAGAAAGAAACTGGACATCAATTTTGCTAGCAATTTTGCTATCAAGAAAAAATAAGATAGAGTCGCAGAGCAGCACCGAGGAGGCCCATTGCCTGGTGGCAACAGAGTGAAAAAGCGAAATTCCGCAGAAAAAGTGAAATGCAGTTGAATAACAAAAACTATCGAACCTCATTCACGTTCTTCTCATCGACACAGCGCGCAAAGTAGAGAAGATAGTCGACAACCTCACCGGGCAAGTCTTCAGCAGCATCGCCTGAGAAATAATCGTATCGACTTGCCAAAATTTATATTTGAAGAGAGAGAAATTATAATGGAACTCGAAGTTTAACTCACTCGTAGTTCTTGCGCGATTGCGCGACGACTTCTCAAACGCCAAATCGCGCTCTGGGTCGCCCGAATGAGGCTCGTAGGCCGCGTTGCGATGAGACATGATCAAAGTGGTTACCCTGATATGATTGTGTTTGATTATGAAAGAAAAGCAACATCAGCAAAACTGAAAAAGAGAAAAGAAAAACTCGTTCAATTTTTCAGTGAAACGAAACTATTTTTGTGTCAACGGGCGAGAAGTCGCAAAGTGAGAAGCCGGAAAGTTTACGGTACTTTTGCACACGAGAATTCAAGGAGTTCGCAAACTTTGCTTCACCTTCACCTGGAAACTTCATTTTCTCCTTTTCCGGGCTCATTTTCAGTTTTGAAACTGTTGTTTCCAGCTGGCAAGATGCGCCTGCTTCGACCAGCATACTACCGCAAGGTTCATCGGCTGCGCAAGCCTCTGCACATGCTCCAGGAGGAGTTTCCTGTTAGTTTTAACCTTTTTAATTACCTAGGAAACATGAAAAAGAGTACGGAAAGCTCTATAAAAGTCAGGAAATCATAGATAATTTAAATCCAGAATGCCGGGGAGCGCACAGGCACGGCAGTCCGCCTCTACGATTATCAGCGTACGGGACAGATCGCGCAGTTCGTTTTTTTTCTTCAGATTTTTCGCTTTCAGCTCCATGAAACTCTAAAACCTCCTAATGAAAATGCGAATTCTATTCCCAACATTTGAAGATCTCTCACAAACATCGCTGAGCGCATCGACTTTGTCTCGCCGTACGAGCGCCCTTGGACAAAGTTTGAGAAGACTTGGAGAAGGTACTGTATTCTCTATGCCGCGTTTCAAGGTTTTCTCACAATTGTCTGTGAAAGGAAGTTCACAATAGTCATCTGTACGGAAAAATGTGTGTATCTGATTCTCGAAGCGAAAAAGTTTTTGAAATAATGGAAACTGATAGTTTTCAGAGATTGGCACCCAACACTTCTTGCCACACGAAAAGCATGGGCAATTCCAGCCATTCCAGCATATTTTGATGTGCTCGACTTTTATCAGTTAGTCTCTCATAGTATCCAACTGACAGGCGTCTAAAGGGATACTGTAACTGTATGCCTCATTACTTTTCTTTTCTTTCTTGTCAAATTTTTTATACTTACTGTGTTAGTTCATCTAGTAGATGTAGGAGGAGAAATTTGACTGTATCATAGAGACGTGTGAATGCGAAATTGAAATTTTCAGATACCTCACAAAGACGCGAGTAATCTCATCAGATGCGACTGCAAGTGAAAAAGGAGTAAGCATTTTTTCGGAATCATCGAATTAAGATTTGTTCATAAAATTACGTTCATCTGATTTTGCCATTTCGGTAGTTTTCGAAAAATTAAGTAAACCCTTCTTCGATGACTTCAACTTCCTGTGTCTGAATATGAGAGCATTTCTGATAGAATCGGAAAGGGGGGTGACGTAGAAAATTTTTTGCTCTCGATTTGCCTGAAACATTGATCCTGACTAAATCGAGTACCGCGATATCGAAAAAAAAGGTTTCCAGAGCCAGAAAACACTCCTTTGCTGAGTTACAGCTGGTCAAAGTCGAAGGTCGGAAATGGCCATTTGAAACAAGCTCCATTCCGAAGGCCATAAATCGGAAAGTAATAATGTGATCACAATTTCGTTTTTTTTCATCGATAGGGAATTCTCGAAAGTTTTTTTTCTGAGTTTTTGAAGTTCATATATCTCACCACTTTTGTGCGAAATTTTTTCTCAGAGGAAATTTTTTTCTCGCCGGGTTCTTAATTCCCGCAAGAAATATTCATATAGCCGTGTAGAGCATAAAATTCTGATTCAGAAAATCACAATGGCTAAGAATTCTGCTTCTGCGAGAATGAAAAAGTCGAGAAAAACGCTGAAAAAGAGTGAAAAATGACGCTTTTGATCTCATATCTCGAGTTTGTGTGGGCAAAACATTCTCAAACTGCACCATTTTATTGCCATGTTCATGAGAAGCAATTTGATATACAACACGGTAGAGTTTGGAAAAAAAATTTTTGGGTCCTACGGTATCTGCCAGCTCCCAAGGTGGTCGGTTTCTTGCAGCAATGAAGTCTGACCTGTTGTAGTAAACCGCGTTTTTCCGAGTTTTTTTGGAGTTTCAGTAAAGAAAACGAGAGAGCTGTAATGCAGAAATAAATGGAAAAGCTTTGAGAGAATTGCGAGAAATGGATGTGCAACTTTGCGTTTCGCGAGCGCGCGTGCTGCGAGTGCTCTAGGTCTGTCTATTATTGATACCCACTCCGGAACGAGAGCGCGACACAAAAGAAATAAGAGGTTATGAGTATGTGTCTGCGATTGAAAATATTTGAGAAGGATTTATAGTTTTACCACATTGAGCACGTGAACAAAAACAAAACTTGTTGCTTCCAAACAAATAGCTGAGTGGCTGAGGGGCTTGAAAACAGAAAAAATTGTGGACCGCGCGCAGCTTCATTTTGTTACTATAAGGTCAAATTAGGATCCCGTTTTCTGAAAACCTTTGTCAAAATTTTCGCAATATTTTCAATTTTGGTATGTTTTGAGGAACCAATCTCATGAAAATATCCTAAAAAAAATCATCGGAAAATATTAAAGGATCCCGCGTGAAGAAAATCAAGTATGGCTCATATCGTCTGAAACGACGTTCTGAGAAAGTTCTGCTGGTCAAAACATCTCTAGGGTCTACCGTATACCCAAACTGGACATGGACCTAAAAGCGCGATTTCCGTTGAGAGGAACACAAAATAGTTCAGACGATAGAGCTCTCCTGGCGCGTCCCAACGACATGCTTACCTTCCTTGAACGACAATTCTCCGATTTATGGCAACGGAAAAACCTCTCTGGTTACGGTAGTATCACTTTTGCGCTCACTACAGTAATCAACGTGGTTTTTTCGTCACCATAAATCGAAGAGTTATCGTACGAGGAAGGTAAGCATAACGTTGTGACGGGCCAGGAGAGCTCTATCGTATGAACTATTCTGTGTTCCTCTCAGACGCTAAACAACGGAAATCACGCTTTTGGGCCCATGCCCAGCTTGGGTATACGGTGCACCCTATAAATTTTTTGACTAGCAGAACTTTCTCAGAACGTCATTCATGATGATTAGAGCCTTACTTGATTTTCTTCACGCAGGATCCTTTAAGTTTGAGAAAAGTTGTGAATTTTTGGTGCACACTTTTCGACCAAATGCAGGTTTTCGTTCTCCTTCTTCTTCTGATTTTGCAGTACGATAAAGACGCTTTTTCCAATCAATATTGTTGCTTCCAAGGGTGGTCCACAACTTTGCGGCTTCGTATCTCAGCTCAAAATGGTCATAGAGAGATGAAACTTCGTGGGAATGATCATCACTGATCACTCATCATGCTACTGTAATATTGGTACGGTAGGTCACCCATGAACGATCAATACCGTAACCCGTAACACCCTTCTCTTCAGAATTCTGCCCAGAATGGTCGTAGAGCGATGAAACTCGGAAGCAACGATCATTACTGATCACTCGTCATGCTACCGTAACTTGGGTACGGAAGGAAGGTACGGTTGGACCCATGGACGATCGCTACCGTAACCCACAACACATTCTTCCCAGATTTCAGCTCAAAATGGTGCTACAGTGATGAAACTTGGTGGGAGTGATCTTTGCTGATAACTAATCATGTTACCGTAATGTGGGTACGGTAGGTCACCCGTGAACGATAACTACCGTAACCCACAACACCTTCTTTTCAGATTTCAGCCCAAAATCGTGCTATAAAGATGAAACTTGGTGGGAATGATCATTACTGATCACTCATCATGTTCCCGTATCTTGGGTACGGTAGGTCACCCGTGAACGATCACTACCGTAACCCATAACACTTTTTTCGCATTCCAGCTCAAAAGCGTGCTATAATGATGAAACTTGGTGGGAATGATCATCACTGATCACTTGTCATGTTACGGTAATCAGGGTACGGTGGGTCACCACTGAACGATCACTACCGTAACCCATAACACCTCTTTTTCAGATTTCAACTCAAAATCCTGAATCACTTAATCACTCCGTTCTCATGCGCCATACAATAGGCGGCTTTACTTCTCTCTCCCTGGTGACATCTGTCTACTTGTTTGAGCTGGGAAGAAGCCGGCCTTAAAAGGCAAATAAAGTGCAACTGGTCGAGCGAAAAACTTTCCCACGCAGAACCCAGCCATGTCGTATGTTGAATATCTCGTTTCGAAGTGGGTATCAATAATAGACAGACCTAGAGCACTTGCAGCACGCGCGCTCGCAAAACGCACTGTTGCACATCCATTTCTCGCAATTCTCTCAAGGCTTTTCCATTTATTTCTGCATTACAGCTCTCTCGTTTTCTTCACTGAAACTCCAAAAAAACTCGGAAAAACGCGGTTTACTACAACAGGTCAGACTCCATTGCTGCAAGAAACCGACCACCTTGGGAGCTGGCAGATACCGTAGGACCAAAAAAATTTTTTTCTCAAACTCCACCGTGTTGTATATCAAATTGCTTCTTATGAACATGGCAATAAAACTGTGCAGTTTGAGAATGTTTTGCCCACACAAACTCGAGATATGAGATCAAAAGCGTAATTTTTCACTCTTTTTCAGCGTTTTTCTCGACTTTTTCATTCTCGCAGAAGCAGAATTTTTAGTCATTGGGATTTTCTGAATCAGAATTTTTCGCTCTACACGGCTATATGAACATTTCTTGCGGAATTAAGAACCCGGCGAGAAAAAAATTTGCTCTGAGAAAAAATCTCACACAAAAGTGGTGAGATATATGAACTCCAAAAACTCAGAAAAAAACTTCCGAGAATTCCCTATCGATGAAAAAAAACGAAATTGTGATCACATTATTACTTTCCGATTTATGGCCTTCGGAATGGAGCTTGTTTCACATAGCCATTTCCGACCTTCGACTTTGACCAGCTGTAACTCAGCAACGGAGTGTTTTCCTGGGTCTGGAGACCTTTTTTTTCGATATCGCGGTACTCGATTTAGTCAGGATTAATGTTTCAGGCGAATCGAGAGCAAAAAATTTTCTACGTCACCCCCTTTTCTGAGGCTGTCCGATTCTATCAGAAATACCCTCATATATGAATTGTCATATATGAATGCCTGTCATATATGAACCTGTCATATATGAATTTGTGTGACCCAGAAAAAAAGAGTCAGAAGTTTCTGTTAGAAGACGAGATCTTGCAACTATGGTGGGACCCAACTATGGGAGAGACACACATTTTTGCGCAGCTCTCGATGAGAGGAAGGTAATGAGCACATCAGAAATGGTACTTAGGAAAAAGAAATTGAGTCAATCGAGAATGAGAGTTTCAGATTGTGGAGAACTGGCCTGCGATGAAAGTGCGGGAACGGAGGTCGGACCCCAGTTGAAGAGGGTCCGACCTTTTTACACTGAAAACTGAATGAACGTCAATCCCTCTGTTTGTGAACTGAGTTTCATGAAAGTCAATTCCGAGAGTGAGTACTCTGAAAGTACACTAGAAAAAGGAATTTTCCAAGTGCTCGATGAGTTTGATGATAGGGGCTGAGATGTGAAGTACCAAAAAACAGTTTTCCTTATTGTCCCTCACGAAGATCACCTTTCATGGTGATGAGAAGATTTCTATTTCTTGACGGGAAATTTTCGTTCCTGATACGTTTTTCGCACGATGGCCAGTCACTCACATGGGGCCCGTCAGAGATAAGTCATTGCCTTGGCGAATTTCGACGCCGCCATTTGGACATCCTTCTAAGCAGCTGTTGAATTCGGAGAATGGGATACTCTCGATTGTACCTGAAAATGAAATTACTTTCAGAGGGTACTAAAAATGCGCACGCTCCTCTGCCCTGGTAGCTGAGATGATCTGGCAGCTAAGAAATTACGAGTTGCACAAATGTCAAATGTCGGGGCCCCAAAATATTCCATGAACACTTGCAAGTCCATGGTCACCTGTGGGTGTGTTCAGTGTCTCCGACATTTCTGTCATTTCACCCGCTACAGTTTGCACACCACCTGCAGCCCTACGGCGGGTAAAAGAGAAGGGACGGCACTCATGATGGTAGAATGAGAGAGCGAGGATGCGAGAGCGGAAAGGCCACTGCTCACTAGAGTGGCGAAAACCGATACCGATAATCGGAGACCAGTTCATGAAAATCAGTCCACAAGCGCTCAAAAAGAAAACTAAGGCCAACAAAAGCTGCTCTGGCCCCTACAGTGTCCGTAGAAAAAATGAGTTCCTTTTATGTATCCTTCACCAGTCTGATTCACAAGCAAGATGAGTGGACCGATTATCGGTCAAAACCGATTATCGGTTATCGCCACCCACTGTTCCCGCTCCTCTGCCTTTCTCTCTTGAGGATGAGAGAGCAATGACTTTTTGGTGTGCCCAATCTTATAAATGAAGTAACGCTCCCTGTTATGCACAACAAGTATTAGCTACATATGAGATTACGATCGACATGATTTCTCTCTCGACGATAAGAGATGAAAGGATCTCATGTATAATGGGAATGCGAGAGAGATGATGCGACCATACATGTTGGCACCATGCCGAGAGGAAGGAACGCAGATATGAAAGACGTTCTCGATGTACCAAAATCAGAAAAGCGTTCTGGTATCTTGTCTCAAATGAAATCGGCCTGACGTACGGCTCTCGGTTGATTGAAGATTCTAATGTCCGTCAACCTCAAATTTGGCGGAAATCTTTTCACAAGCTAGAATATTCACAAATATTCTCACCCACTGTCTCGTCAAAGCTGAAAAGCGCCAGATTGAGATGAAGCTCTATTCGTCTTCCTTCTGCTGCCTGGAACAAAATATTGAAGGTTTTGGTTCTGACAATGAGTAATTCATATCTCATCCACTATATATTCTTTATGAGACGGCATTCCACCGTGCTTCAGAAGTTTTTTTTTCGGAAAGTCATCGTAAGCGTTTGAAGCTTTCTAGACATTGTTGAACAGCTTTTTGTTCGAGTTCATCTATAGTACAGATCAAAAAGGTGGGCTCACTCTCGTCAAATAACCATTCCGACGAGAAACTGTCAGGGTGAAATACAATGCTGTTCTATGCTCAGAGTAGACCGTTTCACAAGCTCTTCTCAATTCTCATCAGGTAGAGAGAAAAGTTGAACTTGCACTCTAAAGTGAAGTTTCATTGATTCAAGTCACGGCGCTAGCGCTGCACCTTACCCCTGAATTGAACAACGTCACACAAGTTCGAAAATCAAGAGAGTGGGGTGCCACTTACTGTGAAATACGTAAAGACGGTGCATTGAAACACCGTGTTCTAGTATAGTCGGGGGGCTGAGAGAAAATGCGAGGTACTGTAAAGACTTCCACTGCTTAGACTTTGCTTCTCTGTGTTCTCTTCTTTCTTTCCTTGTTCTCACACCCGACCGCGACGCGCTCACCGCGACGCCTTGACCCAACTCCATCTTTCCGACTATACATATGTATCCTCCGTTGCTGGGACATTGAAACAAAATCCACTCCTACGCTACCATGTGTCGGGTGTGTGCCACAGTGTGTCCGAAATTAACCACAATGTGGCCTGAATTGTCCACATCTCAACGAACATCACCTCCAAATACCTTCACAAGACATAAATCGCTGTCTGAAAGTATTTCTGAATGTCCATCACATTGTCCATCTCATGTTACCAGATTCACTCCAAATTGTTTTGTGCGGCAATCACTCGAGATCCGCGAAAATCTAAAGATGTGCCCGATAGCACAGCCTGACACAGCGAACCACTTCTGCGCGCGTGAGAAATGACAGTCAATTCGTACTCGGCAATCGAAAATTACTGTAAGAATCATTTTTCAATGTTCTGGGGAAGCCCAGAACTACAGTACTCTGAGTTTTTGAGTACGAGTTTTCTTCAGTCCGCTTCCCCACACTCTCCGCACTCTCATTTTTGAGTACGAATGGATGAAAATGTGCTCGCTGTCAGAATTTGTTAGCTGTGTCAGTTTTGCACCGGTGGACTGTATTTGGATTTCCGCGGACCTCTGGTGATCGCCGCTGAGTACGAATTGTATTCAATTTGGTAACACGAGGTGGACAATGTCATGGATACTCAGAAAACTTTGAGACGTTGCGATTCCTGTCATGTGAAGGCATTTGGAGGTGATATTCGTTGAGATGTGGACAATTCAGGCCACATTGTGGTGGATTTCGGACACACTGTGGCACACACCCAACACATGGTAGCGTAGGAGTGGCTTTTGTTTCAATGTCCCAGCAACGGAGGATATGTTTTGAAACGCACAGCGGCAAGGTACAGCGCTGGCGCCGTGACATGAATCAATAAAATATCACTTTGGTTTGCAAGATCAAACCTTTCTCTCTACCTTATATTGAGAAGAGCTTGTGAAACGGTCTACTCTGAGCATAGAACAATTCACCTTGACAGTTTCTCGCCGAAGTGGTCATTTGACAAAAATGAGCCCACCTTTTTCCTCTGTACTATATTATACAAGAGCATGCGATTCTGTATAGAGCAGATTCATCCGAGTTTGAAAAAATGGTTCTTATGTTGTCTCTCACACCAAGTAAACAGGACGCTGTTTAGACCAGCACACTACGTTTCAGGCTCTGAAACACTAATAACCTCGTATGCATGCCAGCCGTGGTATCTCATTAGTGTGGGACTCCACATATCGAGCGCCGTATGTTGAAGGCCATGCTGGGAAGATTGCGCAAATCTATCGCCAACCTGGAAACAAAACCATTTTGAGGCTCTCGTGTTAGACATTCAGCAGAGTGTACATTCATACATGTATTACTGAATTCAAAATCATAGTTTCAGTCCAAACATAAACAGCGTAACTTCAAAATAGGCGAACTGGTGTTTTTCCCCGAAGCAGTTGTCGAATTTCAGTTCTACAATCTAATTGCATTCCTCGTGGCAATTCAAAGTAGCCCATTGCTATTAGCTGAAGAAAAACTAGTTATCTTCGGCCTATAAGTTACGCTGCTTATTTTTGGACTCAAACTATGATTTTGATTTCAGTAATAAAGTAGTTGACTCAGTAATTACATATCTCGTAAAGAAACGAGAGCCAGTCATGCTAATCGCTGAAAGCTCTTCGTTTTTGGAGTTAAACTTTAGCTTCGATAAAAAATGTTCTCTAAAACCTACGTTATGGATGGTACTCGTGAGATTTGGCACAAATATCGTGGTATGCTGTTGGGTTTCGCAGAGAATTCCAGTGAAGAAAGGATTGCATAGGCATCTGGAGAAATGGTCGATCATTTTTTCAAATTTTTCAAATACTGAAATTATCAACCCGAACATTTTTTGGTTTCGAAAAGGAAACAGTGGTTTCACCTGTCAGAATATTTGGGATGAGGGAAACCACCGTTTTTGCAGTCTGGTATGTGCTCGCTCCCGAGGCGTTCTGTCAACGATTTTTAGAAGCTCACTAACAATTTGTTATAATTAGAGACCGGAAAAAAGCAACTTTCGCGCCACAGGGACAAGAGTACAAACTCGTTATCAAAAACTGTAATTCATATCTCGATTCGTCCTAGGGCTATGATGGTCAAACTCGGCAGATTAGTTAAAAAGACTGATATCACCGCACATCCAAATTTCAGCAAAATAGCCTCAGGACGAAGCGAGATATGAATTACAGTTTTTGATAACGAGTTTGTACTCTTGTCCCTGTGGCGCGACAGTTGCTTTTTTTCCGGTCTCTAGTTATAATTACTAAAGAATGTTCAACAGCAGCCGCAGTCTTCGACTTTCTGGAAATTATGAACACACATGACCCGACAAAACATCCATAATTATGTTTATAATTTACACCTGTCTGGGATTTTGTTCTACTTGGAAGCATAGAACTGAGACCTGCTACTCTGGATTATGACTCCTCCAACGTGTTCAATAGAAAGAAGTTGAATTGGAAGTGCACAGATTACCATGACATTTATGGAGCGATGAGATCATTTTGATGTCGTAGAATGTCAGCCCAGCGTTCTGAAACAATCGATAGTCCAAATGGCCTCACGATCAGTATCATGAAGAGGCTCTCTTGCCACTCTCTCTCTATACTTTACCACATACATATGAGTGGGATCGCGTAAGAATTCAGTTTCGCGTGGCAGACCAAAATTTTTTATGCCGTTTTTTGTGTTCCACCTTGTAGAGCTGGTTGTCTTGAGCAAAAAATGAATGGGCTGTATATGGCTCCGACCTCTCCGTCGTGAGATAATTCGGTTACAAAAACAGGTGTTTTTCGCACTCATTGCGACATATCTCAACAACCATTCAACTTTATAAAAAAGTGTAGCATATCAAAATGATCGCACGGATGTGCTGCATTTCATGCCCTATCACTGCAAAAAGTTGCTGTGAAACTGGTCGCACAGCAGTCGATTGAATTTTTCAGCACCCATTAGAAGTGGCTTACGAATATGTGATATTTTGATATGTTGTGCAGCTTTTTTTCCTGATTCGAATGACTATCGTTTGAAGTGGGGTTCCTATTCCAAATATTCGACTTTTTCGACTTCAAAGACAGAAAAATGTGACATTCTGAGTTCGAACCAGAACAGAAAAAAATAAAACTGCTTCCGGGTCGAGTTTTTTCGAACTGTTTCTGTACTACTCAACAAAGAGTACATAAAACAGCTTCAGAGGCGGTTTTCGCTTGGTTTGAGAAGTCTAAATCGGTTCTGGGCACGAGTTTTTCTGAGCAGTGTTTGTACTACTCTTTGAAGAGTACGTATAACTTTCCCACGAACAACTACGGATGTGAAGTTTCAGCTCCATCTTATTTCAGAGTTGAAAAAGTCGAATATTTGGAATGGTAACCCCACTTGAAATGATAGTCATTCGAATCAGGAGAAAAAGCCGCACAACATATCAAAATATCACATATTCGTAAGCCACTTCTAATGGGTGCTGAAAAATTCAATCGACTGCCGTGCGACCATTTTTACAGCCAGCCTTTTCTGTACCGCTGCATAATCTCCAGCACTTCTGTACGATCATTTTGACATACTAGACTTCGCATGGGGTTGCGAACGTGCTGAAATATGTTTGATTGAGTGCCAAAATCAACTGTTTTTGTGAACAGAATACCTCACGACCGAAAGGTCGGAGGCATATACCGCCCATTCATTTTTTGTTCAGCCCAACCAGCTCTACAAGGTAGAATGCAAAAAACAGCGAAAAAAATTTTGGTCTGCCACGTTTTTCGGAAAAAGCTAATTTCTTACGCGATCCCACTCATATGAATTGATCAGATTGAACAACTGGTACTTTTTGTTCTTTGAACAATATTCTGACATGTGTAGCGCTGAATCTATCAACGCTGTTTCGTTCAAACACTATTGCTTACTATCAGCTATGCCGTGAATGCAAAACGTTCCAAGTTTTAGTTTATAAAAATGACTGACGTTGCCCATGGTCATTTCGTATTCGATGTCTTTAGGTAGCATCACGTGGCCGTATCCACCGCCAGCAAGAAGATTCGCTGAGGATTGTTCGAGAGTTATCATTGCTTTCAATTGCTATTTGCTATCGATTACTAACATCACATGGATAAAAGAGCAAAGAACAAGGAATATCAACATAATTCAGTCGGTCCGGCATATCAGTCAAATGAGCGACACTCGGGAAGTGCATGGCTCCATTTACAGTCCGATATCGAGACAGGCGACTAGTTCGCTCTCTCTCTCTCTCTCTCTCTCTCTCTCTCTCTCTCTCTCTCTCTCTCTCTCTCTCTCTCTCTGTGCCCCTTTGCAGTCTGATGAGAAGAAGCTACTAACATCTCGGATAGTGCATCACGCTGCCGTACTCGTAAGGGATTCCAAAATTGTTGTCAGATTCAGAGTTGCTCAACTGGAACACTCTTTTTCTATTTTTGAGAATTTATTTATCTCCGTTCTTATCTGAGACGGCGCGAAAAGTTTTTCTGTGTGTCGTCCCTCCATGACGATCTGACAAACTGGCTCCAGCCTCCATTTTGCTCTCTCCTCCACTTTTCCTATGTAGTTTTCCTTTGCCAAGAATGGCGTTTTCCACGAAATTATGGTTATGTTGAAGGTGGTAATACCTTGGCATATTGCGACAGCCAATCCGAACGGATTTTGTCTGTGCGGATCATCACGTGATCATCTCGATCCGTCCTGATATTGTGAATGTTTTACACCTGACGGTTTTAATTTGCTAAACTATAGTACCTCGCTCTTTTCTTGGTCACAGTTTGTTCAGATTGGTAACAAATCTTGGTTCAGAGAGTGGTGATCTACATCGTTCACCACTGTACCTGTTCGCTTTCATAATCCGATTCCTTACCCAAAGTTTTACCTTTTATGTGTATGACCCATTCCGAGTACGTGAGCGATCTCGTGTTGGATTGTGCCCACCTGGGTAGGATGAAAGTTAGTGGATTTGGTAGCCAACGCTCCTGATTTGGAAAGAGCCTTACCGGAGAACACCGGCAAAG
>CAVOJK010000060.1:0-33929 GCA_963695495.1 Hololepta plana
TCGGCTATACATGTGTGCTAGCCATCTTCGAGCTCAAACATTCATTTTCATGATGGATCGCATCGAACGTCCATGTTCTACAGAGTGGACATGGGAAACTATTCTAAATAGCTTCATCATGGAGAAACAAACCGAGCACTCGTTTGATATCTCCTTCTTCTTCCGTTCACCACACCCTCAACAACGTATCCAACGAATTCTACCATTCCATTTTTTCTCTGAAATTCAGATTCTGGAGCTAAAGATAGTTGGCTCTTTTCTTTATCCTAAAGGTAGTTTTCCTGCTGTATATTGCCTCACGAAGAAATCATGGAGACACGGTTCGATCGCAGTACAACTAGGAGTAAATAATATGCTATCTGTTCGAATCAACTACACCAGTTTGTGCATTTGATGCGACTTAAAGTGTTGCGCGCTATGTTTTAGATAAAAACCGCAAACACACTCTTCAACGAATCATCGATAGGACTGAAACTCATGCTTACATATGCCATTTACAAGCAGCCGTGGATTTTCCGGATCAACAATATGGCAGTTGCAGGAGTTATCGTTACTTGAGAATGCTTCTCTTCACAGTTTGAAGACTCACTACATGTATTCTACATGCGGGATTCTATGTTGCTATCACATTGTTATGAAAGAGAAAAGAGCATTCACTAATCCCCAATTTTCATGAAGGGTCCCTGTGGGTGGATATTTACGTAAAATTTACTTGCGTGCTTCGTTCCAACGCTCGAATGTCTTCTGGCGCAGCTCAACGGACGCTGTCGAAACGGGCACTGGGTCGATCTCCACCTCGATCACCTCGCATGAAATCGGAGTCGCCATTGTCAGTCCTAAAACACTGGATGGACACATCAGAACAATTGAATTGCTCAAAAACACCATGCATCATAACTGTGGAAGAGAGTGAGAGAATGATACAGAGGCTCAGCCAGAAGGCGATCGCTCTTCTTTTCTGAGATGAGGCGGATATCCGAATGATGTGAGCGGAGAGGTGCAATGAGAGAGCGTGTAGGATAATGACTGTAGACTGGATCAACCATCCGAGCTGCTAAAAAGTTATAATGAGGCAATTGGACAGAGAGGTGTGAACGATCCAGCAGCCAAAAGCGACAAAGAAGAAGTATGCTTGTAGTTATCTTCCACTACAATGAGAGATACTTTCTTCTCGATTTTCTGTAGTAACCAGTAGATAGAAGACACAGTGCATGATAACATCTCAGTCTGTAGAGATACGGAATTATCATTCTCCATTGTTGCACTTGCTTTTCGTTACAAACATGCAGTCGTACTAAAAGAATTTTGATGGAAACCTTCACATGGAGTTTTCCCACGCAGATCGCTTTTCTAGAGCTCCATGAAATATCCTTGCTCTAAAAATTGCAATCCTACGCAACAATATGAGGAGCGGGTGTGTGATTATTTCTCGCCATATGTAACGTCAGACGCCATATGTAACGTCGTCATAAACTGTCATCTTGGATGCAGACATCGTTCCTGGCGATCGTGACGCCGTTCAATGACACATTATGAGAGTCTTTCCTGTACGTCTAGTCTAGTACGCAACAATTGGTAGAGGCTTAGTTGCTTTCACTTCATTTCCTCCATGTGCTCACGTCATGAAAACTCATCAACTTTGTCGCTCTCGCCTGTTTCAATTTTGAAAACGTTTGCGGTGTGTATGTGTGTATGTGTGTCTGGGTCAATGTCCATGTAGGCTTGTTCATCTCTTGGTGTTTGTGAGTATGAGAAGAATGGGTCATGACATAGTATTTATCGAAGTGTGTATCAGCAGTGGTAGCAGCTTTCTCATCACATTTACATACATAGGGAAGGGATACGCTGTGGCAGGAAAAAAAAGAGCGACAGAAGCCGAGTTCGAATAGAAAACACACTCGACATGACTAGAGAACCAAGTTTGCGGCGAAAGAGAGCGGGAAGAAGATCAGGAATGGGTGACGTGACACGTCGGTCATGACGGAGGGTGAGAAAGTTCCAAGGGTTTGCAATCGTTGTAGAGGAGCATTGTTGGTCTAAGCCTCCGATCGGCGGTTGCACTGGTCACCCTGTCGGAATCCGTTATGCTGAGACGATCAATGGCAGTCTTACCGTGCACATGCAGTATGTCGTTTCTCCGGTGCACTTGAGTGCGTGGACGGTGCCAGGTGGAAGGATATCTGCGAGCACTTCGCGTGGCCCGCAGAATGCACCAGAGAGGTATCCATCGTGCGCGGTGCCCACTGATGTAGACACTAGTTCTCAGCCTTACAGATAGCAATAATGACTCACGCGTCTCAGCTGGAAGAAAATGACCGTTGAATCTGAAGCATGTATCGCAGCTAGCTGAGAGGCTCTCGAACGTGTTCGTGAAGTAGTGCAGAATGCGTTGAACACGGTAGGATGTGGACTGGAGAGATATTGTTGGAGAGTGAGAGAAGAGAAGTAGTGAAGTAGTCCTTCACCTGATGTCCATCGATGGTAAGGGACCACTCGCCGATGGTGCAATCGATGGCGGCAACGGTGGTTGATGCAGCGACGATGGCGATGAGAACGGACGAAGGAGCAACGATCATCTTCACGCCTATCTCCTGCACTCACACCATTTCATACTCTTCATCAGAGGAAAGGTAAACGCAGGTGTTTGCAGAGCGCGAGTGTTCCTAGGAAGTTGAGAGTCGCGACATTTCATGCATAATCGAGTAGTGATTACTCACTCACGTCAGAACATCCAACACATCGTCACTCGTCTAGCTACCCAATTTCTATAGAAGTCCGGTGAGAATAGCTAGGATAACAAGTAGCTAAAATAAGAGACTAGAAAAGTCGGAGCTCGGATGGAACATCAGTGGGAAAGTGAAGAAGGAAAGTGGAACATGAGATGTCTACGCAACATTTGTCGAGACTTGGTAGAGAGAGAAAGAGAAAAAGAGATAGAAAGAGGACAAAGTAGCAGAAGAAGAGAGTTGTGACATGGACTGCCAGTTGCAACTTCTCCTTTCAAAGCTTTCTGTAGCATGCATTCATCAAGCGCAACTCATTTTGCGATGAACCTGCCCCTCTATATATGCCCGATCTTGAGGCGTAGCAAAGGTGGGCGGAGTGAAGCGATGGAACGCCGCCCGACCTGATTACTATAGGAGATTTGCCTTTTTCTCCCTTTTTGTGCTGGAGAGGCGAACTCAACTTGTATGTGCTTTTTACTCAGCTGAAGTACAAAATGATTCACAAGTGACGATACGGTCAAGTACTGGCAAGAACTTTCGACTGAAATTGTGGTTGCAGAAATAGAGAATTCAATCACATGATGGGATTGCGGAGCGTAGGGTACGGCATGAAGTTCCGGTATAGTATATTGTACATGAGGTATGCCTATCAGTGGCTGCTTTTAGGATCTACGAAAAAAGTATCAGATGGAGGACGGAGTGGTGCTGGTGATGTAGCTGACAATGTACCCGAAGTTGCTGTGAAGAATTTCATCTGTGTCTCACAACTTTCGAGATGGAGTTTTTCTCACTGTGAGTGAGAAACACATTTTTCATCTGTTCGAGAACAATTTGTACTAATAACACCTGGCCATGCAGAAACCTCACTTGAGAAAATGATGCAATGTGGGTCGACATGCGGATTTTTCTTCCATGGCAACATTTTGAGCAGCTGCTTAAGTCTGTGAACAGGGACGTACATCAAAATGTGCTGAAAGTTCGGAAGCGAGTCCGTACAAGAGCGAGAACGGATGCAATCATGAAGCAGAACTTCCGGGTGAGCGTAGAGACGTTGGCTAGTTTTGTACTCGAATGTTCTATGGAACGGAGTGGTTGTTACCCGAGTCGTTGGCGTACGCGAGAAGATGTGCAGAGGAGTGCCCAGATGCCGCATGTGGAGAGCCCATCCAAAGCCTGAAACTCTTGACTGTCTTGGAAATTGGGAGCATGAGGCTGCTATTTATGCGACTCTGATCTTGTTGACTTGGTCTACAGATTCGAGACACGCGGTCTCACCAGAAAGGAAATCATCGGAAAAGAGTCGTCAAGCTTCTCTTCCTCCAGTGACAGGGACGAAACGCAGAGGTAAGAGTAGACAAAGCTCGTTTCAAATATTCTTTTCTGACCCAGAAATGGATGTGCATGAGCATCCCAATGGATTGAACGCTGTTGACCACGTAGACCAGATGGTAGATGAACACCTAGCAATCGTGTTTTTTGTGTTTGTAACTCGTTCCATAGTTGCTCGTTTTTCAGGACTACACGCCCTTGGAGATTTCCTCAGAAGAATGTGAATTCATTTCGCCGATGGATTCATCGCCGATGGATTGAATAGAAGTGTGCAAGAACTAGTATCAAAAGCGAAAAAATCTCAGACAATTGGTAGAACCGAGAATTGGTCTCGAACGACACTGGTTATTTCTGACAGCATTGATATTCTACCGGAACAATGGGAAACAAGTCATTGTCAGTGTATCAGTGCTAATTCTTCGTTTTGTGATCATGGATCTCGAGAGATCGTTCAGGGGAGAATTCTCAGACGAACACAATGAATTTGAACTAACATTGATTATCCCAACAGTGACAGCGAAGATTGTCTGGACTGCCCCGATGGCGAGAAGTTTTCTCTCGGCCCAAATTCTACGTTGTCCGACGCATGAAGCTATAACTTCGTATAACTTCATGAAGATATAACTTCGTTTCACATAGCAGGGTTCGTTTTGAAGTTCGTACAGTTTTTCATCTCATACACCACGCTTCACCCCATTCCTGCAATGCCTTGGCGCAAACACAGCTTCCTTGGTGTTGCGTCGATTCACACTTCATAAACATCGAGAGCAGATGTTATGGAAGTTGGCGGTGTGAAAATGTGAAATGAATGCTGTCGTTGAGTGATACGTCATCCGTCTGCCCTCCCCCGGTGAGAGATTAGTTGCGAAGCGATAAACTCCTCTCTAAGTATAGCTCAAGATACTGCTCAAAGCAGCGGATTTGATCTGTTCCATGCCTAATTGCTGGTGAAGACAAACATGTTTTCACAAGATTAGAGTATTTGGATAAGTGACTCGATGTGTGGAGAGATTGAGCAGTACTGACGTTCGAAAGAACTGCGCTGAGAGCGATGGGCGGCCAGAGCGACGATGATGAAACACGTGAGAAGCCCAATGCCGGCCCCGAACACGATCGAAATCACTATTTGGTAGCGGGTCGTCGAATACTGTAACGTAGATACGTTTCTTGTGACATCTGGATGCTTGGTGCATACCCAGCGAAACACCCGATCTGGTACAATGGCATAGTACCCCGGGTCTGCTGACGTGAAGCAAGTGGCAGGTAGGATGGGGCTCAAAGAAACAGCTGGGATAGCGAAACAAACAAAGATCACCCAGTACTTGTATTTAAACCAAATCTGCGAAAACGAATCAAAAAAGTTCAAATTTGCTGTTCCCACTCTGACAATATTCGTGGGTTTGATGACGACGTTGAGTCGATGAGCGGCAGAGCACGCTATGAGCAGATACTGTACGAACATGGCGTAGCGAGCTGAGTGGGATACAATTAATCCAACACAGCTACAATTCTGAATTGAACTTCGTTTTGTCTTGCCCTCATACAAAATGTCTCTCGACAAAAGCTCTTCTGGTTGAACATGTTGGCTAGAAACTCGAGACGGAGCCGTTCACATTTTTTTCTGTTTCTTCTGCGCTGTCTTCCGTCGCTCTCGCTCTCCTCCTCACTCCATCTCATCCAGTGAATTGTTTCGGAGTCCTAGCTTGACATTTCCAACCATAGTGCCTATGTTGCGTTCTCTCGCCCTCCCTCTTGTCCTCTCTGTCCGACTCCGTCTCTGTCACCATCTTTCTCTCTAACCATTCTGTCTGTCTTTCGGTCCCATGTATCCCAACACTCTAAGTCTTGCAACATTTCCAGGCACTCTGTCTCTCTCTCTGTCTCACTTTTCTCTCACACAGTGCTTGAGCATTTTTGCGCCCTTTCTGTTCACTCTAGCGTTCATGTTTCGAACGATGAAGCAGAAAAAAATGGCTAACTCACGGGCTGTGAAAAAGGGGTTGAGCCAGAGAGTTCTGTTGAGTGTGACGGGAAGCAGGACATCACAGAGCGGCGAGTTCAGAATAAGATAGGAAGAACTGAGCAAGTAATACGGAAAACACTGAAAAACACTTTCCAGAATCCACGTTTCAACCACGAATCCATCTCGGATTTCAACGGACTTCAGAGGTATTACTGAGGGCAGAATCATCTTTTCGCGCTCAGGCTATTCAGCGTAACTTCAAGGTCCCTAGAGCACTCATTTCCTATGAAAATGTGCCACATAAAACAGCATATTTGATGAAAATGCTCAAAAATTTGAGGAGAGTATCTGAGAAGTATGGAGACTGAGTTCACATGGCCTTGATGAGTAGAAAAGCTATTTCACCTGTTCTGAAGTTACGCTGTATAGTTTTGGCGCGAAAAGATGATTTTGCTCTCAGTAATAACTACGTACCAAGAGCATTCCAGCTGTGAACGATGTGTAGAAAAAACCTTCGAAACTTGAAGGGCTCGGTTCAGTTGCAATGATATACAGAATTTTAGAAGCCAGAAGTAGAGACGGAACACCGAAAAAGTAGCGAACCCTAAAAAATAGCATCAGAATATACCCTGTTCAATCGGAAAATGGAGATTTGGTCGAACCCGTGCATGACGAATGCTTCGTAACGCCCTGTATCGTTCATACAAAACTCATTTTCAATTATCGAGAACTCTGCAAACGGTAACCTATCCAATAAAAGTTTCATGAGGTTTCTCACCCATCACACCAGCAACCACAGATGTATCTGAAAAACAGGAGGAGTTTGAGATTCCTCATTTTCCAGCGCAATCAACTCTCCATTGAACAACCAATTCTCTTATTTTCTCTCATCACGCGTCTGTTCATGTTCACACCCACATGTTTCCTAGTTGCCAAAGTCTCTGAAACACTTCTGTTACGTGTAGTTCTACGCTGGAACCAAGTGTGGATCGATCAAATGCTGATATCGCAGAAACGAAGACTTCCATTTATGACAGAGTCCAGTCTGGATTATTGCCTACGCATTTCCCAAATGAGATTAGAAACTACGAATGCTAAATCAGGGGATGATGTGCCCCGTACCTACTTGCTTCCTCCCAATGGGAACATTCTTCGAGCAACTGTTCTTTTGAACGGATTGAACTTTATTAGTGGTGAGAAACTATTCGGAACTAGTTCTAAATACATTTTGGATGCAGCAAGGAGGAATGTATGACTGATTGGATGATTCGACATGAGGTTGGTTGAGTTGGAGACGAATTGTCAATTACGCACGATGAACGCATGCGAAGCCCTTGAGATGCTGGAAGACATTTTATCAGTATGTTTCTCACAAACGAGATTAATCGTTGAGATCAATCGAACCTGATCATCAAGATGAGACTTGGCCGGAACGTTGTGTCGTGCAATCCATATAACACCCTTGTCACATGTGAGCTTTCGCATCTTGTGGAACTCCAGATTCTGAGTAGAGAAATGGTTCATGAAATATCAGAAATGCTCAATTTGCATTTCAACTGTACTGTCCACTGTGGAACTTATTTACTCGTGATATTGCACAAGATCAAACAAACTGTTTACGACGCATATTCTATGTACATATAAAACCTCTGGTTTCCCTAGACGAATAGTTTTCCGTTTCGCAGGTTACTGGTTCGTATTTACAAAAACAAATTTTGTAATGGTAATGGTCCTCTGAAGATAAGTTTCATCGAACTGATCAATCCTATCTAGTTAGCTCTTTTGATCTTCCCACGATTTCACACTATTCGAGTATTTTGAGAGCGTGATGATAAGCGCACCTTATTTCCGGGAGACTGAAGCTGGGTAGAGACGGGCGTATACCACGTTGCCTGGTGCGGCTCTTGAGAATCCGTGGTGGACTCGTGCACGTGATCGAGGAGATGCTGAAATTCCGACATTTTTGTTTTCAATGAAAAAAAAATTTCTTACAAATTTCTGACGCATGTGACCACTCACGTAAGAATTGTCGGAAATGGTAGTCAGCACAGCACGGTTTCCGGGATTGTAGTTGTAGCCCATCATGAGAAGCTGAAACACGTTGTCACTATACTCTTCTTTTCATGTAGTCGGGTCTATACGTCTTGTCATACATCCAGCGACGCTTTTGTCAGTGGTCGATGAAACTCACTCGGCCCTTATTGTTGGCGAAGTTGCAGTTTATTCCATTGACTGAGAGAGTGCCAGCACGGCAAGTGTAGGGAATAGGCTGCGTGACTGAGAAACAGTACCCTTTCGTTGGATCATTCCATAAAAAATGAAAACTGACTGGGAGCGCACGTGCAGAGAACGTTGGAGATGCTGTTGACGAAGACGCCGGTGAATGGATTGCGAACACGTGCTGTAATCATAGCGAGAATCAGCCAAGTTTTCTAGTGAATTACTCACCACCGGATTGAGGGCTGTTGCCTACAACGGTCGTTTCGGCGCCCGTGCCGCGATTGTTCACATAGACAGTCATACGACAGCCGGTCTGTACGGACCACTGAGTAGCCTGAAACGCAAATATATGTTTCTACAATGTAACTGCCAGCTTAGGGAATATGTATCACGGATCAGGAAAGTATTGACAGTTTTTTGAACTGGCACAAGTCGTTCGAATTGTACGAGCATACCTTGTCGTGCATGTAAACGCGAGCTCCAGACAGTTCTTGAATTGCACCGGAAGCTTGGACGACGAGAGATTGTCCAGTGGCGCTGAGCAGCTCTCCGCACCAACCGCTAGGGTTGATAGTCTCTGACGGCTTGAATTTAGCCAGGTACGCGTTGCAGTCAGCGATCAGATCTCCCTTGATGTTTTGCGAAGAACCGCATGGCGTCAGAGCACCGACGGACTGATGTTATCAATTACTTCGTTGCTTCGTGAAGAACATATCGGAGAAGATTACTTTTGACAAATACATGTGATGAGGCTGGAGAAGTTCGAAACTAACGCTCATGTCGTAGGATTTCCACTGAGGAATCTGCCAGGAGAGTTTGGGAGCAGGCGTGGTGGTTGTTGGCTTAGCGGTGGTTGTGGTCGTGGTCGTCGTAGTAGGCTTTGCAGTGGTGGTTACCGCAACGGTTGTAGAGCATGAGCACACAACATTCGAAATAGAGTTGATGAAGGCTCCAGTTAGCGCAGTACGAACACGAGCTGAAAACAGATCAATCGAAATGTCCATTGGAGATACACGAATCAATGTGACCTCCAGAAGTGGGGCTGTTGCCCTGCACGGTGAGTTCAGCACCGGTTCCCTTGTTGTTAACGTAGACGGTCATGCTGCAGCCGTTGCTCACGGAGTATTGCGTTGCCTGCATGTTGGTTTACACACAATCAACAATGACTTTTTATTGCAATCACCTTGTCGTGCATGAATACTTTGGCTCCCGACAACTCTTGGATAGCGGCAGATGATGTGAGGACCAGCGACTTGCCATCAGCAGAGAGAAGCTCGCATCCCCATGGAGCGGCGACTGGAGCAGGTGTAGTCACAGATGCTGGAAAGCTCTCGACTTGTTCGATATCTCACCGAGCTCGATTTTTTCCGAACTGATCTCGAAAAAGTTTACCGTCACATGTGCACACGGCGTTGGAAATGGAGTTGACGAATGCGCCAGTCAGAGCAGCTCGGACGCGAGCTGCAACGAGCATATTCATGCTGATTGTTCCTTCGATCAGCTCACCTCCCGAAGTGGGGCTGTTTCCTTGGAGAACGAGTTCGGGACCAGTGCCCTTGTTGTCAACGTAGACAGTCAGTTTACAACCGTTGCTAACGGAATATTGTGTTGCCTGAGCCATCGATCGGTTTCAATGTTTTTTTGTTTTCTGCAAAAAAGGAGTTCACTTGTACCATTCGATGTTGTTTGAATGGCATCGTTAAAGAAGTACTGAGGGCTGTATCATCGTGTGAATGTTATTGACATAGTCTCAGATACTGGGAGGCAGCGAGTAGAATGACGGGAACATTTTTTATAAAAAAATTTCTACAAAAAGTTACAAAACGCGCGCCTCCTGTACTTGTTTTGCCCCAAGAAAACAGTTGGCGACAAGGATTCCTCTTCGATTCGTGCTACAGAGTTCGTGTGACAAGCAGGGAAGCGGGGAGAGTAGAGAGAGTGAGAGAGTGCGCGTGAAGTGATAAAACAACAAGATTGCGCGCGCTTTCTCGCGCACGTGCATGCAAGATTCTGTGCATGCAAGATGCTTGAGGAAGCAAACAAGAACCCTTAACTACGGGAAATGCCCGGAAAGGATCCCTATCCGTAGCCAGCCCTAGCACTTCTTTAATAGTATCTGCTGTTTTTTTTTGAAATTGAGAGAAATTCGCAGAACGAGGATTCGTATGAACAACCGATTTGTTTCTAAATAAGAGTAACATTTAAAAATTCTAGGATCGTTGTCAAATAACCTTATCATGCATGAAGGATTTCGCTCCGGACAACTCTTGAACCGCTGGATGATGATGAGGACCAGCGACTTGCCATCAGCAGAGAGAAGCTCGCATCCCCATGGAGCGGCGACGGGGGCTGGGTGGTGACTGCCGCTGAATATGAAAGTTTTTTCATATTTCCCAAAGTTTTCATACAAAATATTTGTGTATTCCGGCTAATCTGGTGATTTATTCGGAACATCTGGAAATGACATGCTTACCGTCACATGTGCACACGGCGTTAGAAATGGAGTTGACAAATGCTCCAGTCAGAGCAGCTCGGACACGAGCTGCAACGAGCATATTCATGCTGATTGTTCCTTTGATTATTAGTGTTTCAGAATCTGAAACGTAGTGCTGGTCTAAGCAGCGTCCTGTTTACTTGGTCTGTCTTATCGAAAAGACAGACTGGTGTGTGCTCTTCTCACATAACCTATATGTATGTCGGGAGGTCACATGAAACAACATGGGAAGTGCCAGATGGCTTAGATAACAAATAAAAGCGAGCGAAAAAGTGAACTGAACGTTGTTTAGACTGGCACACCACGTTTTAGATTCTGAAAAACCAATAGCTCACCTCCCGAGTGGGGCTGTTTCCTTGGAGAACGAGTTCGGGACCAGTGCCCTTGTTGTCAACGTAGACAGTCAGTTTACAACCGTTGCTAACGGAATATTGTGTTGCCTGAGAGATCAAACAGTTTCAAGCTTCTCTGCTTCTCAGTTTTTCTTCTCTTCGCAGTTGAACGCAAACTATATGACCTTATCATGCATGTAGGATTTCGCTCCGGACAACTCTTGTACCGCTGGAGATGATGTGAGGACCAGCGACTTGCCATCAGCAGAGAGAAGCTCGCATCCCCATGGAGCGGCGACGGGGGCAGGGGTGGTGACTGCCGCTGAATATGAAAGTTTTTTCATATTTCCCAAAGTTTTCATACAAAATATTTGTGTATTCCGGCTAATCTGGTGATTTATTCGGAACATCTGGAAAATGACATGCTTACCGTCACATGTGCACACGGCGTTAGAAATGGAGTTGACAAATGCTCCAGTCAGAGCAGCTCGGACACGAGCTGCAACGAGCATATTCATGCTGATTGTTCCTTTGATTATTAGTGTTTCAGAATCTGAAACGTAGTGTGCTGTCTAAGCAGCGTCCTGTTTACTTGGTCTGTCTTATCGAAAAGACAGACTGGTGTGTGCTCTTCTCACATAACCTATATGTATGTCGGAGGTCACATGAAACAACATGGAAGTGCCAGATGGCTTAGATAACAATAAAAGCGAGCGAAAAAGTGAACTGAACGTTGTTTAGACTGGCACACCACGTTTTAGATTCTGAAAAAACCAATAGCTCACCTCCCGAAGTGGGCTGTTTCCTTGGAGAACGAGTTCGGGACCAGTGCCCTTGTTGTCAACGTAGACAGTCAGTTTACAACCGTTGCTAACGGAATATTGTGTTGCCTGAGAGATCAAACAGTTTCAAGGCTTCTCTGCTTCTCAGTTTTTCTTCTCTTCGCAGTTGAACGCAAACTATATGGACCTTATCATGCATGTAGGATTTCGCTCCCGGACAACTCTTGTACCGCTGGAGATGATGTGAGGACCAGCGACTTGCCATCAGCAGAGAGAAGCTCGCATCCCCATGGAGCGGCTACGGGAGCGGGAGTTGTGACTGGAGCAGGGGTGGTCGCTGCAGCTGAATCGAGATGTTTTCGTGGGTTTGATTATCTCGTCGTTGAGTATTTCCAACGATGAATAAGAAAAGAATCTAGAAAAGTAACCGTCTTCAATGCAGGCATAGGCGTAGCGCTAGTGTACTTGGCGACAGACTTATCTCCGCCAACAACGCGCCACGCTGCACCATCGCATACGAGACGACCGTTCTTGCGCACTTCGACCGTTGTACCCGTACAAGAGCGAGACTACCCGAGGGACAACTGACTGTCTGCAATGAGGATATCGCTTCCAAAATCGTCTGTTGTGTGAGGTTATCTGGCATTTGAAGTGGCAGAAAAGCAAAATTGTGACTGACCCAGCGCCCTTCTTCGGAGGAGACGAGTGCTTCGAGTACTTTGTAGCCAGGCACCTAAAAACAAAGTTCCGATCTCCTCATGATAACGAAATGACACACCTTATCGACAGCAGCCTTGGTGAGTCCACGCAGACACGTGGTTCCATCGGGGTTGAGAGGAGTCAGCCCGTTGTCTCCGCAGAAGTTGCACGACTTGGCGCAGGATTCCTATTGAAAGTTGTTGAGAGTGATATCCAGAAACGGACTTGTGAGAGAAGTCCTGAACGGTGCTCCACAATGAAATTTCTGTGGGTTCACTGCTTTGAATGTTCACGAAAATTGAGGGCGATTGATTGTGAAAATAACTCTGGATAGCACCTACATTTTTGTACGTTTTATGTCAGATTGGATGGACACCTCACCTTCAAAGAAACGTAGCCAGTGGGGATGTAGCACTGCTTGAGCTTGCTTGCGCAGTCAGTTGCACTGTCCTTACACTCGACCTGTACGAATTCTTCCAGTGATTCCTTGAGACGATGACTGATAAAACTGGAGATGGATTTGTATGAGTGTCACCTTGGGAGCAGACTTGTCCTCGGGCTCGCAGCAGCCGTCGTTGCAGACGTACTCTTCTCCGCGAGCACTCAATGTACATGATGTAATTCGGTTCATTCCAACGCCTCACTTCAGACAGTATGAGCTGGTTCTGCATTCGAAACAGGACATATGCGCCCAGTGAGAAAGATCGTCGCACACTTTGCGGTCTCGTTTGTTTTGCGGCGACGTCGATTTTCTCTGTAGGCAAGGAATTCATTCGCAAGTAAAGAAAAGCGGCGCAATCTTTCGTTCTCTGACAACGAACCTCAACGCACTCGCTGACACTGCCAGCAGTACAATTACCCCAAGGAACTTCATGGTCCTGTGAAAATATGAAGGTTTCGGACAGTTTTTCTCGCAATGTGTGGCGCACGATAAGAACGAAAATTCAACACCATCGTTGCACTTTTCTCTTTTATATCAGATCACGATTTTCGCCATTATTCTCTGCTTCTTCTCTCATTCCGGTAGTCCATCCCTGCTCTCGCTACCAGTCGTCACAGTAGCCATACAAACAGTATCGCAATCATATCAATTCTCTCTTCTCATCACTTCTAGTGTGACGGGATGAGGAGCAACTTCGAAAGTAGAGTGAGAGAAGATACGCTGTTGAATTGTTCGCCCGCTCTCCTCAGCGTCACACTCAATGCAGAGCACGGATTTTTTGCCTGTTTTCTCTACAATTTTGTCTGCAAACCTTTTTATTCCTCATACTGTTACGCAGACTTGCCCGCGGCCGAAAACACTGCACTAGGTCCCTGAACATGGAGGTTTCTAATTTCCGCCAATCTCATTTCCCATTTCGAAACACAACACCAAGTGAAGACGCTTTTTCTGTTTAAGTCATTTTGGAGGAGGATAAAATTATCGCGAGAATGTGTGTAATCGACGAAAAACAGTCGAAACATTGTTGGTATGTTTTTTTAATGTTTGAATAAATGTCTCATGTTTTTCTTTTGTAATTGCAGGTCTCGAGAGTGAGAGTGATATTATTTATCTATTCGATCTGCTCAATTTGAATGTGAATGTCTGTGAATGGAATCACGCGTCATTATCAAACTTCAGCATTCATATCGAACGGAGTGGAAGAGATGACATTCTCTTCCCTAGTGTGACCACTGACAGATCTTTCAGAACTCGTGGAACACATGGCGCAGCCGACCTTGGCACGAGTTGCACTTGTGCTCCAGTGGCGGAGAATGGGTGGCCGATCGAAGGTTGAAAGGGTGTGGTCAACACGCACACCCACGGTTCCGTTTTCCAATCTCGGATCGACTCCTGGCTTCCTCGTTCTAACTATCATCACATGTTTAATTATATAATAGGATGAATCTGGGAGAGCTGATGAGCCATCCCACAACCTATGTTGTGCATCAGTGGGAAAACCGAACAATTCGAACGATTTCATCGGTAATCACAAGCACCTCCCAAGAACGAGATGCTCTACGTGCGACAAAATGATTCAGAGATTTTTTTTACCTTTGTCTTAGTGAAATCTTGGTGCGTACAAACCATTTGTTTACTAAATCAGTTTTTGGCAACGAACCCACTGGCACTCGGAATCAACTATTACCAAATTCTATGAGAATTCCAGGGTAGAGGGAGTTTGATGAGCACTACATCAAAGATTGTGAGAAATTTCATTTGTTTCGAAAAACGGTTCCGGTTGCACTATTTCTTAGAAGAGTCAGAAAGGGCGGTGGTAGTAGTCTTTACTGGTATTCCAAAAACGTGACTGTTTAATGAGATGATTTTCAAAAACACGAGGACCATTCGAGGTCCGAAATGAGAAAGAAATGGTATTCTGAACTCTTCCGCTGTTCAGACTCTTTTCCGAGAGTATTTTTCCACAGGTATTTCGTGAGAGGAGCGTGCTGTTCTTGTGTGTTGACCTCTCGCACACACTCTCTCACCCTCTCCCCCTCTCTCATTAGCCCCACTGATTGCGTATGGCCTGTCGTGCATTTTGAGCAGAGGCGCACACGGGGGTGGGATAGCCGCGGAGAGGGGCACCCCCGAGGTTTGAGGAGAGTACACCCCCGAAAACTGAAAACTTATTGGTAACCTCAAAAACGGGAAACAATTAAAAAACGTTGATGTCCAATTTGCTCGCAATTCTAATCAAAAGAGCGCATCGAGTTATGCTAAAACCGGTCTTGCGACTTTTGTACTCATAGTTGTCCGATCTGCTCCAATTTTTTTTATTTAATCGAGAGACCACATCAAATTATGCTACAACCGGGACCGCCCCTCAAAGATTTGGGATTTCTAAGTCCCGGAATCCGGTCTCAAAAGTACCGAAAATGGACTTTTCCGGTTTTCAACCCCAGAATTCCCAGTTTTTTCGAGGGGCGCTCCACGGTTTAGTGAGCTGTCGATTTTAGATACTTATCATCTCGATTCCTGACACTAGTTCAGGCCTGTCGGAAAAAATGTTATAAAAAAGTTGAAAGCCTGATTTTTCATTTATGTTCCAAGAAGATTTTTGACTTCAAGGAAAAGTTACATTCATTCCATAGTTTCGTGCTGATAATTGTCTGTGTTTCTGTGAAAATCGAAAAATTCAGTTTGTGCGTGACTTCGAATCCTGACCCATGTTCAGGCTTGTCGGCAAAGGTGTTAGAAGTCAGTTCTGAGCCTGAACATTTTGTGACCGCTTTACACAATCCCTGACTGCAACTGAATGTATGATTTACTGGATGGTTTTCGTTCGCAGCTTTCTACAGCTCTGCAAAAATCAGCAAAACCAGTTGTGCGAAAAAAGTACCCCATGTTTATAGCTACCGTAGGCAGGTAAGATATGAAATGCACACCGGCGGAGGGTACGGTTATTCTTTCGTCTATCCTGAAACATACGTTTTTGAAAACCGTCAGTGATTTCGAGCTCCCAGTAATTTTTCCCGACAGCCCTGAGCATGACAGGGTTCTGACAGGGTTTTCCCTGTCGCGGAAATTTTTTTTGTCCCGCGAAAAATCACAGTTCAGTTCAAACGTGATGAAAATATTTTCTATCAACAGGTGTACTAATAAAATTTTTGACATGAATTTCATGAAATAAAAAGATGTACTAAATTTGTTCTGTTCCAAGACATTTTTGACAGCTACAACCCTGTCACTGTCGGGGGAGTCTTAACTTTTCTGAAAATGTGTTAACAAAAAACTTCTCGAACCAAGAAAGTTGAAAATTGAATAAGCGTGCTTTCAAAAAAAAGGAGAATGACTTTCATCACGTTTGAACTGAACTGTGATTTTTCGCGGGAAGAAGAAAAAATTCCCCGACAGGGAAAACCCTGTCAGAACCCTGTCATACTCAGGGCTGTCAAAAAAACTACTGGGAGCTCAAAATCACTGACGGTTTTCGAAAACATATTTTTCAGGATAGGCGAAAGAATAACCGTACCCTCCGCCGGTGTGCATTCCATATCTTACCTGCCTACGGTAGCTATAAACATGGGGTACTTTTTCCGCACAACTGGTTTTGCTGATTTTTGCAGAGCTGTAGAAAGCTGTGAACAAAAAAATGACTAGTAGTTCAT
The DNA here is from genome assembly GCA_963695495.1 of Hololepta plana. Lineage (NCBI taxonomy): Eukaryota > Metazoa > Arthropoda > Insecta > Coleoptera > Histeridae > Hololepta > Hololepta plana. The sequence goes on from CAVOJK010000060.1 coordinate 16,638, forward strand.
ACATTTATCTTCAGTCGGGAATCGTATAAAATGATAAAAAAAATTTCAGACCTACAACTAACTCCTAACACCTTTTCCGACAAGCCTGAACATGGGTCAGGATTTGAGGGTCACGCACAAATTGGATTTTTTGATTTTCGTAGGGGCACAGAGAATGATCAGCACAAAACTATGGCGTGATTCTTATTTTTTCTCAAATCCAAATATCGTCTCAAGTGTGAAATCAGGATTCAGGCTCCCAGCTTATCTCTAAAACCTTTTCCGACAGGCCCGAACTGGGTCAAAATGAGACACCGCAATATATTCTGCCTCCATAGTGCACATTTATGAGTGTGCTCTTTCCATTTTTGTGGGAGGAAAACACAGTGTGACTGTTCCAGTGTGAGTCAGGATTACCGCGAAAAATTGTTTTACCCCTCCTCCCCCGACTTTTCCCAAACCGACCCCCCCCCGACTTTTGGGAAAACTCGGAAAAACCGAGTATTATTTTGGCCCTAGTTTCTTAGTTTTTCTGAGAATTCGATCTTTGACAATTTTTCGAAAATAAAGTTTTCCTCCATTCCGTATTTGGGAAGGTTTTGCCAGTCAGAGGGGACGCCCCCGGTTCTTTTTTTCTCTGGTCAACACACAAGAACAGCGCGCTCCTCTCACTCACGATTGGAGAAGGTGCGAGCAAGGGTTCTCTCGCTTCGAGAATTCCGGATGAGATTCCGGGTTGGGGTCCAGGTCTCAGCACTTCTTCAATCATCAGTGAACTTTTGCTAACGCTTCTCGTTTAACGTATCACCCATGTAGACACGAAACAACAATACATATGATAATGCCTACAATACAACGTTGACCATTCCAGTTTTCTTGACCGTCTCGCGAACTACGAAAACTGCACAAACTGCACTTTCTTTCTTCTCAGCGCGATCAAGGAAAAGAGTATGTTGTTAGTCACACAAATCGCACACAATCTCTACAGTGGGTCGGAACACACAATGACATAAATTTTACATTTACATTTGCCTGCAACAGGACACGACTCTTTCATCCGATGATCTCTCGGCACTAGGACGCTTTATAACCGCCGTTTTATAACGGAAATCAGAACTCATGGAATATGTAACTGGTCCAACAGAATCTCGTCAAATAAGACATTTTTGACTGCAATCAAAACAATTATGACTTTTTTCTGTTTTCATGTTTGTTCGAAAAACCCCACAGAGATTTTCAGACTGAGCCAATCAGCGAAATCAGTACTTCACTCATTTCTCTCATCGATTTCATCCAACTGGAAACATCCGTGACATGTCAGGAAAAACAAGCGACACGATCGTAAACACCATTGTTGAGATCAGCGAGCACGTCGCGGAAGTAGCCGCTGCACAGAAACAGTCCGAACAGATTATCACGGAAGGCAAAACCATAGCTCCCAGCCAAAACTACACAGCGCAACTCCAGAATTTTACCACATGGACCTGCATACTTATGGCACTCGCTGCAGAATTTTCATTGAGTATCTGAAAGTTCTGAAAACTGATTTCACATGATCGTGATGAGGAAAAAGAACCTAGCCCACCTGTTCAGAAGTTACTGTGTGTTTAATTTTGGCATGTAACTATGATTTGACTCTCTGTGAAACACTCACAAGAAGTCGCCCATCTCCCCACAGCCCATCGACGCAGTAAACGTCATCCGCTTGTGCCTCCACATACTGAGCTTCAACCCAACCCGTTTTACCAAAATACAGCATTCCTGTGTGAATGAATTTTTTTTCCAGGAGAACTTCTCATCTTGTCACCTGGATCACAATAGAACGTGTCTCGTTCAAGATTTTGTACGGATTGCATGTACCGCAATCAAATTTCTAAGAGCAGATTTACGGAATTGTACAATTTGTTCTTCCATTCTGACAGTAAGATTGTGGATAGGGATGCATCGATCATTTGTTGTAGTGGTTTGTGTGGAGGTCGATGTGAGAGACGTTGAAGTGATTGTCACCTTGAGAACACGTAACTTTTCCAGAGGACCATATTCAACTCACTGTCGTCGTTGTCTCCGGAGTTGAACTGACAGAAGATGCAGCAACACAACTGGCTGGCTGAGATGAGCTAATGAAGTGTTGTACACTCATATCAAGCACCTGTTCGAAGCGTGCCCATACATTCGACTGATTAGAACCCTGTATTGAAGAGACGGAAGTCAGCAGGCAATCGTTCCCTACGGAGAACTGCATGGCAAGACATGCAGGATGCTGAACCATGAGAGGTTCAGTGCATCGCAAATCCGCATCTTACTCGAACACAATGATGTGCACATTGGGTCGCTGCTCGTCTGTTTTTGATAACAGCGAGAGGATCAGAGAAATCATAGAATCTGATGACATCTGGAGCAAAGTGAACACAGAGGCAGCCCTGACAAAAACTTCTCCTTCTCCTTTCTATTTGCACTTACATTCGCTCCGGCTAGGACGAGGATGGACGCAAGTTGAAATAGTGCCATGCTTATTCTCAACTTTGAAGGAGACAAAAGAAGAGCCACTCTTCCTTTTCCTGTCCTGGGAGCTCTCGAGGGCAAGCACTTCTGCCAAACAATGCTTTCTGCATATTTAATATGGAAACGGGTAAAGTGGGAGAAGCCAAAGCCACGTAATGACGACTAATTCCATTGACTCACTTCCAAGCTCTCGAATTGGCTCAGAAGAATTGTAGCCTACACTCTTGGAACTTTTGTTGCTGATCTCTTCTCAAAAACATCGCATCCGATCGGAGAGAAAACGACGATGATAAACATAACTTTGAGAAACGCACTTTCTGCCCATCCTTCGAAAGAATGTAGCTATGTTTTTTTCTCGTTTTTGTTCAAACCGTTGAATGCTCGTGGTTAAGCGTTTGTCTGAGCACGCTCATGTTTTCCGTTGACTGAGACCGCATGAGTTCAGAATCTGATGTATTTTGATAGTGTAATGTTCCCAACATGAATGATTCAAATGCATGTCTTCCGATTATACAGAAATTCGGGAATACACTAAGGGAAACGCGTGAAATCTACCCAGCACAATCATTCGCTGCGCAATTTTACTCAGAACATTGTGATTCCAAAACAACGAATCCAATGGTGGAATATAGAAAAACATGGTGCAGGAACGTTACGGAAACAAGAATGCTGAACTATTAATGATCAGAATGATCAGATACCTCAAAAACAGGCAGTTGTGTTAGAGCCGTGACTAGTCAGAGCGTAGTAGACCCCCCCCCCAGACCCGTAATTTTTTCGAGATATCGAGCATCTGGATCAATCCATGTCACAGAACAATTACAGCATTTATTGTTGGATTTTCAACTATTGAATGTCCTCTCGAAAGATTTAGTAGTTGTTTCTGGTAGTTGATGAATTGAGTTCTGGAATCTCAATAGTTTGCAGTGACTGTTTCTCTTTGGAGCAGAGCCTGGTTCTTGTCTCGTCGGCATGTCACACGGTACCACAATCGTCGAACAAAACGCCTGCAAGATCTCATTCAACTATTTTGAGCGGAATGTCGCTCATCGATCACGACTCAGATGAACCTGTGAGTGGATGTGGTGGCGATGAGAAGTAAAGAATGAGCTAGTGAGTGTAGTGTCGCCATTTCTATAGCGACGACTCCCCAGACTGGAAGTAAACGTTTACTCTCGTCTACTATTGGTCTAACAACTTACTATCACTGACTGCTGATCCAACATATAGAATGATGAGTATGCCCAAAGGTATGCAAGTGAGAGCGATCGGAACGCTCATCTTCAACACTGTGGATTTTATCAAGTTGAATCAACCTTCGGTCTTTTTCAGAGAAGTGTGTCTTTCTCTCTTGAGAGTTTCATGTCATTCTGATAAAACAGCTGTTCACTTGAATGAGAAGCATCTTGAGCATGTGCATATGATATGTGTGCGTGCGATTGGAGTTGAGCATGAGAGCCGCGCGCTCTCGCAGAGTGTAGATAGAGTGCAGCACGAGAAAGACGACGAATGAGACGATGGCGATGACGCTGAACGCTCCGAGAAGAACGACGATAACGAGATGAGCATCGAAGCATGCTGTTGTGGAAGCGAGTGCCAGTTGCGACGCGTTCGGAGAGAACACCTGGGCCAAAGCGTCTTTCATACTCAACTTCTTCAAAATGGGGAGTGAAGCGCAGAAGGACTGAAAGTTTCTTGTCCGATATAATCATATCGTTGTTCTTCATTCATAGCTCCGAAAAGCATGGGCACAGCGTGAATGAGTAGGTAGATGTAGAGAACGACGTTTACCGCTACTTCGCCCCATCCACCGAGATGTTTACGTGGCATCGCTGCCTAAAAAACTCGTGAGCTGCTGCGATAGTGTGTCCGGCGAATATTTCAATCAACTGACTTGATGCCTGTAAATGAAACAGGCCACAATTGAAGGGACATAGAGAAGAACGAGAGCTAGAGTCAACGCCTGAAATTCGTGTGACCTTGTAGTCTCTGATATTTAGTCAACTGACTATTGACGTGTCTGGAGTGAGAAAAATAACTAGTACTCCGGGTGCCATAATGCAAGATGCGGGGAAGAGCACTACCGGTTTACACAAAACATGCAGATTCACGTCAGAAAGAGTGTTCATGATCTGTAAAAGTGAGATTGCGCATGAACCAAAAAACACTTACTGTGCAAGTCATCAAGTATGACTTATACTCCAGTCCTAGCGCTCCACTATGATTCCAGATTACGTATAGCGTGAAGATATTGAACGTGATGGACACCACTCCGAGAACAGCGTCGAAGGTCTGCTTCACTTTTCGGCATGACCAGGTATCAAAAGTTGGAATCGTACCATCAAATTCTCGCTGAAAGACGGGTCCCATGGTGAACGAACGACGCTCGGGAAAAATAGTAAGAGAATTGAATAAAACCCCATTTGATAGGCTTCCGCGACGCGTTGCGTCGAACATGGACTAGATGGTCGAACTAGCCCGTCTGTGTCTTTAAACTTACCAGAACATGCCAGGTGCATTGTGCCACATCTTTCAGAGAGCAGATGACAGAAAAAACTCACACGAAATCATGACTAACGTCATCGATTGGAAATTTCCATAAAAGTCTCCGGTGGAATTTTCTCATAACGATTCAGAATGAGAGCGCGTTCCGAAAAAATTCACACAGTTGAGAAGAGCGTTACACGTAACGGCAGATGAGTCATCCCTATCCGTAGGGCGATGCTTTTCTAGAAGGAATCTCACACGACTTTATAGTTCCTCATCATGACACGGCGATCGTTTGGCGAAATCAAACATATTTGCTGGTGTTTCACCCCTCAGGTTTGGAGAAAAAGTCATCAGTCAAGTGTGCATACTTGCAGAATTTTGTTTTCGCTGCATGTGTGATCCATTTATTTGTGAACACTCTGCTCCTCAGCAGTTTCCATTTCCTCGATCACGTTCAAAGTTAGAGGTTTCTCAAGACTGGAAATTCGATTTGGTGTATAAAAACAGATATAAAAAGTGCCGATTTATTCATACTCGAGTTCGTTTCGTTCTGAGGTGAGAGGAGCCTTTGAAGCGGATTCAGCCAATGAGTCGATAGTTGTTGATCGACCATTGACAACGCCAGCTTCGAAGGAACTTGCTGCATACGAAGATCTAGGAACCCGAACAGAAGATGAACAAACAACTACACCTACTCCTAACAATGACACAACCACTCCCAGTGGTGCTATAGTTACAACCACCAAAGTACCATTATTTTCCGTGAAGAGAAGAAACGTTTGTGTTCAGGCACCTTCGCCCTTCGATTCGTGCTATATCTTCCTCACCCTCTCCCAGGTGTACACGTAATATAATTTTTTTTGCACGAACTCGGCATCTTTTGAGATTTCACGCGCTCTTCTCATAGTGATAGTCATATTCATGATACTTTCTTGGTTTGGCGCATTTCATCTGCACGAACACACTCTTGAGCCCCACTTCAGCCGCTTGCAGGTAACTCAATTTTCATCCGAATTTCGAATTTCTCCAATTTACCTGGTTTTGTCAAGATAGTCTGACTATAACGAGTCGAGTTTTTCTATAATCACACTGTTCAGCTTGTTTACTGCGTGGTTGGTTTCTTCACTCTCTGCTCTTCGCTCATCGCCATCGGACAGCAGAGTCACAGCTGCTACCGTAAATTCATATGTTCGTTCAAACTCTCAATTTGTATTGAATCGAAGCTTTGAATCTCAGTCAGTGCTCACGAGGAACACCGAGGCGCCTTCATCGCTCTTACTTTTGCTCTCACACTGCCCGATGTGAGTGCAATTGGAGACTTGAGCAATAAATTTATTTTTCAGGTCGTCATCAGCTTCACAGCTATTTTTGTGTGAGTTTTCGTCTCACGACATCCAGTCCATCATCAAAAATGATCGTGCTTCGCAGAACGCATATCAAACTCATGAACGTTCGATGAAGACTCTTTGGCGAATGATGAAGTTGATAGAGAAAAGTTGTGTGCGTCATGTGAGGATGACTAAGCAATCGGGAAACGAGATGCAATCATGCAATAAAATCAATTGACACTGTCTGAATTGCTCATGCCTACGGAGACTCTTGGCCACATATTTGATTGGTATTCTGTTTTCAAAGCGAGCCCACGTAAACCTCGATTCTGCTGCGAGCTCAGCTGTGACGTTTGTTTCGAACACTCTCACATCTAACAGCAGATTGATCAGACTTTTCTACAATTTTACTTTGGACCGTGCATTATTCTGAGCATCTGGCAATTCCTCCCATTATTTTCGCTCGGAATTCCTGTGAATGGAGACGCGGTACTGATAGCTTCCCAGGTTCGTATTGCCATTTTACGTGAATGAACGTGCGTGTGCGATTTTTTTTACACATCGTCGTTTTCGAAAACTAAGGCTTTTGAATTTTTGCTCGGCTAAAAAGACGTCAAGAACGAATTACTGAAAGACCATCACTCTGAGAGGTTCGAGCAGGCACTTTTGCAGACGCTGAGGGGGATCTGCTTGTGTACTTCTGTGTTGGTACCTCTCTTGGCTGTTGGTGCAATGTACATCGAGGAGCGCAAATTAATGTTTGCAGCAACACTTGTTTCGGTTAGGAGTTTTTTGAAGATCTAATGTGATAAAAGCGAGTGACTCTATAACAACGTTCCGAATGAATTCCGCTAACCAATATAGATTCTTGGGTCTTCCGTATACCCAAACTGGATATGGGCACAGAAGTGCGATTTCCGTTGTATAGCGTCTCGAGAGAAAATGTGACAGTTCAGACGTAGTTTTTTTTATCGGGAAGTTCTATTCACACTTTTGTGCCTGTGTCCAGTTTAGGTATATGTTAAACCTAAAAATTTTTTTGGTCAGCATTTGTTCAGAACGTTATTTTAGAGAGTATGTGCCATTTTTGATTTTCTTCACGTCGGATCCTTTGGGTATCTTGTTGCAAAACTGTTCCAACTGACTGGGAAAACATGGTAGAAATCCCATGTTGTTTTGTCGAAAGAGCAGTGTCCCATTGACTCAGTTATCCAACCAATTACTGTAGTGCGCAGTTTCTTTTTTCGCTCTCGTTATGCGTATGATTGGGAATGTGAGATCCTTCGTGTCTACAAAACTTACGAATTGAAGAGGCGAACACGCTGTGAATGTTAACGAACAACAGACCTTTTGTAACACTTCTTACGGAATCAATTCTACCCGTTGCTTTATATTTTATGAAACTGTAGGCACTGCATTTATTTTCAGACCATGCATGTGTGCTTTGTGATGATTGCATCGCTGGGAATTGTCCGACGCATCCATCTGATCAGAGAACAGGAGTTTACCCCAGGTGATATGCTATTGAACGTTTGACATTGATGAAGTTCCAGGATGGTTCCATTTGGTGAGCGGTGATGTGACGATCGCTGCTTATATTTGGATTGGAATTCTGGGAGCGATTGAGGTGACTTGAATGTCCCTCTACTCACTTTCATATCCAAGAGAATCACAGATTATCGGAGGTTTACTGATGACAAGTGCGCTCTACCGCTTGGGCGTCTATCTCAAAAGACGCCAACGTCTTGAAATCAACACACGTTCATCGTAGATCACTTCTTTGTGCCACACAAAAAAGGGTAAAGCGTGACGGCGTCGATTTGTTGGTTGATGAAGTAGACAGATGAAGTTGTGTGGGAGACGTTGACGCGTTGAGCCGCCCACTTTGGGGACGTGCATCCATTGCGGCAGTTTTCGTCTCTCTGCTACCACTCGCTGGCGTCAAGATGCCAACGTTATCGTCGCTTGTGTACAGTCTAGTCGTTCTAGCTTGTCTTCACATCGGCAGTGTAGAGAGTCAGTTTACCTTAGAGAAGTGAAGAGTGAGAAAAGAGAGACGTTCGAAGATGGAAACTCGATAAGAAAAAGTTGGAACGCGCCTTGGAGGTTTCGGATGTGACGAGCCATGCGAGTTGGATCGGACGTGCGTGCGTATCCTCGGGGCTGGCGCCACGTGCGTCGACTTCTGCTGTGAATTACGTGAGATCCCGCGGTTTGAACGAGAGATGTGAGACGAAACAGCGGCGACGACAACGGAAGCACCAACAACGACAACAACGACAACGACTGCTGCTCCCACTACCACGACGACTGCTTCAACCACAACGACGACCACGACTGCCTCCACGACCACTACAACCACTACCACTGCAAAACCCAAGAGTGAGTCGATTATTTCATCGAATCTGAAGCCGACAATCTCATCCAGCGGAATGCCCCGAACGGACACAGTGTTCCACTATCATTGCTGCCGGTAACCCGAACAAAGATCTTCATGGAGAAATCAATATCTACGGTACCACCTACTGGCAAAAGGTTGGATACGCGTTCTTTCCCCTCAGTTCCTGCCTTATCTCAGATTGACCGCATATACGTGAAGCCAGGCTGCCGTGTGATCGAGTATGATGCCTGGTACTGGGGAGGTAACAAGTATATGGTGAGAACAACATCGATCTAAGGAGATATATGAGCGCCTTTAAAGATTTTACCACCCGAGTCGTAGTAAATTCATGGTGCACAACAACCATTATTTTGCTAATTCACACAGAGCCATACACCACGCAATACACCATCTCGGGAAGAGAATGAGAGAGCGAGGACCGAGAGAGGAGATACCGTGCGCACATCTTAGAGTCTGCGTCTCTACTTGTTCCATTCGACCAGGTCTAGCACTCTAGCACCGAAAATCAGTTATCACCAATGGTGATAAAAATTTAATGAGAGATAGAGCTCGAGCTGGTCATTGTCATAGCGTGGGTGAAATTCCTTTTTTTCCAAAAACGGTTCGGGTTGCACAATCTTTAATGCAGACTGAAGGTCCCTCTGAGACATGCGCGGGTCAGCCAAGCAAGAAAAACTTCACGAAGCCGACAGCATCCATGGCCTGTCGATGCGATAGCGACTGTCAAGTGGAGACGAAAGACGCCAAGTTGGACTCACATTCTGTGCATCTTGGTTTCTCGGAAGCAGAGTGAGCCATCGTATCTATGTTTCGACAGATGCGGTGTGATCTTCGCTCCCAGCGTCGGCTACCAGGCCGCCGATGGATACAATCTGATATATGGAGGCAATGCGTCTTTCAGCAAATTCAACGATAAGGTTTCTCACGATAACTCGATATTCTTCATGAAGTGACATAGGTCGATCGCGTTTGGGTGAACAAAGATTGCGTTCTCACTTCTTTCGAGCACATGTTCTACGGTGGAGTCGGTCAGGTTAGTGATGGAGATCCTGAGCTAATGTGGATCTTCACCATTCAAGGTAGTGGGACCCACGAAGGGCTGCGAAACAAGTCCTAATCAAACTTATATTTCATCGGTCACCTGTTTCTGCAAAGATCAATGTGAGATCGATACTAAAGATGCGACGTGAGTTTTTTTTTTCATGCTGTTATTCAGGCGATTCAAAAACTAGGAGAGTATTCAACTCAACTCATATGTTCCAGGTGCGGTGTAGTTTTTGCAAGTGATGTTCCTCCTCTCAAAGTTCATGGAGATTATGACGTCTACTGGAAAAAGTTTGAGAACAAGAATTACAATGACAAAGTAATATCACTCTTCTTTATGATCAAATAGAGTACAAATCAGATTGATCGAATCTGGGTGAAGGAAGGTTGCATCTTGGATACATATGCTGATCCCACGTATACGGGTGTGCTCAAATCGGTAAAGGGATATTTTTTCTTTTATGAATGATCTGATGCAGTTTTTTTCTGAAAATTTGAATCTGCGCAGACCAAAGGCCCGTCTCCCCATTGCTCTGTTTATCCTGGTCAATGGTCCATATCTGCACTCACCTGTCGCTGTCAGTCGGACTGTGTTGAGCAAACAAAAGATGCCAAGTGAGTTTTGATAGTTGTTTTTTTCCCGGACACATTGCGTTCTGATAGCGAGTGATTGAGGTGCGGCGTCGTCTTTGCAGCTGGGCAAGCTCCACTCCCAATTGACGGCGATCTGGATATCTATTGGAAAAAAGGCACTTATTACAACAAGGTGGTTATACACCCCTGTGGAGTCCCCGCTATGCCAACATTACAGATAAAGCGCGTCTATGTGAAGGCGGGCTGCACAATGACGCTCTTCTCTGGTGCGACATTCACTGGCCAATCATCCAAGGTCCTTTTTCATTCTCAGAAAAAGTCTTCAATCGCAAATTCAACGTGATTCGCAGGTGGTCGGTCCCACAGACGGATGTGAGGGTAATCCTAATCTGGCCACTGTGAGCTCGGCCAAGTGCAGTTGTGCATAGTTTTGCTTATCACTGTTCATACAGAAGTTTTCGATTGATACAACAGAAACGCTAGTTTTTCACTATTACGGTTCCTTGCGCTGTACTGGTTGCTCTTTCCAATACATAAAAGTAATGAAAATCACGTAGCTAAGAATCGTCTCCCACTATTCGTTCTGTTGTCAAACGTTTTTCTTACGACGAGATACGAAGGAAAGTTATGAGTAGGTAGAGAACAAAATCGGAAGAGATGTCAATTGGTAGTGTGACCAACATCTTCTCAGTTGGAAAGAGTATGAGGAAACAAACATGTGCCTATCTGCTCGATAGATTCGAAAATCTGCTTGATAGATATGATCAACCTGGAATAAAACTAAACACTCTGTAACTCAAGAAGAAAGGTCGGAGTAAACAAGCAGTTGCACCAGGGATTATCGAATGCAGCCACATTTGATGAGGTTTTCGAGAGGAAAAATATGTTCATCTCTGTTTCGTCAAAGTCTATATCCGGAACTGAGTCTAAAAACAAGAGCGGAATACTTTCACACAGCTGATGAAAAGTTACTTCAAGCGTGTCATGAAGAGAGAGCGAAAGCAAAGAGAGAGGAAAGAGAGAGAGAGAGAGAGAGAGAGAGAGAGAGAGCGAGAGAGAGAGAGCGAGAGAGTGAGGGTGGAGAGAGAGGGAAGACAAGAGGGAGAGAGAGAGATGGAGAGAGAGGGAGAGAGAGAGAGAACTGGCACTTAAAATCAATTATCACCAGATCTGATGAGAATGTATTTAGCGTGTTGGCTGAGTGAGGTTAGGCGCTATTCGAAATGTTGGGCTCGTCTATGTCATTCCAATCCCTTCCTTGGTCAACCGTATAACTGAAGTCGAAATCATAGTTTCAGTCCAAGCATAAACAGCGTAACTTGGAGATGGGCAGTCTGGTGTTTTTCCCTGAATTAGTGGTCGATTTTCAGTTCTTACAATCTAGTTGCACTCCTCGTGGCAACTCGAGGTAGCCCATTCCTATTGGCCATAGAACAACTGGTTTTTTCTTGGCTTATAGATTACGCCGCTTATGTTGGACTAAAACTATGATCTTTACTTCAGCAATACCAGTTATCTGCGAGGAATTCTCCAAGTAGATCGAGTTACGTACATATGGTCGCAAACAATTCACATGAATATTGATTTGTTAGTTTTCACATATCCACTGGGATTGTCCCACTCATGCTTATCTTCTCAGCGCTCGTACTCTGTTGAGTTCGAGAGTATTTCGAGCGTTGTATCAGTCGAGTTCACAACGTATTCAGTAGATCGGTAAAGATGAGCGAACAGCGTCCCACGGTATACGGGTTCTGTCTTGTTGACTTCCGGCAGTAGGAACGCAGTTATCTATAACATTTCTGCTGGTTCGATGTTTCAGGAAGAACCGAACTCACCGGATCTCTTATGAACGCGGTGTGACTGCTAATGCACGCCATGTAGAGAAGAATGGTAAGAACCACGGCGTACACCGGTATGAATAGGGAACAATAGGTTTCCTGAGTTCTTCACTTCACTCGAACATTCTGAGAAGATTTTGACACAGTGGAACATCACAAGTTTTTTAAAAGGTGTTGTTCAGAACAATTTTTCAGACGTCATTTGAAAGTACAGAGAAAATCGAGAATGACTCATATTGTCTATAAATTTGATCTGAACAAAATCTGTGAACCATAAAGTTCTGAGGCAATCACTCAACCTATGTATACCCAACCTGGTTTCGGACACGAGAGTGCAATTTCCGAGGAATAACTGTGATACCTTGAACGAGAACGATGTGTTCACCTTCGCAGTGCGACCGTTCTTCCCTTCTTATCGTTGGGAACAGAAAACTTTCTTGGGTTGCGGTAGCGTTTTGGCGTTCACTACAGTAATCAACATGGTTTTCTCACTATGAATCGGATAGTTATCGTACGGTAATCATTCTGTTGTGACGGCCGGGAGTGCTATACCGCTATCAAGTGTATCTCTCAGACGTCCCATTATACCCTCATGAGAAAATTTGACGATTTGCGCAAAACATTGAAAATGGTTCATCAAAGAGTGAATGGTGGTGTAAAGCACGCGGCGCTGAAACTTTTTCATAATTTAGTTAGAAATTTGATTGCATTTGAGGAAAAGTAGATAACTGAATTCTTCAACGTTTGAATGGTGAGCGAACTCAATATGTTCACTGTGGAGCGACGTGTGCTCCGAGTGGCGTGAGTTCGCGCAGAAAGTTTAGTTATTTCAGAAACATACAACGAAAATCGCGCCTCTGACGAGGGAACCACCAGACTTTGCCATGACAAATTGAGCGGAGACCTATGTACACCATTCGATTCAGCGTGGTCGATTTGGTGGGGATGGTGCGATGAAAAGTGCCCAAATTCATTTCTACTCGAGAAGTCTATTGCATGGGCCACATTACATTTCTCACTTTATTGCGATTTCTATGCATTTTCACTTTTTTTTCTTTCATCGATTTCTCAAGAGGGAATGCATTTGGGCACTTTTTCCCGCACTGTTCCCACTAAATCGACCATGCTGAATCGAATGGTGTATGTCTCGACTCATTTTGTCATGGCGAAGTCTGGTGGTTCCTTCGTGACTACCTTCCCAGTTTTTACGTATACGGAGAGCCCACAAGCGGTTCGATCGATTTTGGATTATACTATCGGAACACGGCTCAAGATGTGCGAGAGACTGTGGGAATCACTATATATTTCAAATCAACAAATTTTGTTGAGTTTCGCGTTCGCACGGTGAGTTTCAGTGACGAACTTCAAAAACGGCCTAACAATAGAGGGGATGGGACAACTTTTCTGCAAGGCAAAGGGTCGACGTATCCTCACCCCCACGAAACGTGATCATTGTGAGGGACAGAAAGACACATCGCTTTTTCGATACTCCACATCTCAGCCCCTATCATGAGCACCTGGAGGATTCAGTTCTCCACAATATGGAACTTTCCCCATTTTTATATGACTCATTTCCGATGAGAAAAGTGCTCCAGAAGAGTGAGAGGCGGGAAAGAGGGAGAGGGCGAGCCTCCTCCCCGTTCTCGCGCTAAAATCTGTTCTACCGAACGATGTTCCGTACGACTTTGTGAGGCTCGCCGTCCGGATAATGAGTCAATGAAAATGTCAATTTTTTCTGAAGACTCGATTGTGTTTGCACCGTCACGGAAATTTATCTCAATTGAGGAATGTCGGCATCAGAACAAATGTAGCAGGATGAGAGGAACATTTCGCGAATGTCTCTCTCAATGATCACTTTTCGTGGCGTTGAGGATACATTTGTTCTGATGGCGACGTTCCTCAATTGAGAGAAATCTCCGTGACGGTGCACACACAATCGAGTCTTCGGAACAATTTGACATCTTCGTTGACTCATTATCTGGGAGGAGGCTCACCCTCTCTCTCTTTTCCGCCTCTCACTCTTCTGCGGAGCGTCGTTCCGGGGAACTTTTCTCATCAGAAATGAGTCGTATGAAAATAAGGAAAGTTTCAGATCGTGGAGAATTGAATTCTCCAGGTGCTCGATGAGTTTCATGATAAGGGCTGAGATGTGAAGTATTGAAAAAGTGATGTTTCTTCTTGTCCCTTGATCACTTTTCGTGGCGTTGAGGATAGCAACGCATGCACTGTCTTCCCACTCGCACCGAGTAACAGAATCTCTCCTTCTAACCTTGTCACGTTGTAAGCAAGTGGTATCGTGTTAGCCTACTGCGCTCACGTCGGCCGGTTCAATGTTCAACACGGGAAATTTTTTGCAACTTCCTTTTTTTTCTTTTTTTTGCGATATACTCTCCAATGAACGAGATGGTTCCTTTTCTCGCATTTTGGGGGGAAGAACCATACCTTTCCTTCTAAGTTTGCTCGAATTGTGCCCGTCTATGTTCAAGCGTGCTACTCCCTATGGAGTGAAGTTTTTCAGCGGGCAAAGCGCCCTTCATACTGTAGCTACACAAGACCCTCCAACTCAGGAAAAGGTAGAATTTGATGACCAACAAGTTCCAGCATAAACGAAGTTTATAGGTTTTTGCAGAAATGTGAACAAAAGTTGTCCCACTTTCTGGGCAAAGAGGAAAAGAGAACAGGGGGTGGAGCTTGTGGTCTCTAGGTATACGATTAACTTAGAGTCATTTTTGTGTGCATTATCTAGACAGTATGAACCTTACGCGATTCTATCCAAGTCTAGTCCTCCATTTATTTGTGCGAAGCTATGCAACCCACAACTCGTACAATTGAAGCACAATTTAGAAGCTGCTTAAAAACCCTACTTCTGAACAAATTTTCTGTTCCCGTTCTTCACTTTGGGACCGTGCCCTACGACCACATCTGAGAACTGCTTTGTCCGAAGGTATAGGTCAACCTATGTACATACGTGTACTAATTGAATTGTTGTGTTTTGATTCCATTCGATGGGTTTCATATTTATGAGTTTTCGGAGATTGAGTGTAACTCGGAGTGCAGCGAGTTCTTCCTTTTCGGAGTTCCAGGAATGCGCGCGAATCGTGTTCTCACTTCACAATCAGAAATTTAGTTTTACAATTTGGTTTAATTATATAAAACTTACCCGAAAGCTGATGACTTCCTCGCCACGTCTTCGTATCATCTCGGAATCGTTCCAGTTCGCACTGAATCTTTGAAGATGCTGCCCTCTCCCCTTTCTATATGTTAATTCGCCCTGCGCATTGTGAATCCTGCAATTGGGAGAATTGTCAATGGAGGCTAAGAAAATTATTCAGCAGTGTGGAGGTGTGCAATTGTACAGAAGATATTTCATATATGGACACGATCTCACAATGGAGGAGCAATCAGAGATTATACTGACTGCAGTGAAACGAGGTAGAGAAAACTCCTCAAGTGTTTTTCTCTGCTGTACCATACTCCGCAGATCCCGTAATAGAGGCTCGGAATACGGGACAAGTGCGATTCCGCGATCAAACTGACAAATGACTTGTTCTGAATTCAATGTTTAAGTTTTTCAGATGTGCTATATTTACACATAAAAACCTTGTAAAAAGTCAAGATGCTACAGTTTCGAAGTAGTACATCGAACTCTATTTTGATATTCTCGCGAGGATCCTTTTTTCATTCTGAAGGTTGCCGCTTTGTTCTTATAATTTCCGGATCTTCTCCAGTCACTATTTCGCACCTCTACGCTTGATGCCGTAATGGCCTGGAAACGAGGAAGAATGACTGAAGTGGCGCATCTAACACTGCATAACGTTCATTGATGAGGCGCCTTGGAAAGTCGCTATGGAACGACGTCATTTTGGCGGACGTACTCGAGAGATGAGCACATTGTTTGATGAGAATACTCCATTGGCTGAACGATAGAGTCTCTCAACCCCAACTCTCTCAACCCGTGACAACAAAATGACCTCCTCGAGCGATAACATTATGATTTTTCATGACGAGAAATGCAAGTTGATTACTGTAGTTCACGCAAAAGTTACTCTACCGTAACTTCAGGAGGAAGTGTGGATGGTATGAGCGTGTTTCTGTCCATTCCTAGGTTTGATACACGGTAACCCATAGAAGAAACAAATTCAGATCTAGCTCTTCGGAGTCAGAATAGCAATGGTTGATCATTGTGACTTCTCATCACAATGAATGAGAGTGTGAACAGGAGTGTTCATCCTTCGAAACAATAGAACGAAACGTTCGACTTCCATTAGGAGTTTTATCGATTGATTCTTTCAGTTGGTGAGTCCAGAAGAAGCGGCGGGTGCAGCAGGGGGAACTCCTTCGCCCTTGTTCGATCCCCACCAGCCAGCGTATCCAGGGTATCCCCAGCGTCCGTAGCCCCAGCCGGCATATCCGACTGCTGGCCAGCCTCCGTGGTATGCGCCGTACGGCTGAATAGATTCTTTTTTACCTTGCCCTCTTCACATGCATATTATTCAGGCAACTCACAGCAGCGAGATACTGAGCAGAAGATTCGGCGATGAGGATTGCGGCCACGAGGGCGAAGATGATGCTGAGATGATATGATGGAGAAAGTGACAGAGACAAATCATTTTTCATAGTTGATTTGTTATTGGGAAAATGGGTACTCACATCTTGGCGTTCATTTCTGGAGGAGGAGGAAGAGGTGATGTCTGGCAGCAGATTCACAACAGTTTTATACCAACGAAATGTTTGTTCAGCGTTTTCCCTGTTCGTGTCACACTTGAAGTGCCTCACAGCAAAGCTAGCCGTGTTGAACTTACGGAGCAAACAACGCACAGCGGCGTAAATGAGTAACCGTCCAGAACCATCGACATGACCTTTTATGAAGCCTGAAGGAACTCACTGACATCACCGAAAACAGTAAAAAAAGGTCAGGCTTCTTGAGTACGAACAGTCAACATATAGAGGCAAAATCTCACCCTACTTTTCTGGCCGGAGAAAAAAAAATGACTGTTCTCCCTGTTTCTATGTTATCAGGAGCCATACCCCTTTTGGTCCTGGAGAGTTTAACTATATCTACAATCAAATGGTCGTTGCGCATCGCTATCTCCGTTCTGTTTTCTATGAACGTATT
>CAVOJK010000061.1:0-28457 GCA_963695495.1 Hololepta plana
CAAATGTTGCGTTTGGGTGGATAGAAGAGATCTTTAACATAACTTATCATAAATCCGAAAAAAGATCTTTCGGGCTTTTTTGCTCAATTCGTTTTCTAAAAATAATTGATAAAATTTCCAAATTTGCTCCCTCACTACATCGAGCACTCTCGAACTGACGACCTCATCAGTCGGAAAACTTCTTTAGTTTATCCACTCACCGGCCGCTTGACCATGAGCAGAAGACAAATTTTTACTGAGATACTTAATTTTATTCCAAACCGATCATGTTGAAAAAGTCAGCATGAACAAAAAACTCAGTGAAAGTCAAACTTGTCTTCTCAACATGTGCAAATGTTGCGTTTGGGTGGATAGAAGAGATCTTTAAAATAACTTATCATAAATCCGAAAAAAGATCTTTCGAGTTTTTTTTGCTCCATTCACTTTCTAAAAAAATTCTGATAAAATTTCCAAATTTGCTCCCTCACTACATCGAGCACTCTCGAACTGACGACCTCATCAATCGGAAAACTTCTTTAGTTTATCCACTCACCGGCCGCTTGACCATGAGCAGAAGACAAATTTTTACTGAGATACTTAATTTTATTCCAAACCGATCATGTTGAAAAAGTCGTCATGAACAAAAACTCAGTAAAAGTCAAACTTGTCTTCTCAACATGTGCAAATGTTGCGTTTGGGTGGATAGAAGAGATCTTTAACATAACTGATCTTAAATCCGAAAAAAAGATCTTTCGCGCTTTTTTGCTCAATTCATTTTCTAAAAATAATTGATAAAATTTCCAAACTTGCTCCCTCACTACATCGAGCACTCTCGAACTGACGACCTCATCAGTCGGAAAACTTCTTTAGTTTATCCACTCACCGGCCGCTTGACCATGGGCAGAAGACAAATTTTTACTGAGATACTTCATTTTATTCCAAACCGATCATGTTGAAAAAGTCGTCATGAACAAAAACTCAGTAAAAGTTAAACTTGTCTTCTCAACATGTGCAAATGTCGCGTTTTGTGAAAGTGGACGCAGAGGTGCTGTTGGTGTTTCGACCTGGGCTCACTCGTGAGTCATGTGGATCCATTCCACGACAGTATTTCTGCGTCAGGATGAGTTTTCAAAAAAAAACTCAACTTCCTTGAAAATTCTCTTCCTCTCTCTTTCTCCCCTCCCCTCTCTTGTGACAAACTCTGAGATTTGGCTGCTTCATTCTTCCAATCAGTTTCCAACTTTACGATCCAGGTTTGTGAAAGTGGACGCAGAGGTGCTGTTGGTGTTTCGACCTGGGCTCACTCGTGAGTCATGTGGATCCATTCCACGACAGTATTTCTGCGTCAGGATGAGTTTACGAAAAAACTCAACTTTCCTGAAAATTCTCTTCCTCTCTCTTTCTCCCCTCCCCTCTCTTGTGACAAACTCTGAGATTTGGCTGCTTCATTCTTCAAATCAGTTTCCAACTTTACGATCCCGGTTTGTGAAAGTGGACGCAGAGGTGCTGTTGGTGTTTCGACCTGGGCTCACTCGTGAGTCATGTGGATCCATGCGACGACAGTATCTCTGCGACAGGATAAGTTTTCAAAAGGACTCAACTTCCCTGAATATTCTCTTTCCCCCTCCCTCCCTTCGAGGCTGTGTCGCGTACACTAGTTTTGCAGAAAGTTAAACTGCTCTTTTCGTGTCTCACTAGTTCTAGCCACTGTCTCAAGAATTATTGATCTGCTGAAATCTACATCTTATGCTAGATTGTCATGGGCGGGTGGAGAAGGATGCGCAGTCTCCGCCTCCACCCGCCCATGACAAGATTCGCAACAAAGAAAACAATTCTCAGCGCTTTCTCTGCAGCAGCTCATCATCTTGCCTGGTCGCTGAGGATCGCGGGCGCCAGGGACGCTGAGAGAAGGCGCTGAAGCGAATGTAAAGGTTTGTGTGGGTACGGTACGATGCAATGGTATCGAGAAAATGCGTAGCTTCTCTGTGTGAGAGAGGGGGAGAAAGAGGGAGAGAGAACGAGAGGAGAGGAGGAGGAGGAAGAGTGAGAGAGAGAGTATTTGCTTCAGAATGGCGCTGGCGCTGCATCGTCTCATTTTCTCTGGGCGCCAGAGATTGCGACGCCAGGAAGGCTAAAAATGGAACTGAGGATGATGTCAAGGTTCGTGGGTACGATAGATCGTGGGGTCCTTTCCGATACTTAGGTTATTCTCTGCATCTCTAACACCTTCCATTCATCCCCCTCTCATAAACCTCTCATCTATCATTTCCAAACTCAATCCGTTGTTCCTCCACGAAAATGAGAATGGTTGGCTTCAAAACAAAGAGGAAACTATATAATCGTAAACCGCGATTGTCTTTGGAAGTTCTTCGTTTCGATTTACACATTGACGCCGTATTTAATTCCTTTCTCCCTCTCAACCCTCTCTTTCTCACATTCTCACCCTGATGCTCGATAGTACAAGATGTTTCGCGAATATTCTAGAAGGAAATTCACAGTACAACTCAATGAAAATATGGAACACTTCGAACTCTTGCGACGCCTCGAGGCGGCGTAGCCTGATTTTGTTTACTCAAATTCAAATAAGGCAACTCGGTGCAAAACTCTCTTTTTTCAGATGGCGTCCGACGAGCGACACTGCGCTCTGCTTCCGCTCTGCATCCGCTCCGGCTCGTCTGTGCGCTGCGTCGCCGCCACCGCGACGCGGAAAGCCGCGTCTACTGCTCGAGCGATGGTGAGTCATATTATATTATTGAGATTTTTTTCCTTTTCGCTACGCTCCCGCATCTATGGATAAACAACGCAAAACTTTCCTCATTGTGTTGCACTAATTTACGAACTAAAGCATGTAAAAGTTTCTCGCTGTTTATCGATAGATGCGGGAGCGTAGCGAAAAGGAAAAAATCTCAATAATACATGGGCGATAATCGTTCCAGAAAATCGTTGAAATGGGCCAGGGATATTCTCTCCTCCTCTTCCTCCCTCACTTTCTCCTCCCTTCTCTTGTGACAAATTTTGAGATTTTGCAGTTTCATTTTTCAAATCAGTTACCAACTTCACGATCCCGGCTTCTGAAAGTGGACGCAGAGGTACTGTTCGTGTTTCGACCTGGGCTCACTCGTGAGTCATGTGGATCCATTCCACGACAATATTTCTGCGCCGGGGTGAGTTTTCGAAAGGACTCAACTTCCCTGAAAATTCTCTTCTTCCTTCTCTCTCCTCCCCTCTCTTGCGACAAATCTTTTTGGTGACCTTCTTCTCTTCTAGTTTCACTTCTCGTTCCTTTTTTCCGTTTACTCTTCGCCCAGTATTTTTGTGCTCGCTGACCGCCCTTTGGCAGTGCTTGCCTGTACTTATTTAGATAGTTGTCCCACCTCTCTCTCCCGCTGAAAAAGGTAAAGTTATCCGGAATCAAGCGCTCCTTGCTGCCGGGACCCGCTGGTAAGGCAAGCTGTTTATTTAGGGCTACACCACCCGCGGTGCCCCAATCCGACGTGGATGCGTACCTTTGCGCATGAATGCTACCAATGTACCGACCCCGGAGGGATAGTGGGCTTGGTTGACCCTGGCGGGGATCGAACTCGAGACCCTTCGCATGCCGAGCAGCGCCTTACACCACTCGGCCATCACGCCACGCCTCTCTTCCCCCCTCTACCCCCAATCCTCTACCCCCCACTCTCTCTCTCTCTCTCTCTCTCTCTCTCTCTCTCTCTCTCTCCCTTTTCTTCCTCCTCTCTTTTCACTCTCCTTGTACGCGTGCTATCTACATACCGCTAGAACTAACAGACGAGCCATTACGCTGTTGCCACGTAAAGATGGACAATTACTTCGCCCATTGCTTCACGAAATTCAGCGAAACTTTCTTATGCGGCCTAATCTAGGAGCCTAATCTAGGAGTCAGGTGGATTGATTCCACGGCAATACCTCTGCGTCAGCGATAGTTTTCGAAAAGATGCTCCATCTGGGACCTTACTTTCCCTCCATCCTTCCCCCCTCTCTCTCAATCTTCCACCATTCTCTCATTTATCATCATTCAACTCAATCAAATAACAATATTCGGCTCTCAAACAAAAAGAAAACACTTTGATCGTAAATCCGTGATAGTTTTTTTTGGAAGTTCTCGGTTTCGAATTACACATTCACCTCGGATTTATTTTCCCCGCTGAAAAAAGTGGACGCAGAGGTATTGTGGCGTGTCGTCGGTCCCGGGCTTACTTGTGAGTCAGGTGGATTGATTCCACGGCAATACCTCTGCGTCAGCGATAGTTTTCGAAAAGATTCTCCATCTGGGACCTTACTTTCCCTCCATCCTTCCCCCTCTCTCTCAATCTTCCACCATTCTCTCATTTATCATCATTCAACTCAATCAAATAACAATATTCGGCTCTCAAACAAAAATAAATCACTTTGATCGTAAATCCGTGATAGTTTTTTTGAAGTTCTCGGTTTCGAATTACACATTCACCTCGGATTTATTTTCCCCGCTGAAAAAAGTGGACGCAGAGGTATTGTGGCGTGTCGTCGGTCCCGGGCTTACTTGTGAGTCAGGTGGATTGATTCCACGGCAATACCTCTGCGTCAGCAATAGTTTTCGAAAAGATTCTCCATCTGGGACCTTACTTTCCCTCCATCCTTCCCCCCTCTCTCTCAATCTTCCACCATTCTCTCATTTATCATCATTCAACTCAATCAAATAACAATATTCGGCTCTCAAACAAAAAGAAAACACTTTGATCGTAAATCCGTGATAGTTTTTTGGAAGTTCTCGGTTTCGAATTACACATTCACCTCGGATTTATTTTCCCCGCTGAAAAAAGTGGACGCAGAGGTATTGTGGCGTGTCGTCGGTCCCGGGCTTACTTGTGAGTCAGGTGGATTGATTCCACGGCAATACCTCTGCGTCAGCGATAGTTTTCGAAAAGATTCTCCATCTGGGACCTTACTTTCCCTCCATCCTTCCCCCTCTCTCTCAATCTTCCACCATTCTCTCATTTATCATCATTCAATTCAATCAAATAACAATATTCGGCTCTCAAACAAAAAGAAAACACTTTGATCGTAAATCCGTGATAGTTTTTTGGAAGTTCTCGGTTTCGAATTACACATTCACCTCGGATTTTTTTTCCCCGCTGAAAAAAGTGGACGCAGAGGTATTGTGGCGTGTCGTCGGTCCCGGGCTTACTTGTGAGTCAGGTGGATTGATTCCACGGCAATACCTCTGCGTCAGCGATAGTTTTCGAAAAGATTCTCCATCTGGGACCTTACTTTCCCTCCATCCTTCCCCCTCTCTCTCAATCTTCCACCATTCTCTCATTTATCATCATTCAACTCAATCAAATAACAATATTCGGCTCTCAAACAAAAATAAATCACTTTGATCGTAAATCCGTGATAGTTTTTTTGAAGTTCTCGGTTTCGAATTACACATTCACCTCGGATTTATTTTCCCCGCTGAAAAAAGTGGACGCAGAGGTATTGTGGCGTGTCGTCGGTCCCGGGCTCACTTGTGAGTCAGGTGGATTGATTCCACGGCAATACCTCTGCGTCAGCAATAGTTTTCGAAAAGATTCTCCATCTGGGACCTTACTTTCCCTCCATCCTTCCCCCTCTCTCTCAATCTTCCACCATTCTCTCATTTATCATCATTCAATTCAATCAAATAACAATATTCGGCTCTCAAACAAAAAGAAAACACTTTGATCGTAAATCCGTGATAGTTTTTTGGAAGTTCTCGGTTTCGAATTACACATTCACCTCGGATTTATTTTCCCCGCTGAAAAAAAGTGGACGCAGAGGTATTGTGGCGTGTCGTCGGTCCCGGGCTTACTTGTGAGTCAGGTGGATTGATTCCACGGCAATACCTCTGCGTAAGCGATAGTTTTCGAAAAAATTCTCCATCTGGGACCTTACTTTCCCTCCATCCTTCCCCCTCTCTCTCAATCTTCCACCATTCTCTCATTTATCATCATTCAATTCAATCAAATAACAATATTCGGCTCTCAAACAAAAAGAAAACACTTTGATCGTAAATCCGTGATAGTTTTTTGGAAGTTCTCGGTTTCGAATCACACATTCACCTCGGATTTATTTTCCCCGCTGAAAAAAGTGGACGCAGAGGTATTGTGGCGTGTCGTCGGTCCCGGGCTTACTTGTGAGTCAGGTGGATTGATTCCACGGCAATACCTCTGCGTCAGCGATAGTTTTCGAAAAAATTCTAAATCTGGGACCTTACTTTCCCTCCATCCTTCCCCCCTCTCTCTCAATCTTCCACCATTCTCTCATTTATCATCATTCAACTCAATCAAATAACATAATTCGGCTCTCAAACAAAAAGAAAACACGTTGATCGTAAATCCGTGATAGTTTTTTGGAAGTTCTCGGTTTCGAATTACACATTCACCTCGGATTTATTTTCCCCGCTGAAAAAAGTGGACGCAGAGGTATTGTGGCGTGTCGTCGGTCCCGGGCTTACTTGTGAGTCAGGTGGATTGATTCCACGGCAATACCTCTGCGTCAGCGATAGTTTTCGAAAAGATTCTCCATCTGGGACCTTACTTTCCCTCCATCCTTCCCCCTCTCTCTCAATCTTCCACCATTCTCTCATTTATCATCATTCAATTCAATCAAATAACAATATTCGGCTCTCAAACAAAAAGAAAACACTTTGATCGTAAATCCGTGATAGTTTTTTGGAAGTTCTCGGTTTCGAATTACACATTCACCTCGGATTTATTTTCCCCGCTGAAAAAAGTGGACGCAGAGGTATTGTGGCGTGTCGTCGGTCCCGGGCTTACTTGTGAGTCAGGTGGATTGATTCCACGGCAATACCTCTGCGTCAGCGATAGTTTTCGAAAAAATTCTAAATCTGGGACCTTACTTTCCCTCCATCCTTCCCCCCTCTCTCTCAATCTTCCACCATTCTCTCATTTATCATCATTCAACTCAATCAAATAACATAATTCGGCTCTCAAACAAAAAGAAAACACGTTGATC
The DNA here is from genome assembly GCA_963695495.1 of Hololepta plana. Lineage (NCBI taxonomy): Eukaryota > Metazoa > Arthropoda > Insecta > Coleoptera > Histeridae > Hololepta > Hololepta plana. The sequence continues at coordinate 6,973 of CAVOJK010000061.1, forward strand.
GTAAATCCGTGATAGTTTTTTGGAAGTTCTCGGTTTCGAATTACACATTCACCTCGGATTTATTTTCCCCGCTGAAAAAAGTGGACGCAGAGGTATTGTGGCGTGTCGTCGGTCCCGGGCTTACTTGTGAGTCAGGTGGATTGATTCCACGGCAATACCTCTGCGTCAGCGATAGTTTTCGAAAAGATTCTCCATCTGGGACCTTACTTTCCCTCCATCCTTCCCCCTCTCTCTCAATCTTCCACCATTCTCTCATTTATCATCATTCAATTCAATCAAATAACAATATTCGGCTCTCAAACAAAAAGAAAACACTTTGATCGTAAATCCGTGATAGTTTTTTGGAAGTTCTCGGTTTCGAATTACACATTCACCTCGGATTTATTTTCCCCGCTGAAAAAAGTGGACGCAGAGGTATTGTGGCGTGTCGTCGGTCCCGGGCTTACTTGTGAGTCAGGTGGATTGATTCCACGGCAATACCTCTGCGTCAGCGATAGTTTTCGAAAAGATTCTCCATCTGGGACCTTACTTTCCCTCCATCCTTCCCCCTCTCTCTCAATCTTCCACCATTCTCTCATTTATCATCATTCAATTCAATCAAATAACAATATTCGGCTCTCAAACAAAAAGAAAACACTTTGATCGTAAATCCGTGATAGTTTTTTGGAAGTTCTCGGTTTCGAATTACACATTCACCTCGGATTTATTTTCCCCGCTGAAAAAAGTGGACGCAGAGGTATTGTGGCGTGTCGTCGGTCCCGGGCTTACTTGTGAGTCAGGTGGATTGATTCCACGGCAATACCTCTGCGTCAGCGATAGTTTTCGAAAAGATTCTCCATCTGGGACCTTACTTTCCCTCCATCCTTCCCCCTCTCTCTCAATCTTCCACCATTCTCTCATTTATCATCATTCAACTCAATCAAATAACAATATTCGGCTCTCAAACAAAAAGAAAACACTTTGATCGTAAATCCGTGATAGTTTTTTGGAAGTTCTCGGTTTCGAATTACACATTCACCTCGGATTTATTTTCCCCGCTGAAAAAAGTGGACGCAGAGGTATTGTGGCGTGTCGTCGGTCCCGGGCTTACTTGTGAGTCAGGTGGATTGATTCCACGGCAATACCTCTGCGTCAGCGATAGTTTTCGAAAAGATTCTCCATCTGGGACCTTACTTTCCCTCCATCCTTCCCCCCTCTCTCTCAATCTTCCACCATTCTCTCATTTATCATCATTCAACTCAATCAAATAACATAATTCGGCTCTCAAACAAAAAGAAAACACTTTGATCGTAAATCCGTGATAGTTTTTTGGAAGTTCTCGGTTTCGAATTACACATTCACCTCGGATTTATTTTCCCCGCTGAAAAAAGTGGACGCAGAGGTATTGTGGCGTGTCGTCGGTCCCGGGCTTACTTGTGAGTCAGGTGGATTGATTCCACGGCAATACCTCTGCGTCAGCGATAGTTTTCGAAAAGATTCTCCATCTGGGACCTTACTTTCCCTCCATCCTTCCCCCCCTCTCTCAATCTTCCACCATTCTCTCATTTATCATCATTCAATTCAATCAAATAACAATATTCGGCTCTCAAACAAAAAGAAAACACTTTGATCGTAAATCCGTGATAGTTTTTTGGAAGTTCTCGGTTTCGAATTACACATTCACCTCGGATTTATTTTCCCCGCTGAAAAAAGTGGACGCAGAGGTATTGTGGCGTGTCGTCGGTCCCGGGCTTACTTGTGAGTCAGGTGGATTGATTCCACGGCAATACCTCTGCGTCAGCGATAGTTTTCGAAAAAATTCTAAATCTGGGACCTTACTTTCCCCCTCCATCCTTCCCCCTCTCTCTCAATCTTCCACCATTCTCTCATTTATCATCATTCAATTCAATCAAATAACAATATTCGGCTCTCAAACAAAAAGAAAACACTTTGATCGTAAATCCGTGATAGTTTTTTGGAAGTTCTCGGTTTCGAATTACACATTCACCTCGGATTTATTTTCCCCGCTGAAAAAAGTGGACGCAGAGGTATTGTGGCGTGTCGTCGGTCCCGGGCTTACTTGTGAGTCAGGTGGATTGATTCCACGGCAATACCTCTGCGTCAGCGATAGTTTTCGAAAAAATTCTAAATCTGGGACCTTACTTTCCCTCCATCCTTCCCCCCTCTCTCTCAATCTTCCACCATTCTCTCATTTATCATCATTCAACTCAATCAAATAACATAATTCGGCTCTCAAACAAAAAGAAAACACGTTGATCGTAAATCCGTGATAGTTTTTTGGAAGTTCTCGGTTTCGAATTACACATTCACCTCGGATTTATTTTCCCCGCTGAAAAAAGTGGACGCAGAGGTATTGTGGCGTGTCGTCGGTCCCGGGCTTACTTGTGAGTCAGGTGGATTGATTCCACGGCAATACCTCTGCGTCAGCGATAGTTTTCGAAAAGATTCTCCATCTGGGACCTTACTTTCCCTCCATCCTTCCCCCTCTCTCTCAATCTTCCACCATTCTCTCATTTATCATCATTCAATTCAATCAAATAACAATATTCGGCTCTCAAACAAAAAGAAAACACTTTGATCGTAAATCCGTGATAGTTTTTTGGAAGTTCTCGGTTTCGAATTACACATTCACCTCGGATTTATTTTCCCCGCTGAAAAAAGTGGACGCAGAGGTATTGTGGCGTGTCGTCGGTCCCGGGCTTACTTGTGAGTCAGGTGGATTGATTCCACGGCAATACCTCTGCGTCAGCGATAGTTTTCGAAAAGATTCTCCATCTGGGACCTTACTTTCCCTCCATCCTTCCCCCTCTCTCTCAATCTTCCACCATTCTCTCATTTATCATCATTCAACTCAATCAAATAACAATATTCGGCTCTCAAACAAAAAGAAAACACTTTGATCGTAAATCCGTGATAGTTTTTTGGAAGTTCTCGGTTTCGAATTACACATTCACCTCGGATTTATTTTCCCCGCTGAAAAAAGTGGACGCAGAGGTATTGTGGCGTGTCGTCGGTCCCGGGCTTACTTGTGAGTCAGGTGGATTGATTCCACGGCAATACCTCTGCGTCAGCGATAGTTTTCGAAAAGATTCTCCATCTGGGACCTTACTTTCCCTCCATCCTTCCCCCCTCTCTCTCAATCTTCCACCATTCTCTCATTTATCATCATTCAACTCAATCAAATAACATAATTCGGCTCTCAAACAAAAAGAAAACACTTTGATCGTAAATCCGTGATAGTTTTTTGGAAGTTCTCGGTTTCGAATTACACATTCACCTCGGATTTATTTTCCCCGCTGAAAAAAGTGGACGCAGAGGTATTGTGGCGTGTCGTCGGTCCCGGGCTTACTTGTGAGTCAGGTGGATTGATTCCACGGCAATACCTCTGCGTCAGCGATAGTTTTCGAAAAGATTCTCCATCTGGGACCTTACTTTCCCTCCATCCTTCCCCCCCTCTCTCTCAATCTTCCACCATTCTCTCATTTATCATCATTCAATTCAATCAAATAACAATATTCGGCTCTCAAACAAAAAGAAAACACTTTGATCGTAAATCCGTGATAGTTTTTTGGAAGTTCTCGGTTTCGAATTACACATTCACCTCGGATTTATTTTCCCCGCTGAAAAAAGTGGACGCAGAGGTATTGTGGCGTGTCGTCGGTCCCGGGCTTACTTGTGAGTCAGGTGGATTGATTCCACGGCAATACCTCTGCGTCAGCGATAGTTTTCGAAAAGATTCTCCATCTGGGACCTTACTTTCCCTCCATCCTTCCCCCTCTCTCTCAATCTTCCACCATTCTCTCATTTATCATCATTCAATTCAATCAAATAACAATATTCGGCTCTCAAACAAAAAGAAAACGCTTTGATCGTAAATCCGTGATAGTTTTTTGGAAGTTCTCGGTTTCGAATTACACATTCACCTCGGATTTATTTTCCCCGCTGAAAAAAGTGGACGCAGAGGTATTGTGGCGTGTCGTCGGTCCCGGGCTTACTTGTGAGTCAGGTGGATTGATTCCACGGCAATACCTCTGCGTCAGCGATAGTTTTCGAAAAAATTCTCCATCTGGGACCTTACTTTCCCTCCATCCTTCCCCCCTCTCTCTCAATCTTCCACCATTCTCTCATTTATCATCATTCAACTCAATCAAATAACATAATTCGGCTCTCAAACAAAAAGAAAACACTTTGATCGTAAATCCGTGATAGTTTTTTGGAAGTTCTCGGTTTCGAATTACACATTCACCTTGGATTTATTTTCCCCGCTGAAAAAAGTGGACGCAGAGGTATTGTGGCGTGTCGTCGGTCCCGGGCTTACTTGTGAGTCAGGTGGATTGATTCCACGGCAATACCTCTGCGTCAGCGATAGTTTTCGAAAAGATTCTCCATCTGGGACCTTACTTTCCCTCCATCCTTCCCCCTCTCTCTCAATCTTCCACCATTCTCTCATTTATCATCATTCAACTCAATCAAATAACAATATTCGGCTCTCAAACAAAAATAAATCACTTTGATCGTAAATCCGTGATAGTTTTTTTGAAGTTCTCGGTTTCGAATTACACACTCACCTCGGATTTATTTTCCCCGCTGAAAAAAGTGGACGCAGAGGTATTGTGGCGTGTCGTCGGTCCCGGGCTTACTTGTGAGTCAGGTGGATTGATTCCACGGCAATACCTCTGCGTCAGCGATAGTTTTTGAAAAGATTCTCCATCTGGGACCTTACTTTCCCTCCATCCTTCCCCCCTCTCTCTCAATCTTCCACCATTCTCTCATTTATCATCATTCAACTCAATCAAATAACATAATTCGGCTCTCAAACAAAAAGAAAACACTTTGATCGTAAATCCGTGATAGTTTTTTGGAAGTTCTCGGTTTCGAATTACACATTCACCTCGGATTTATTTTCCCCGCTGATGAAAGTGGACGCAGAGGTATTGTGGCGTGTCGTCGGTCCCGGGCTTACTTGTGAGTCAGGTGGATTGATTCCACGGCAATACCTCTGCGTCAGCAATAGTTTTCGAAAAGATTCTCCATCTGGGACCTTACTTTCCCTCCATCCTTCCCCCCTCTCTCTCAATCTTCCACCATTCTCTCATTTATCATCATTCAACTCAATCAAATAACAATATTCGGCTCTCAAACAAAAAGAAAACACTTTGATCGTAAATCCGTGATAGTTTTTTGGAAGTTCTCGGTTTCGAATTACACATTCACCTCGGATTTATTTTCCCCGCTGAAAAAAGTGGACGCAGAGGTATTGTGGCGTGTCGTCGGTCCCGGGCTTACTTGTGAGTCAGGTGGATTGATTCCACGGCAATACCTCTGCGTCAGCGATAGTTTTCGAAAAGATTCTCCATCTGGGACCTTACTTTCCCTCCATCCTTCCCCCTCTCTCTCAATCTTCCACCATTCTCTCATTTATCATCATTCAATTCAATCAAATAACAATATTCGGCTCTCAAACAAAAAGAAAACGCTTTGATCGTAAATCCGTGATAGTTTTTTGGAAGTTCTCGGTTTCGAATTACACATTCACCTCGGATTTATTTTCCCCGCTGAAAAAAGTGGACGCAGAGGTATTGTGGCGTGTCGTCGGTCCCGGGCTTACTTGTGAGTCAGGTGGATTGATTCCACGGCAATACCTCTGCGTCAGCGATAGTTTTCGAAAAAATTCTCCATCTGGGACCTTTCTTTCCCTCCATCCTTCCCCCCTCTCTCTCAATCTTCCACCATTCTCTCATTTATCATCATTCAACTCAATCAAATAACATAATTCGGCTCTCAAACAAAAAGAAAACACTTTGATCGTAAATCCGTGATAGTTTTTCGGAAGTTCTCGGTTTCGAATTACACATTCACCTCGGATTTATTTTCCCCGCTGAAAAAAGTGGACGCAGAGGTATTGTGGCGTGTCGTCGGTCCCGGGCTTACTTGTGAGTCAGGTGGATTGATTCCACGGCAATACCTCTGCGTCAGCGATAGTTTTCGGAAAGATTCTCCATCTGGGATCTTACTTTCCCTCCATCCTTCCCCCTCTCTCTCAATCTTCCACCATTCTCTCATTTATCATCATTCAACTCAATCAAATAACAATATTCGGCTCTCAAACAAAAAGAAATCACTTTGATCGTAAATCCGTGATAGTTTTTTGGAAGTTCTCGGTTTCGAATTACACATTCACCTCGGATTTATTTTCCCCGCTGAAAAAAATGGACGCAGAGGTATTGTGGCGTGTCGTCGGTCCCGGGCTTACTTGTGAGTGTGGTGGATTGATTCCACGGCAATACCTCTGCGTCAGCGATAGTTTTCGAAAAGATTCTCCATCTGGGACCTTACTTTCCCTCCATCCTTCCCCCCTCTCTCTCAATCTTCCACCATTCTCTCATTTATCATCATTCAACTCAATCAAATAACAATATTCGGCTCTCAAACAAAAAGAAAACACTTTGATCGTAAATCCGTGATAGTTTTTTTGAAGTTCTCGGTTTCGAAATACACATTCACCTCGGATTTATTTTCCCCGCTGAAAAAAGTGGACGCAGAGGTATTTTGGCGTGTCGTCGGTCCCGGGCTTACTTGTGAGTCAGGTGGATTGATTCCACGGCAATACCTCTGCGTCAGCGATAGTTTTCGAAAAGATTCTCCATCTGGGACCTTACTTTCCCTCCATCCTTCCCCCTCTCTCTCAATCTTCCACCATTCTCTTATTTATCATCATTCAACTCAATCAAATAACAATATTCGGCTCTCAAACAAAAAGAAAACACTTTGATCGTAAATCCGTGATAGTTTTCTGAAAGTTCTCGGTTTCGAATCACACATTCACCTCGGATTTATTTTCCCCGCTGAAAAAAGTGGACGCAGAGGTATTGTGGCGTGTCGTCGGTCCCGGGCTTACTTGTGAGTCAGGTGGATTGATTCCACGGCAATACCTCTGCGTCAGCGATAGTTTTCGAAAAGATTTTCCATCTGGGACCTTACTCTCCCTCCATCCCCCCTCTCTCTCAATCTTCCACCATTCTCTCATTTATCATCATTAAACTCAATCAAATAACAATATTCGGCTCTCAAACAAAAAGAAATCACTTTGATCGTAAATCCGTGATAGTTTTTTGAAGTTCTCGGTTTCGAAATACACATTCACCTCGGATTTATTTTCCCCGCTGAAAAAAGTGGACGCAGAAGTATTGTGGCGTGTCGTCGGTCCCGGGCTTACTTGTGAGTCAGGTGGATTGATTCCACGGCAATACCTCTGCGTCAGCGATAGTTTTCGAAAAGATTCTCCATCTGGGACCTTACTTTCCCTCCATCCTTCCCCCTCTCTCTCAATCTTCCACCATTCTCTCATTTATCATCATTCAACTCAATCAAATAACAATATTCGGCTCTCAAACAAAAAGAAAACACTTTGATCGTAAATCCGTGATAGTTTTCTGAAAGTTCTCGGTTTCGAATCACACATTCACCTCGGATTTATTTTCCCCGCTGAAAAAAGTGGACGCAGAGGTATTGTGGCGTGTCGTCGGTCCCGGGCTTACTTGTGAGTGTGGTGGATTGATTCCACGGCAATACCTCTGCGTCAGCGATAGTTTTCGAAAATATTTTCCATCTGGGACCTTACTTTCTCTCCATCCTTCCCCCCTCTCTCTCAATCTTCCACCATTCTCTCATTTATCATCATTCAACTCAATCAATTAACAATATTCGGCTTTCAAACAAAAAGAAATCACTTTGATCGTAAATCCGTGATAGTTTTTTGGAAGTTCTCGGTTTCGAATTACACATTCACCTCGGATTTATTTTCCCCGCTGAAAAAAATGGACGCAGAGGTATTGTGGCGTGTCGTCGGTCCCGGGCTTACTTGTGAGTGTGGTGGATTGATTCCACGGCAATACCTCTGCGTCAGCGATAGTTTTCGAAAAGATTCTCCATCTGGGACCTTACTTTCCCTCCATCCTTCCCCCCTCTCTCTCAATCTTCCACCATTCTCTCATTTATCATCATTCAACTCAATCAAATAACAATATTCGGCTCTCAAACAAAAAGAAAACACTTTGATCGTAAATCCGTGATAGTTTTCTGAAAGTTCTCGGTTTCGAATCACACATTCACCTCGGATTTATTTTCCCCGCTGAAAAAAGTGGACGCAGAGGTATTGTGGCGTGTCGTCGGTCCCGGGCTTACTTGTGAGTCAGGTGGATCGATTCCACGGCAATACCTCTGCGTCAGCGATAGTTTTCGAAAAGATTTTCCATCTGGGACCTTACTCTCCCTCCATCCCCCCTCTCTCTCAATCTTCCACCATTCTCTCATTTATCATCATTCAACTCAATCAAATAACAATATTCGGCTCTCAAACAAAAAGAAAACACTTTGATCGTAAATCCGTGATAGTTTTCTGAAAGTTCTCGGTTTCGAATCACACATTCACCTCGGATTTATTTTCCCCGCTGAAAAAAGTGGACGCAGAGGTATTGTGGCGTGTCGTCGGTCCCGGGCTTACTTGTGAGTCAGGTGGATCGATTCCACGGCAATACCTCTGCGTCAGCGATAGTTTTCGAAAAGATTTTCCATCTGGGACCTTACTCTCCCTCCATCCCCCTCTCTCTCAATCTTCCACCATTCTCTCATTTATCATCATTAAACTCAATCAAATAACAATATTCGGCTCTCAAACAAAAAGAAATCACTTTGATCGTAAATCCGTGATAGTTTTTTGAAGTTCTCGGTTTCGAAATACACATTCACCTCGGATTTATTTTCCCCGCTGAAAAAAGTGGACGCAGAAGTATTGTGGCGTGTCGTCGGTCCCGGGCTTACTTGTGAGTCAGGTGGATTGATTCCACGGCAATACCTCTGCGTCAGCGATAGTTTTCGAAAAGATTCTCCATCTGGGACCTTACTTTCCCTCCATCCTTCCCCCTCTCTCTCAATCTTCCACCATTCTCTCATTTATCATCATTCAACTCAATCAAATAACAATATTCGGCTCTCAAACAAAAAGAAAACACTTTGATCGTAAATCCGTGATAGTTTTCTGAAAGTTCTCGGTTTCGAATCACACATTCACCTCGGATTTATTTTCCCCGCTGAAAAAAGTGGACGCAGAGGTATTGTGGCGTGTCGTCGGTCCCGGGCTTACTTGTGAGTCAGGTGGATCGATTCCACGGCAATACCTCTGCGTCAGCGATAGTTTTCGAAAATATTTTCCATCTGGGACCTTACTTTCTCTCCATCCTTCCCCCCTCTCTCTCAATCTTCCACCATTCTCTCATTTATCATCATTCAACTCAATCAATTAACAATATTCGGCTTTCAAACAAAAAGAAATCACTTTGATCGTAAATCCGTGATAGTTTTTTGGAAGTTCTCGGTTTCGAATTACACATTCACCTCGGATTTATTTTCCCCGCTGAAAAAAATGGACGCAGAGGTATTGTGGCGTGTCGTCGGTCCCGGGCTTACTTGTGAGTGTGGTGGATTGATTCCACGGCAATACCTCTGCGTCAGCGATAGTTTTCGAAAAGATTCTCCATCTGGGACCTTACTTTCCCTCCATCCTTCCCCCCTCTCTCTCAATCTTCCACCATTCTCTCATTTATCATCATTCAACTCAATCAAATAACAATATTCGGCTCTCAAACAAAAAGAAAACACTTTGATCGTAAATCCGTGATAGTTTTCTGAAAGTTCTCGGTTTCGAATCACACATTCACCTCGGATTTATTTTCCCCGCTGAAAAAAGTGGACGCAGAGGTATTGTGGCGTGTCGTCGGTCCCGGGCTTACTTGTGAGTCAGGTGGATCGATTCCACGGCAATACCTCTGCGTCAGCGATAGTTTTCGAAAAGATGCTCCATCTGGGACCTTGCTCTCTATCACACACACACTTTGTTAAACCTTTCAACAATCTCTCATCCATGACTCCTTAACTCAATCTGTTGTCCCTAAACGGAAATAAAAATACTTGTCTCTCGAACAAAAACAAAACACTTTGATCGTGAACCGTCACAGTTTTTGAAACTTCTCGGTTTCAATTCACACATCCATCTCGGATTTAGTTCCTCCGCTTCAGCAAGTGGACGTAGAGGCTAACTTGGGAGCAGCGATGGGCAGCGTATGTGACTAGAACTTCCAGAAAAAAATACGACGGAGGGGGGGGGGGTGCGCGGAAAATCATGAAATTCAGGACCCACAGTAGTGCTATGATGAACTATGGAAGGGAAGTACGAGAATATAGATAAAATGAGCGTTTTCCTTGAAGATCCAGTTGTTTTCGACGCAAAAACCTAGAAAAATTTCTTCATTTCCCCCGATCGTGGAGAATACGAAGGGGGGGGTGGTGCGTACCCAGTCACCACCCTGCCCATCACTGCTTGGGAGTCATGTGGAGAGATTCCACGGCAATATAACCATGCGTCAGAGATGAATTTTAAAGAAACGTTTCATCTGAGACTTGACTCTCTCTCTCCCCCCCTCTCCCTCCCTCCCTCTCTCTCTCTCCCTCTCTCTCTCTCTCTCTCTCTCTCTCTCTCTCTCTCTCTCTCTCTCTCTCTCTCTCTCTCTCTTCAATACTTTTCCGACCTACCGTAACCTACCGTACCACAACCCCTGCCATCTCCGATCTCCTCCAAGTAAGCTATCTTCTTTTTTTACTGTTTTTCATCTCTTCTATTCCACGCACTGAATCGACGCTTTTCTCGCCGTCGATTCAAGGTGAGGCTGTCTGGGGATTGTGAGTTTTGTTTAGCCGTCGTGCCCGATTTTTCATTTTTAGCTTTTCACTTTGCTGTTTCTCTGACCGGAGAGTCTGGAAAGTTTTACTGGCCAGCCCTTGAAATGGAGCAAAACCCCATGAAAGTATTCTCCGTGTCTCTCTCTCACTCACACAGATTGCTGAAATTCGAATCGAGAACACGAGAAAAACCATGGAGACTGTGTGAGGGATTACTGTAACTGATAATCGCATTTCCCTTTGTCTCTCTTCCCTCTCCCTCTCTCCATCTCTCCCTTCTCTCTCACTCATCATCCTGCCGTTCCTACGGTAATGCGATCCACTCTCAGCAGGGCCTCCTCGTGGCGTGGATTGGATTGTTTCCATTCGCAGAAGTCCAGAAAGCTTCTGAGATTGTGAGCAAGCTGAAACTGCTGTCTTTTCTCTCTTTCTCTCTCTCTCTCTCTCTCTCTCTCTCTCTCTCTCTCCCTCACACACACTCTCTCTCGCTGTTAATTCCGACGATTAGAGTGCATTAATTTCAGGGATAAATTGAAAATAACTCTGCCTTTGCTCACCGCCTTTTCAGAGCGCGAGGAAGCTTCTTACCAACGAGAGTTTCCGTTTTGCAGAATCGCACACCCTATATTTTTTATATTTTCTCTATTCGCTTTTTACTCTTCGCCATCTGGAACAATGAAGCGGAATCGAAGAAGCGGAAGAGTCGATAGAGCTTCTCTTTGATGTATTAAAATGAAATGGTGAAAATAGAAGAACAAGAAAAATTAATAAAGTGAGTGAGAGAGCGAAGGAAGAGAGAGAGAGAGTAGGCGATCGATATTAAGACAGAGACTCAGATATAGGGCGCTCTAGAGAGGAGAGAAAAGAGGGCGCAACGCGTGTTGCGACCGCGCGTGCGCTCTCTCTCGCTGAAGTAGAAATTGTGTCACGATCTATACCAGTGCACTAGAAAGACAGAGACACAGATATATGTAAGGCGCTCTGGAAATTGAAGAAGAATAAACGCGGCGCATGATGTTAGGTCGCGTGAGCTCTCTCTCTCTCGATAGGACAGGAGTTGTGTCACGACTCATATCATGAAACGATCGAAAACGTTTGAATACGAAATCAACACGGTCTTTTAGAATTGAGTAAAGTCGCCAAGGAGAGCCCAGAAGCGAGCGCACCACGGAGAAGTTCACCCACGCGACGCATTTGTAGAGGCCTGGGTTAGGAATTTCAGTACTTAATTCACGCGACGGAAAACCAACAGCAACTGCAGTATCGCGTACTTGTTGCTATGCCTTGTGTGGTTGACAGACTGGTTGATAAAGATAAGATGAGATACTCTAATCACGTACCCAAAGATGTTCGATTCATTATTCGCTAATTTCGAGTATTTAAAACTCGAAACAAAGCTTGTTCTCCTCAAATACAGACAATTCGCCATGTAGGTGGATACTGATACAATTTGAGATATTTTTCTGGTTGTGGCTCACAGAGAGAGCGCGAGAGAGAAAGAGAGGAGAGAGAAAGAGAGGAGAGAGAGGGGGAGAGAGAGGGGTAGAGAGAGGAGAGAGAGAAGGAGAGAGAGAGAAAGGAGAGAGAGAATAAAAGCGGAAGAGAACGAGAGAGAGCTGGGAGAGGGGGAGAATGAGAGAAAACTTGAAGATGCGACGCTCTCCTCTGGACCCGAAAACTTGAGTATGAGAGAGGAGAGACATAGAAAGAGAGGCGAGCAGCTCGTGTGAGGTCAAGGGATAGGCGAGTGTTCGTGTACCATTCTGTCCGCACTAATGTGAGCTGTGAGACGGTCTTGGCCACGGCTAGAGCCTTTTTGTTCCCTTTTTCCAATTTTAGTTGCATCCTCGTTCTTTCTTGCTCAATGAGCGGTTTTTCAATGCAGGTAGAAATAATGATTTGTATCACTAGTTCTGGTGGAAGTTTCAACGAAAGAGTTTGGTTTGGCCTTTCGACGCTCCAAGGGTAGAATAGACGCTCTGTCTTGCCAGCTGAGGTCATATTTGTCGGCTGACTTGGAAATAGCTCTCCGACACAAGCTAGTGCCTGAAAAACAATGAGAATAGTTTCCATTCGGTCAGTTCTCAACGAAAGTAGCTACCAAACAGTAGCTTGGGGGTAGGAGATTTTCACAGACCTTTTGAAGTTTGGCAGAGGTTACAGAAGGAGTGGAAAATATACCAAACTAGTCGAAAAAGTATTGTAACACGATGAGAGAGACATTCCTCTGCCAGTACTCATTTACACGACTTTTTCCAGGTTCATGATTCTTTCCTCGCTTTTTTGTATATCAAATTGAAAGGGTACTCTTTTTAGGAACATGAAAAAACATTAGAGCCTTCACTTTGCTGTATTTTTGATAGAAAACGACCTCCTCTTTCACCTAGGAGCAGCTGCCTCGAAGGTGGTTACAGTTCTGACCAAAAAAGGAACGACAATACGTTTTCGGAAAGTGATAGTTGCCTCGTACAGCGATAATCGGTTTCTTTCCGATTATCAGTATCTGCTTAAGCCACCCTAGTCAGCACTAGGGTGGTGAAAACCGCCAACCGATCATCGATTTCGACCGATAATCGGATATTCTCGCTTGAAGTAGAAACACCTCAAACTTGGGTAATTAAACCTTTATTGTAACAGGGGAAAACGCGAGGCGAGAAAACAGTGAAACAACGAGAGGAATAACAAGCCAGGAAAGTGCAAGGGAGAGAGAATGCTGTCTGTCTGTGGGGGAGGCGGCGCTACAGGGCGGTGATGGTGTGAAAGGAGAGAGAGGACATGGTGAGGGCTATGAACGATGGCTTGGAAATAAGTGCGTCGCGCACACTCCCTACGAAAGAGACAAACAAACAAAACAAGGGGAAACGCAACGGGGTGCGATGGTAGATAGAATTGTAACGAGAGTTGTGGAAATGGGCTTGAAGTGTACTTGAAGAAGTTGTACTTGGAAGCTAGAAATGAGTGAACGTGTGTGTGTGTGATCTAGTTGCGTTTGAGAAAACGATAATGTGGGTATTTGAGCTGACAATGAGCTAACTTGGAGAAAACTTGAACTTGAAACGTGAACACGTGAGATGTGGTGAATGATATCTGATGGTAATTGGCGTAAACTTTGCATTGTGAATTGTGAATGGTTTTGCTGCTTTTGAATTGAGAGTGGTTTGCGTAAGTGTGAATTGTGAACGTGATTGTTTGCGCATTTGAGCGGCTAGTGGACTGAGGAGGAGATTGACTCGAAGGGGCTCTCTTTCACTCGATCACGTGGAGAGAATTGGAGGATAAACCACCACTCATCTCGTCGATCCGCGGCCACAAGCCGAGTCGCCGCTCGCAACATCTCACCTCGCCACCACGAATCGCGCTCGGTGCCCGATGTTCGGAGAGAGACGATGAGGCCATGGCCTAAGTCCATGACTGCAGCACCGCGTACAATCCGAGACAACAGGAATGAGCAGCGGATAGATGATGGAGAGAAGGAATGATCACGCGCGAGAACTCTTCTGTGGCTGGAAGGACTGAGATAGGCAGTAGGGATATCCCGAGATGAAATTTGAGAGAGGATCGAGTGAAAAGAGGCTTCAAGAATTTACGTGTGCGTAATCCTCCTACACGAAAAAGCGAGAAATTGATTTGATTTGCCTGTTGTGCATGGTGTTGAACATGTTGGGGGTGTGGAACCTAGAGTAGGACTTGTGTAGCGAATTGAAGATGTTGTACTGGGTGGAAATAACAATGGAATTTTGTGAGTTGTAGTCGAGTTGTTTGTGACAGTTGATGGGAGATGCGAAGGTAGTGAATGGGGAAATCGGAGGAGAATATGATGGGAATCATGTGGAGAGAGTGGGAAATTGGTCTTGGATAATGCGAAGTGGGAGCGTGGACGGGATTGGTTTGATGCTGCGGAAGGAGGGAGAGCTCGGTTGACGAGTATTGTTGGAGTCGTGATTGATCGCTTGATTGGATGTTGAGATTGGAGATGACGATAAGTGATTGTTCAGCCGAATTGATGATTGGCGTTGCGCGTTTGAATGATGAATACAGGAAATGGACAGTGTTTGTGAACGTGAAATTGACAAACTATTGACAAATGTGAACGTGTTGCTATTTCAACGACAATGCTTTGAAAATTAACAATACAGTGAGGTGGCTATTGAATTTGTGAAAATGAAGTGTTGAAGTTTGTTGTAGTATTTTAAAGATTGGAGACAGAGAAAAGATGATTGGAGAGAGAGAGAGAGTAGAAGTTGTCGTTGTGGGCGATGGAGTGAAGGATGAAGAGACTAGTATCCCTTTTGGGCAACGAGTGTCGCGCATGTGACGAGAGCGATTGTGGTCGCGCGATGAGCGGCTCTGCGGTTTCTGCGGTAGGTGAAACGGATAGGCGTGTCTTGTGGCTGTCGGTGGCGTATGCGTCTCCAGATAGCTAGAAGGAGGCGTACCGGAGAGAAAATGAATGCGCAGATGATTCGCAGGACATAGCGAGTGGCCAGATTGATCTGTCCGAGAGAGGCGGTAGTCACCGTGTACGCTGTCGTCATTGTGGCTCTGGATGCGGTGCAGAGAATGTGGATTATTCGGAGACACCGAATAATGGTGGCAAATGCCCAAATGCACACAATGAAGCCCATTGCCGTCAGAATCCCATGTACGTAATCTTGCCAAGTCCAGCAGTGTCGATTCATGAGGAAGGAGGTACAGAGACGACAGCGAATAGTGTCGCAGAAGTCAACTGGCTGGCAGTCGATGTGAACGTTCTGCATAGTGTTCGCCTCCATGAAACTGATCACCAGAGTGTGCGGGCGCGTGAGATGGTACATGCCGAAAACGATTTCGTGTTCGAGTAGCGGACCGTGGAGGAAGTGGCATTCTTCGAGGATGCAGCATGTGATCGATTGGTGGGACGCTGTGATTCGAGCGCCGAATGATGCGCAACTAGCTCGAATGGTAGGATTGAGCATAGTTTGTGAAATGGATGAGTCTGGAGTGGTCCAGTGCACAATAGACGAAGAGAGCTCATTCTGGACAGTGATGGCCTGTGTGGGCATCACGAGTGCAGCCAGTCCCATCAACATCATGTTAGTGATGTTCAGAGCTGGTGTGCTCCGTGGCGGTGGTGCGCGCTGTTGTGGAAGAGTGGTGGAAACTCTAGGCGCTACCATCTTGGACAAATGGCATACCTGGCGTGAGGGCTGTTTGCCAGACGAGGTGCGTACGACTCCAGAACGTTGAATGTTGTATTCATAACGCTCGATTCTGGAGATTTCGCAAGTGGCTCTTGGCTGAATCTCTTCTTTGAGAATAACGACTTCTGCGGTGTCGATGATGGGCTCATGAGTTTCGACATGGATTGGTTCACCGATGATTGGTGCATCATGCTCCTGTGCAGGCCAGTCCTGTGCGGACTGTGGTAGAACACATGTAATGGCTGGAGCTTCAGTAATGATGAGTTGTTTTGATCTGCTGTTCCGATTCTGGCGGCTCGTGACCACAGTTCCGATCGCAGTACGAGTCAGGAGTCTTCCTTCCTTCTCCTCGATAGAAAAGTTGGAGTGATTCAGAAGTGGAAGAACATCGTCGTTACCGAGCAAGAGGGTCGGTGAGGACGTGTGCATGCTCACGTTGTCTGGATTTGCTTCAGTTGGCTCAGGCTTCCACCAACGCTGAGGAGACATGATCGTATCCACAGAGTGGACGAAAATCTCGCGTTCTGCTCCAGAAATGGTTCGGATCTTGATGGCATAGAGTGGGCCGATGGGCTTTTTACCATCTCCGAAGGTGGCTACGTTGCCAGTTTTGTCGTCCAGAGGCTTGAGGTGCAGTTTTGTGACCAATTCTCGCGTGATGAAACTGGCAGTGGCACCTGTGTCCAGGAGCGCATCCATCTGACAAGAGATGCTTGAATTATCTGAATTCTGGACCTCCGTCGTGATGATCATGGATGTGCCCACTGGCTGGAATGGAGTGCAATCTACGGGCGCGCTACAGTTCACGACAGGCCTGTTTGGCTGTGGAGGAAGATACTGCTGCTGCCTCTGATTCTGGACTTGGCCATGTTGAAGCTGTGAATTGCGTGTGTTGTCCTGGACAGCTCTGTCATGTGGACGATTGTGAGCGCGTGGTTCACGTTCTTCTTGATACATCTGCTGATTTTGCTGTCCTTTGTAGCAGATGGACGTATGATGGCGTTTACCGCAGTTGCGGCAGCCTCTGCTTGTGCAGTTATTCAAACTGTGCTTATTGGACAAACAGTTTGCGCAGCGCCCCTGCTGAGCTGCTGCTGTGGCACGATCTGCTGGAGTTGTGAAAGTGGAGCAGGAGAGAACGTTGTGGTGCTGCTTGCAGAGAATGCATGTGCCTTGAGCATTTCTCTGTCTGTTGTAGTCGTTGCCATTGCGATTTCTCGGAACGAACATTAGGTTGTTCTGCGCATGTGAGTCATCGTCGTCATCTTGAATGTAAGCCGAGTACGCGTCTTTTCTTCGCATATAGTCATATATGCGATCGAGAACTTCGGTCATTGTCATGGACCTGTCAAGCTTGTCTTCGAAGAGCGATTGCCGGAGATCATCTGGAAGTTTGCGCATGACTTCTTGCACGAGGAAATCAATCTCGCTGTTGGTGTCATCGAAGGATGAGCGAAGGTGATGGAAGATCTCGGAGATCGACTCGTAGACAGCCTTGATAGTGTTTCCTTGATTGACAGACTTGAGCTTTCGCAGATTCGACAGCAGACGATGTTGTACGAGAAAAGGCTGATGGAAGAGTTTGTCGAGTCTCTCGACTGCGTGTGCAAATGAGCTGCTGTCATCGTTGGGCAGTGTCTGCACTGCTCTCAGTGATTCGCCTCTCAATGTGTATCTCAGTATCTCCATGCGCTTGGCTGGCTCGATCACTTTGCTGTGTGAGAGCTGATTGATCACCTCACGGCGATACGATTCATATGCGAGCAATTCCCCCGAGAAGGTAGGAAGTTGGAGAGAAGAGAGCATCGCTCTTTCCATCAATGTCTCTGTGGTGGAACGAGGGTGATACATGTGCGCATTGAATGGGCCGTTATCACAAAGAGAGCCATCGTAGGCAGGGTGATTCAAACGTTGATGGGAGAGAGCATGAGAGGGAACGTTTTTTGCGCCTCTGTCCATCGCAGCGCCGTATTCCATTGTTTGCTCAGCCATCATTTCCTCTCTGTGCTGCGCATGAATCACTCGAGTGGACGGCCATGGTGGAGGCCTTTGAGAGTGATGATGCTCTACCGTAGGACGAGAGAGAGGCAGGTGTGAGAGATATGGATACGAATGAGAGAAGAGTACGCGATTGTCGACTGGAGCTTGAGATGGCATACCTGCGGGCTCCTGGAGAATAGTGCGCGTCACCGAATGCTGATTCGGGAGCTGCGATGGGGGCCCGGCTGCGGGTTCCTGGAGGATAGTGCGCGTCACCGAATGCTGATTCGGGAGCTGCGATGGGAGCCCGGCTGCGGGTTCCTGGAAATGAGTGCGCGTCACCGAATGCTGATTCGGGAGCTGCGATGGGAGCCCGGCTGCGGGTTCCTGGAAATGAGTGCGCGTCACCGAATGCTGATTCGGGAGCTGCGATGGGAGCCCGGTTGCGGGTTCCTGGAAATAAGTGCGCGTCACCGAATGCTGATTCGGGAGCTGCGATGGGAGCCCGGCTGCGGGTTCCTGGAAATGAGTGCGCGTCACCGAATGCTGATTCGGGAGCTGCGATGGGAGCCCGGCTGCGGGTTCCTGGAGAATAGTGCGCGTCACCGAATGCTGATTCGGGAGCTGCGATGGGAGCCCGGCTGCGGGTTCCTGGAAATGAGAGCGCGTCACCGAATGCTGATTCGGGAGCTGCGATGGGAGCCCGGCTGCGGGTTCCTGCGAGATAGTGCGCGTCACCGAGATCAGGTGCTGCGATTGTGTCTCGGCCTGAGAGTGTGGCGGAGATAGCAATGTGGCCGTGATGCCTGCTGTGAGGTGTGCAGATGATGTTAGAGGAGAAGTGACGGGAGGTGTAGCTCCCTGTGCAGAGACGAGTGCGAGCGATGTGTCGTCGTCTGGCCTAATCCTTGGTGCAGGATTGTGTGAAGTGACAGAGGCAATGGAAGAGTCCTCATCAGAAATAGAAGGCAATGGAATGAAGCGTGTCTGTGCAATAGAGCGAGCTTGATCTAGCAGAGAGTCAGAGGCTTCGAGAGTGGAAGTAGCGCGATGTTCCAAGTTATGACGCTCGGGCTTTCCTTCAAGATAGACAGAAAGCAAATGCTGTTCTTTTGGATCTTTACTAGCCAAGGATTGAGCGGAAATGAAGGAGCGTTGAAGCTGACTGTAAACGCGCGCTAGCCTACGGCGAGAATCCACAAGTATTTCGAATTGGACTCGAAAATCATCGTCAGTTGACGGTTGAGATAAGAATTCTAGGAATTCGCTGTTGGCAGAGATCAGAAAATCAGTCGAGGGTCCTAGCTGTGACCAGAGTCGACCGAGAGAGCGTCTAAGTTCTACGCCTGACATGATGCGCGATAGGCGAGCCAGAGACAGTTGATGAGTGACAGCAGTGGTTCACAAACGAATTACGTGAGTAGTGAAAAGGGGTGGTGAAAAAAGCAGAGAGACGAGAAGGGCGCGTTCGCCGACAGAATTCTCTCTCGAGTCGCAGATAGCAGACTTCAGCTCGTGCTTTCACAGAGACCGCTCACTCACAACGTGACGTGTTCACAATAATCAAACTGACCGGCGCTGTAGATGGCCTTCCGATCTGCCTTCGAGAGCGAGCTTGATTGCGTGCTCGTTTGCGTGGTCGCCAGATATTCTCGCTTGAAGTAGAAACACCTCAAACTTGGGTAATTAAACCTTTATTGTAACAGGGGAAAACGCGAGGCGAGAAAACAGTGAAACAACGAGAGGAATAACAAGCCAGGAAAGTGCAAGGGAGAGAGAATGCTGTCTGTCTGTGGGGGAGGCGGCGCTACAGGGCGGTGATGGTGTGAAAGGAGAGAGAGGACATGGTGAGGGCTATGAACGATGGCTTGGAAATAAGTGCGTCGCGCACACTAGTCAGCACTAGGGTGGTGAAAACCGCCAACCGATCATCGATTTCGACCGATAATCGGCTCGCTCATCTTGCTGGAAAAACAGACTGGAGGTTTTCACTTTATCTACGGTCACTGTAGCGGCCAGAGCAGCGTTTGTTTGCTTTACTTTCGATTTTAAACGCTTGTCGCCTGATTTCCAGGAACTAAAAACCGATTATTGGTACCGGTTTTAGCCACCCTAGTCAGCACTGCCAGAAGAATCTGTGTCCAGGAGCCACAGAAATACTGTACGTTCAGTGGGGGAGAGTATGTGATGGATGACCTTGTCAGAAACTTGCACAACGTGTTCGCGGTAGAAGTTCATTTTCAATATGTTATGGAATATATATTTATAGCTTATGTGCTACATATATGTATGTATGTTTATCGTTTGCTCCTCCACTCTTTATAGTAGACCGAGAGTCGTATATATGTCCGACAGAGTCTGCATGAGACAAGCTCTAGTGTCTCAACTGTACCCGGACGGACTTACGGCTCTCGGCCGACTGCACTCACGGATCTCTCGTTCGAGTGTAGTTGGCTAACGTGACACACTAAAATTCCAGAATTGCCGCGCTGCAATGAATTGCCACTCCGACGATGGTCACATTTCTCTCTGGCAAAGCTGCGAAACTTCAGAGCTGACGATCGCCAGCGTTCACCGTGGTATTACTGAGGACCGAATCATCTTTTCGCTCTCACGCTATACAGCGTAACTTCAATGCCCCTAGATCGGCCATTTTCTTTGAAAATGTGCCACATGAAGCAGCACGTTCGATGAAATGGTTCAAAAATTTGGAAAGAGTATCTGAGAAGTATGGAGACTGAGTTCACATGGTCGTGATAGGTGGAAAAGCTGTTTTGCCTGTTCTGAAGTTACTCTGTATAGTTTTGGCGCGAAAAGATGATTTTTCCCTCAGTAATAAGTGGTGTGGTACTCATGACAGTCAAATCTCAAAAATGGAGCGCGCCCTTCTCATTTGTGATTTTTTTCCATCTCGCGGTCCTGTCAGAAATAGTCGACATTGTCAGAACGACATTCTATACGGTATCAGTGACACACATTTTCGCTGAAATTTTTGCACGTCCTGTACTTTGAACTTTTTCGAAACATTCTATCACAATGACACACAGTGTGTCATTAATGTGTCATGTGTCATTAATGTGTCATTGTGTGTCAGTGACACACAATTCCAGGGCTCGCAACTCTCAAAGTCATCAAGGACAGTCCATTCGCCATCGCTCTGGAGCATATGCGACATGCAATGTGCTGCAGGCGCGCTGAGAGGAACTATCGAGCACTCATTGTTCGTTTAAAGGGGTGTGCATGGCTACTGTGGTCTTGCATTCAAAGCGACGTATGCGAAACTTCATCTAGGCGAACACCACAATTTTTTTCTCTCATTCTCTCCTAGTGACAGGCTTCTTTCTCTTTCTGTAGAGGTTCCTTGTGTTGCCGGATAGAGCGCGTTCATAACAGCTGGCTCCTTCCACCTGTCATGAGTGAGGGGGTGCCCGATCCTTTAAAGGAGGGATCATACCGATCGTAATCTCACAGCTAAACATTGTTGTGCATAGCGCGGAGCGTTATGTCATTTAGCAGATTGGGCACACCAAGAGCTCAATCTGCTGAACAGAACGATTTGGTGTGCCAATATGTCAAATGGCATGACGCTCC
>CAVOJK010000062.1:0-19849 GCA_963695495.1 Hololepta plana
GTTTGACCACTCCGTCATGAGTGAGCAGGATGTTGCCGGCCTTCATGTCCCTGTGGATCACCAGGTTGTCGTGCAGATACTTCAACGCCTCGCATGTGAACCTTGCGATGTATGCAATCTGGGGCTCGCTCAGCCCCCTCTCCAACTCCAACATGATCGAATCGACTGCACCTCCAGCACAATACTCCAACATCATCTGACATCCATCCATCCTTCCATCCCATCCCTCAAACTCACATGTAATCTGTTATCATAATAGTAACAATCGTACAGTCCAACAATATTTTCATGTCGACAACTGCAAGTTTGTCCCTTCTTCCTCCTCCTCCCCTCCACCCACCATGTTAATATTTCAATTTCAACTAAAAAATCCTCCAATTCTTCTCCTTCTTGTACTTCGATAGCTTTGGCAGCAGCAGTGAGTCCTTCTCTCTGTCTGTGCTTCACCTTCTCCACACTTCCAAACGCTCCATCACCCAACTTTCCAATCGTCTGCCAGTTATCAGACGGTGAGACATCATACTGAAAGGGGATGAATAGATGGATGGATGAATGTTTGACCACACCTGGATGATGGGTGGAAGGGCTCTCCGACTCTGCGTCCCACTGTCCGACGGCTTGAACAAGTTGCGAAACTTGCCTGAATGGGATGGATGAATGGAAGGGAGAGAGGGAGGAACTGACCAATGAAGGACATCAGACGGGACGGAGAAGGGCCGATGAAAGTGATGGAATGATGGATGTAATGGTGATGAGCTGTATGAGATGTGTATGGAAGGGATGATAGAAAGGAGAGAGAGAGAGGGAGAGGAGGGGAGGGGACAGTGACGAACAGTCGATTCAATCGATAATCTCACGTTGATCAACACAAATAAAGACAAGAGGGAGAGACAGACGTAATTGGATATGTTGCACATACAAACAGGGGACTGAATCTATTGAAATAATGATTGAAATGAATGAAATCGCTTGAATAACAACACATTGAATGCGAACAAAATGGGGATAAAGGGTAAAAAGTGAAATAAGACGGATGAAAGGGAGGAATGAAGAAAAGTGACAGAAAAGAAATAGAAAGAATAGAAATCAGGTCATCGGTTTGTGTTTGCATGAAGAGAAACGAAGAATAATTCCGAAGGATACGCCAGTTGACGGTTGCTGCGGGCGGCAAGAGAAAGAGGAGGGAAGCTTCGCTGCTACTGCTGCACACGCACACAAGAGATGGACGCGTCGCCCAGGTTGGTTTTGATTGGATGAAATGATGATAAATACAGTTATTCAAACGTGATACCGCTGAGGAGACGGCTGAGTCTGATGCGCAATAGCAACAACAGTACAAACACGTAGGTTGAAGAAGGGAAAATGGATGGATGGATGTCAGATCACCACTGACAGACAAGGAGAACAGCACATCAAGTAGCAGTTGCACATCTGAACACATCGAACTGCTGCTGCTGAGGAAGGAAGTGAAGAGACTAGAGGCACAACTGAGGAGAAAGGACAAGACGATCGCAGAGTTGTGCAAGATCATCAAGATGCACAACGAGGCCGACAAGGACGAGATGAACGGGATGGACGTGTCGAGCGGGGATGAGGACGAACAGATGGAGATGGAGATGGAGCAGAAGGAGAAGGATGATGAGAGGGGAGAGACCACTCCTCGATCATCCACCACCCCTCTACCATCCATCGCATCCGCATCCTCGTTCACTCCTTGCAGACGTCCAGGTGGGATGAAGATGATGATGATTTGAATATAAGCTGACAGATCATGCCGTGATGAGATCGGAGAAGAAGGTTCGATCGGTTCAGTCCAAGTTGAACGTGGTGGATCAGCATAGGAACCGGGCTGGAAGTGAGGGACTTGCAGATGGATATAGAACACCCGATAGACGTAAGCATGTAAACAGAGAGAGAGGATAGACACGTGTACAGCTATCACTATGAGGGAGGCCATCTCAACCAGCCGAATCGTGTCGATGGCGGACAGGCTGAAGAGGGTCGAGAAGGGATCACCCGCCTTCTACTTCCAGACCAACAGGCCAGACTGTGTGCTCAACATTGAGACGAGACAACAGGTGAGAAAGAAGGAGGAAGGGAGGATGAGATGAATCAACTTGCAGTCCGTCAAAGAGGCCGCAGCCAAACGGGCCGATGCGATCAGGGAAGGAGAATGGCAGCTACAGCACTGTTGGAGGTGGGGATGGAGGGGAACAAGGAGATTGAGATGGTGCAGAACTCGGATGACAGCCTAGCCATTCGCATACTCGGATCGGGAGACAAGCAGGTGTACGCATTCGAACCGAAGAAGATGAGAGCAGAGACGAAGGCGTAGGTTGAATGAGGATTGAATATATGCAAATTACAGTCGATACGAGCAGACTTCACTCCATCAGCAGAAGGTGAATGCGAGCAAGATGAGAATGGAACAGGCGACAGATCAACTGCTGGCTCACATGTACAAAGTGGTAGGAGACAAGGGAGGAAAGGGGAATGAGAACACAGAAACAACGGGAAATAACCAAGAAACAACGGGAGAAGGCCCAGTAAGGAGGGGATGATCAACACTCAACCAGACTATTCATCCATCATCAACAATCAATCAGTCATTTGTACCAATTAACAACAACAACCGCAGTCAGCATTGACATTAAACATGATGCACTCGTATTCAAGTTGAGGCAAGTGATTGATGATTACATGTGAGTTGAGATGTACTGTTGTGCAGTGGGTGAACAGCATGACAATATGTTCAGATCATTCCACCACTCATTGCAACATCAACCACCACCCATTCGAGTTGAATTCTTCATTAGTCCATCTAGAATTCACCTTATTTGCTCATATTTTCTTCTTTTCTTCTACTTCTTCACCGTCTACTTCTCTGATAGTTTCGGGATTGCAGTTGTGGGGCTGGCAGGTTTGGCGTTGGTTGTCTGGAAGGGATAAAGAGTAGGATTGAGCATGA
The DNA here is from genome assembly GCA_963695495.1 of Hololepta plana. Taxonomy (NCBI): domain Eukaryota; kingdom Metazoa; phylum Arthropoda; class Insecta; order Coleoptera; family Histeridae; genus Hololepta; species Hololepta plana. The sequence continues at coordinate 2,969 of CAVOJK010000062.1, forward strand.
TTCCATCGAATGAGTAGCCAACACAGATGTGAACCCTGCATTAATGTCAAATGTTCATCAATGTTCATCCATTCCATCCACCCACCAAGGACAATCTCCCCTCACTCTCATCCTGTATTCTGTACCATCACTTATCACATCTGTTGCCTGCTTACTTATTTCATTCATTCACATCACATCAACCCCCACTTTAATGAGTAGAACACTGGCTGACAGACAGTTTCTGCATGCTTTCCACTGTGAGCTGTGCACAACATCGAGTGAGTGGCGGGGTATAACTGATTGTTCCAACCTGTCCCATCTATGTTCATCCACCTCAACACATTCACATCTATCGCATGTTCGTATTGTATCGTATATTCGTATTGTTTATCACTTTCATACAACACAGACTCATCATCATCACCTAATACTGACAGGGGAAGGAATATGAGAATGGACAACTGACGAAACATTTGGGAACAACCGTTTATCCATTCAAATCAATTCGAATGAATGTGTGTATGGTAGCTTCGTCTGTGTGTGTCTACTAGACATATTCCCCTCCTATTTAGATGTTCGGTCTCCCTTTCATCCTTCACCCATATTACCCCTTGGCAAGTGGACTGATGAAAATGTCCTGAATGAAAGAGGGTGAAGCGATGAGAAAATCGAACAACGTGCTTCCCATTGACAGAATTTTCCTTCAGGCAAAACACAGTGGACAGCATCTTGCAATATCATTTGATGAATGCCACCGGCTGAACCGAATGGGGAGGAGGAAGAGGTAGGACCACCCCTCTCTTCTTACTTTTCATATCATTCCGTTCGCTTGTTCCTCCTTGATTTCTTCCGTCTGTCATGTCTTCCCCTTTTCCCCCCGTTATTCTGCCCACTTTCGTCCTGCCCGTTCAACCTGCAGCCCCATCAACTCCTCCTCCATTCAAAATTGCAACTAAAACCAAGGTAAGTAAATTGAACCAACGTGTAGATGTGTAGATGCTATAACATCTATTACATTCATGTAGAATTATTGATCATTTGTGGGTAATTGGTATGTTCTACTGTAGTACGGTATAGGGTCAAGAACTATAATTATTACGATAAACACTATTATTAATTAATATTTTTAGATCGAAATCGACAGTTCCTGCCTTTCTTCATGCACTACACGAGTCGAATCTGATTCGGCCAGACTTCGCCTAGGATTAAACACTCATCTTTCCGATAGAGCTGCATACAAGATCAGTTTCAAGGGAGGAAAACCCGAACTTCCATCAGGTACACATTCAAATATTGATAATTATTATTATTTTTGTACACTATAGAATGCTAATGCTTATGTTATTACGTATAAACACCAATATATTTCAGCGAGCAACCAACTGATGGCCATATACAGTGGGAGAAGCTACATGGACGAAATGTTCAAGTATGATGAGAGATGGGAGGAACAGATGTTGAAGGGATCATTCGGAATGGTAAATTTAATATATTAGTAATAATGTATAACTAGGGACGGGCAACTGTGTACTATGCGGCCGCTCGTTTTTTTGTCTTCCCCAAATGCATTCAAAGAGGGGTGATAATGTGGATTGCGAGGGAGTGATGAAAGATGATGATGTTATATGCAAATGAGTGATTGTATGTTAATGACAAATGTTTATATATGTCAATCAATACAATGACTATGATTGTCTGCCATTCAAATTCTTCTCATTTGCATATAGGACCGATACGGACTTAAAACAACCGTATCTCAAAAACGATCACTCCTCAAGAAACGTGTGATATACCATTCGAATCCTCGTTTCATTCTGATTCTAACCATATGCGTTTGCATATAGCGACCTCTTCTGTGAAAGGAGATAGCAAAAATGGCTTTCTTTTTGAGCGAATTTTCGCCATTTTATACATATATTAATAAACTCAATTTAGCAGTTTATAATACATTTCGACCTGATCTACAACTTTCTTTAACATTTTGTTAACCGAAATCAACTATGAAATGCATTTCTGCTTGATTTAAATTTTGAAGTCGAAAACGATCACTCCCCAGAAAGAGTGAATTACATCATTCGAATCTTTTTTTGATGCTGATTGCAATGATATAGGTCCGCATATAGCGACCTCTTCAATTAAGAGAGATATTGATCAATCTTCGTCGATTTCATGTATAAACGACAATTTTTGATTTGCATAAGATTCACCCGTACATTCAAATGCATTCTAATAGATGTTCTCATGGTCGAAATCATCATTTGTAACTACTATCCTAACTATTTGGGGTGAAATAACAATTGCGTCAAAACCATTTGAATGTCGCTGCAGTAGACAGTTGGCCCCGCCCCCAGAACGAGCAACAAGCCTAGGTGCCCGTCCCTATGTATAACATATTAAACATTTAGATGGTGAATGTGAAGATGAACTCGACAGGAACATCGTATACCATCAAGCATTCGAATGGAGTTTACAGAAGCAAATACGAAAGAGAACAATTGGTCAGAATTGATTAATAGATTAATAGATGAATAGAGTATTTGTGTATGTGTTGTATACATATTATTACATGTTGATATTCTTTCAGTTGATCGACTTTAACATTGCCACAATGTTACGCGGCTGTCGATTCGTCATTCATGTATTCGCTGCATGGGAACAGTCTGATCGAATTTATCAACTGGTATGTTAAACATTCATTGATAACTATGTATTTAAATTATTATATTTTTGTAACCCGAAATGAATATAAAAAAATCAAAACTATGAATTAATCTTTCAACTGTCAGATGGAAAGTGTGAACGGTACATTGTTGGACTACATGCAGAAGCACAAGGAACTGGACGAGGACACTACTTGGATGATATTTGCTGATGTTTTGATGGGAGTCGATCACATGCACTCAACAGGAATCATCCACCTCAACATCAAACCCGCCAACATTTTCTTGGCACATTCCAAAAGTTCTCTGATTGCAAAAATCGGAAACTTTTCTCACGCGAAACTGATGAAAGACGTAAGTGAAATGTGAAATTATAAGTGAAACCATTGAAACTTTACAGAATGTGTCAGTGTATGCGGGAGATGAACGATACAGATCACCGGAAGTGAATAAGGGTATGGCGAATGAGAAGGCGGACGTCTATTCGATGGGAATACTTCTACTGGAAATGCCAACCAACATTAAACTGCCAAACGGAAAGGTGAGAAGAACGAACAGATTGTAGTAGACAAATTGATACAATGATGTAGTGGACAAATTGATACATTACAGGAATGGAAAATAAAACAACAAGAAAATCGCGTCGAAGAGATGATAGAGCAGTTTATGCATAAACTGACACCAGATATGAAGGACTACATTAGATGGATGACAGCCTGGGATATGAAGGACAGGCCGACACTCAAGTTGCTGCTGTCCGAAGGATTTATGAAAGAACTTGTCAAGTTTCGACTTGACGTAGTTCCTCTCACCGAACATTCTGATGTTCATTTGCCGAATGATACGATAACAACAAACAGTATGCATCTGGATCTGAGAGAAACCATCAAAATTAAAAAGGCGAAAAGGTTAAGAGATAGCGAAGGCGAACACACCATAAGCGTGAAGCGATCTCTGTTTTGACAGGAAGACATGAGCAGTACAACTCAAAAAAAAAATATTTATACACATAAACTCGTATTCGACATACGACTTTAATATTCAAATGAGTGCGACCCAACATGGCTTTTTAATTTTTTAAATTTGAGTGTGGCGCAAACAATTTGAAATGAGAAGGAAAGAAAAGAAGCAGTCATGAAAAGTTGATTCGATGTTGTTTACAAGTTATCACTGAGTGTTGTTGGCTAATGGGAGGAAGATGAAATTGGATGCTGATCGCGTGACTGACAATGAATGAGAACAACCAAATAGAGTTGCATCATGATGTAAACATGATCGATTGATTGTTGCATGAATTGATTGTCTGATATGGGATTAACATTCATCGGCAGTGACGGCCATTCAACACTCACACTCAACATGAATCTGATCGAGAGGATCAAGAAGAAACGGGTGGATTCGTATGGAAAACTGACGGAAAAGTTGGATGAAATGTACTTTTACGCAACAGATGGACAACAATTTGTGCTGTCTCTGCTCGGTGTCTTCATCTGCCTCCTCGTTCTCATCTTCGACCTGATCACCAATCCGATCATCAATGCAATTGAACACATGTCCACAACGAAATGAATGTTTTTACTGTTTATTATCGATTGATCATTTCACCTTCCCGATCCCCTCCCTCCAGTATGTACAACTTTCGACTTCTTCCTCTTCATCACATTCACTTTTGGCGGTATCTGTAAAGGTGAATGATAATGATGAGATGATAGTACAAACCGTTGAATGGAAGTGGTGGACGGGATGGACTGGATGATGGACTCCACCATGAACTGCATGGTGAAGACCGTGAACGAGATGGTGCAGAGGATTGTGATGGATAGGAGGATGGAGAAAATGAGCGTTATGACTGCGATTATGATAGACGAGAAAGATGGCATAAACTTACTGTTGAGATACGGTAACGCTAACAATAGATAGTACAAGAATCAGCATGGCATATTGCATTGAGTGAAGTGAGTGAAACATGCTTGTCAATCACTCCCCATTCTCCCCCTTATATCATTCTCATAACAACTTTTGATCATTTGGGCTCCATCGTCCTTCTACTGAACGAGTCTCTTTCTTTCTTTCCATTCATTATCATACTCGTTTTATGTTGATGTGTGAGATCATATCTTGTTTGTTGTATTCTATTATAATTAATCACAGTTCACCCCCAAATTCCCCTTTCTCTTTCAATTTCACCGTGCAATCCAATGCCGTTCACGAATGGACAACTTGAACTTCTTGAACGAGCTTCTGAAATGTTAATTTTATATGTAAATCATTTTCAATCTTAGAATGTAATCTAAACGGTGAATCACTTACTTTCAATCGCATCTCCCAGCCTCAGACTTGTCCTGGGCAGTCTGAATGATTGAGGTTTAGGTTGAGTACAGTCGATCACAGAAAGAACAACGGGTTCGGTACGACTGAAACATTTAACATTGTTATTGTACTCATTATTGCAGCAATCGTATCGATGTTTTATCATGCGTAACGTGTTAATGTTCACCTGTCAGTCGATGCCGAATGATAAGTTGGAGGGGGAGTTCCGATGGGGGAAGGAAGGGAGGGGGAAGAAGGTCTGAATGAGGTGAGGATGATGATGAATGTGAATGTGTACCTGTTATTGTAGATGATTGATATTGATTGAAGTTGGCTGTGGTCATAGGATGGTGGAGGAGTTCGGACGGGGCGGAAGGGTCGAAGGATGAGATGGGACAGACGGACTGCAAATTAATCTGTATTGTATGCATTGTTTACTGTTGTCCCCTTCCCCTCACACTGTTCTATCCCCTCTCGTTTCTCTGCCTCTCTCTGATCTCTCCACTCTCTCATCCACTCTCTCTCCTCCCTCTCCTCGCCATCTGTCCAACTTGTAACCATCTGCGCGGCTCTCGACAAAGCCTCCTTCTAGTGAAGGTCGTCGAACCTTCTCTCCTCTGCCCGTTTGCCGTCAGCTGTCTGTCACCCAATCAGATCCATTCCCTCCCTTCCCTCCCCCTTCTTCCCCTTCTTCTTCTAATCTGAATGTGAGCCATCTGCCTGTCTACCACTGCTGTCGACATCTTGCAACACTGCTGATGAATGCACTCACTCTCCCTCTCAATAATATACCAATTACACCCCCATCTCAATGGCTCTTCACTTATTCTCCCCCCCCCATCACTCACTGCTTGATCTGCTGAATGCTGATAGATTAGCATATGATGGTATTGGAGTGTCTGGTCTGACTGATCTTGTCCTTCTGAACGAGCTCAACTCGACATTGTTCTGCATTCTCCTCCCCTTCCCCCTCTCCACCCACTGTCTTATTGTTCACTTCGTCAACGTAGATCACGTAGAAGCTGAGAGCGATCAAGAATGCCACGATCGAAAAGACTGCAAAGAGCGTGTACTCATCATCATACACCAGATGTGCGTCAATGTGTTACACCTTATGTGCGTCAGTCTACACCATCTATACGCCAAGAGTGCGGTAACAAGTACATTTGCATGGATACGAATAAGCTGGTGTACTTTGTGGTGTGAATGGACTGGGCTAATCAAAGTGTTGGCTGGGTGTAAGTGAGTGGTTATTAGCCACGTGCAGACTGACCACATTCGAGAGGTAAACTTGTATAGATTGCACATAAATGAGAGACATTGCAGGGGTAGCAAAAGTAATAATAATAATAACTCACTTATCCACACAATCTTCATGATGGGATGGAATAACTTGTCAAAGTAGAAGCAGATTGAAATGTTGGCAATCAAAAGGAACAAGAGGAAGGCGTAGAAACATTTGGAGTGAGCATCCACGGCTGATTTATGCTGAAAATTGAATGGATTATGTTAATTATGTTTGTTTGAAAAGATTCAAATATTCAAATGAATAATTGAAAAAACAATTGAATACTGAAAAATGAACTGACCCGATGTGAAGGGGAGGTGAAGCACTTCTCACATAACCAGAATGGGGAACAAGCGACGGTCATATTCAAAGGATTGCGCAAGGACTGGCAGAAGGAGAAGGGGAGGAAGATGAGGACAAGAGAGGCGATAGACTGGAAGGAACAGATGGAGGGGAGGGGAGGAGGGGACATACAAACACACACACAAATATCATATGAGGGGGAGGGGATACATGTAGGAAAGATGAAAGGGATTGAAATGATGATGATGATGATTGAAATGGGTTGAAGGGGGAGAAGAAGACAGAATGAAGCCATCTGGAGAAGGGAGCAGATGCAAGCACAACAGTTGAAAGTGGGCACATTTGCTGCTCATCCACAGTCTGATCCTTCTCTTCCTCCTCCTTCAACTGACCACGCCCACACTCTCAGTTCAAATTAATATTATTAGATGGGTTTAAGTATGATTAATTGGTGATTCTCAGAGCATTCCACTTCTTTCATTACATCTTATTCATTTGCACACTCGCATATCAATGAAAAGCGCGCAATATTTGAATGGATACAATTTGTTTGTGTGGGTGTAAGAAGTGAATGAATGATGATTAGATTGATGCTTATTAGTCTTAGCATGTTGTTGTTTATGATATGTTTGATGGGTGAGGTTGGGTGATATGAAGCGATAAGAAGAATGGCGTGACAGTTCTGACATGGCTGATGCATACGTTGACTGGTTCCAACAGATCGACCAACAAGGAGGAGAACTGAAATGGATATCCAAATCGAAGGTTTGATCTCACCCCTTTATTAACATTTTAATTAAGAACTTCCCATTCAACACCTCGATTCACCCCCATCCAACACGAAGAACTCCCACTCAAATCAAAGATGATGTGATGAAATCAACAAGAGTGAAGGTGGGGGACATGATGATGATGAATGTGTGTTTAATATGTATAAGTGTTCATATTAAAGCAGATAGGATGACGCTAATTCAGCCTGTTCTTATAGGCTGCCATTCGAGAGGAAAGTTTGAGAAGAAAATGCGATAGGAGGGAAGTGGAAGCAGAGGCAGAGGGGATAATGAACGAGATGGGACATGAGATGAATTTGTCAGCAGTGAGGATGATTGGATATGTGGTAGTTAAAGCGGTGAAGGTAAGTGGCAAGTGGAAGTGGATGTACTGTACATGCAGTCGATGTTGTCACAAGTTAACGTGAACATGGCTGCTCTACACGATATTCGTTCCATCTGTCAACGTGACAGTGTTGTATTTGTTCCCTCCCACAAGTCCTACCTTGACTTTATGCTCGTCTCTCTCCTCTGCTATCATGTCGACATTCCACTACCAGCTATCGCGGCAGGAGCAGATTTCATGTCATCAAAAGTGTTGGGGGAGGCATTGAGAAGGTGCGGCGCATTCTTCATCAGAAGATCGTTTGGAAGTGATCGATTGTACTGGTGGGGAGATGAAGCATGATCAAAATAAAAAAAATTGATAATCAGGTCCATCTTCGCAGAATATGTGCAGACCCAGCTGGTCAACTCTGACCACACTGTCGAGTTCTTTGTTGAGGGAACTCGTAGCAGAACGGGAAAGTCGATCCAACCAAAGTTTGGACTGCTCCAGGTGTTGATGGAGCCATTCCTGAGGGGGCAACTCTTTGATCTGGTTGGTTTCCCTTCCTTCTCCCCTTACTTTCTCCTCAGATCGTCGTCCCTGTCTCGATCAACTACGACAAGATCTTGGAGGAACAATTGTACTCGTACGAATTGTTGGGATTTTCCAAACCAAAGGAGACAGCTACCGGCCTGTTGAAGGCGACGTCTGTGTTGAGGGAAGACTTTGGCAAAGTGAACGTCACATTCGGGAAGCCGATATCATTGAGAAGTCACTTTGGACTCACACTTAAGAGGATGTCATTTGTGTGTCAGGTTAGGAAAGGATGGAAGGGAAGTAGAGATGAAATTCAGCCCGATTCCCAGTTTGTGATGACAGAACAGGAGAAATCAGAGATCAGAAAGTTCGGCCACTTCATAGTGAATGAACACAACTCAAACTCGATTACTGGAGTATGGCCACTTGCATGCATCGCATTCCAACAGGTAATCAGATTGCAGTCATTCAAACCATAATTGCACACTACAATGCAAAAACAAACATATGTAGTTTCATTGATGTACCATTCATTGCAGATCAGCACAAATTCATCCTGTTCCCTGTCTGACCTCAAAGATTCCTTGTCTGATTGGTTGTCTCTTCTTCAACGAATGAATATTCACATCAACATTGAATCGAACTGGGAGAAGGATTTGAGGTAGTTTGAATGTCTCTGTTTCAACCTTCTCTCATAGCCGATACCTTTCTCTTCATGCTGACATTTTCCATCCATTTGATGAACAAAACGAAAATGCCCAGTTGAAGCTCAAAACATTTGAAGTGGACAGGAAGAAATCAACAATACCATTGGAGTTGTTGGAAAAAGCAGTGGGAGAAATCATCATTGACAATTATGCAAATCAGGTAAGATTGTTAAATGATAAGCATAAATGAACAAATTGAGGCAATGCATCTGATAGCAAAAAGTGGAATGATGGCGACTGTATTAATAAAGATGAAGAAAGGGACAGAGGAGGAGGAGTTGATAGAGAAATACAGGTGAGATAAGGAAAATGGGAAGAGATGAACAAATGAAAGATGGATGCAAAAGATGTTAATGTTCGAATTTGTGAACATGCCGGGAGAAGAGGAAAAAGATGGACGGAGAGCATTGAGACAGCTGGAAGAAGGGGGAATGTACAGAGATGGACAAGTGATTGATGCAAGACACATTCAGATGCTGGCCAGGACTGTACAGGTATGCATTATAATGACTGTTCATCCATCTCTTCTCCCTCAGCCCTATCTCCGTGCCTACACTTCCGTCTGTTCTGCCCTCCTATCTGAGCGTCATTTCTGCACTTCTTCCTCCCAGCTGGTCAACTCTGCCCGTCTTGCAGTCACTCGAGAGTTGGCCGTTGACTCTCCACACATTCAGCTCAACTTCCTCTCATCCGACATCATCAAAAACGCATTCTCATCTCTTGTCAACTTTGGAGCACTGGAAAAACTGCAGGTAAAGAGGGAAAAAGGGAGAGGGAATAAGCACAGGACTCATTCTACACAATCATACGGGCAAAAGTGTCAGACATCAGGGCCGACCTGGTGGATTACGGTATGATTCAACAGAGAGAGGAAGAGACGACGGACAACAGATCATCATATCACACAGTCAATGCAAAACTATGAATGATGTGATGTGTGATGTGTTGCGTGTCTCCCCAGTGAGCTGCTCGTCCGTGTCTGATCGATGTCCTCCTCCTCCCTTCCTCCCTCTCCCCTCCTCTCCCTTCCTCTCCCCATCCTCTTCTTTCCATGTCCTCTTCGTCCATCTCCATCCGTTGTGAATCTGCAATAACACGTGAAGAAGTGGTTGAAATATTCACCTCTACCACCTCCAGCCGTCTCGCCTTCTCCTCCACCCAGCAGGAATGCAGCCAGTGGTCAGTTCATTCATATTCATCTTCTTATTTCCTTCTCATTCCCCTTCTATTCCAGCTTAAAACGACTGGTCGGCCAGTTGTTCTCCTATCAGCTGATTCCCGCCTTCAACTTGTCGAATCTGTCGACATCTCCTCCCTCTCCTCCCAGACTGCAAACACTTCCATCAGATAGTTTCTTCTTCTCTCTTCTCCCTCTCCTTTCTCCCCCATCATTTCACTCTTTTCTTCTGTCGGGTCATCCAATCCTATCATAACTTCTACGCTGTCTCCTGTACCATAAATTGTATCAATTGATCATTCACTTCTAATCATTTGTAGTCTATTTGTAAGTGATGTTTGATGTGTGTTTTTGTATCACTTCCGTTGAAAGAATGCATGTCCATTTCGTTGTTCTTTCAGTTTGAATCGATCAGTTTCCTCCTTTGTCGGCCCGTTTAAAACTCTCAAAAGTTGTCCGGCCACGCAGGGAGACGCAACGGATTTACGATCGAAATCCTGGGAGAATGAAATGAATTGAAAGAAGAGGAGGAGAACTGACAGATTTGTAGAGGGACTGGCCGGTTTGATGATGAGGAGAGACGGGAGAGGGAGACTAAAAAGAATGATTAAAGGACAAATATTGAATTACCGTTATTATATCAGCAATATTCGATTGTTCTATCTCCAGCGTGCACGTGGACGAACCGGAGAATGTGAATGGGAGATGAACTCAGAATTGTACAGGGAAGAGTCGGACATGGGAGCAGAAGACTGAATTGGGACATATTAATGATACAAAATCACTCAATTACCTTCCAATCTCCACTTGTGTCCACGCGGAGAATCTGCATTCTATCGCCGCTTTTAGAATCAAAGTCACTGCGATGCACTGTAGATCCGTCCATCTTGCCTTCTCCTTTCAGAACATTTGAATCTTGTGGCCGTCTCACGGGCTGCCTCTCTGCCTGCTTGGCAGAATATTCGGTCTTGTTAATCGATTCTCCGTTCATTGTTCCATCCGTTCGCCAGATTTCGTTCGATCCCGGCCTGACCGTCTCATAACGATCTCCTTTCACATTCTTGTAGTCTGCCCGATGATGACTTTCAGCATCCATCTTGCCTTCTCCTTTCAGAACATTTGAATCTTGTGGCCGTCTCACGGGCTGCCTCTCTGCCTGCTTGGCAGAATATTCGGTCTTGTTAATCGATTCTCCGTTCATTGTTCCATCCGTTCGCCAGATTTCGTTCGATCCCGGCCTGACCGTCTCATAACGATCTCCTTTCACATTCTTGTAGTCTGCCCGATGATGACTTTCAGCATCCATCTTGCCTTCTCCTTTCAGAACATTTGAATCTTGTGGCCGTCTCACGGGCTGCCTCTCTGCCTGCTTGGCAGAATATTCGGTCTTGTTAATCGATTCTCCGTTCATTGTTCCATCCGTTCGCCAGATTTCGTTCGATCCCGGCCTGACCGTCTCATAACGATCTCCTTTCACATTCTTGTAGTCTGCCCGATGATGACTTTCAGCATCCATCTTGCCTTCTCCTTTCAGAACATTTGAATCTTGTGGCCGTCTCACGGGCTGCCTCTCTGCTGCTTGGCAGAATATTCGGTCTTGTTAATCGATTCTCCGTTCATTGTTCATCCGTTCGCCAGATTTCGTTCGATCCCGGCCTGACCGTCTCATAACGATCTCCTTTCACATTCTTGTAGTCTGCCCGATGATGACTTTCAGCATCCATCTTGCCTTTCCTTTCAGAACATTTGAATCTTGTGGCCGTCTCACGGGCTGCCTCTCTGCCTGCTTGGCAGAATATTCGGTCTTGTTAATCGATTCTCCGTTCATTGTTCCATCCGTTCGCCAGATTTCGTTCGATCCCGGCCTGACCGTCTCATAACGATCTCCTTTCACATTCTTGTAGTCTGCCCGATGATGACTTTCAGCATCCATCTTGCCTTCTCCTTTCAGAACATTTGAATCTTGTGGCCGTCTCACGGGCTGCCTCTCTGCCTGCTTGGCAGAATATTCGGTCTTGTTAATCGATTCTCCGTTCATTGTTCCATCCGTTCGCCAGATTTCGTTCGATCCCGGCCTGACCGTCTCATAACGATCTCCTTTCACATTCTTGTAGTCTGCCCGATGATGACTTTCAGCATCCATCTTGCTTCTCCTTTCAGAACATTTGAATCTTGTGGCCGTCTCACGGGCTGCCTCTCTGCCTGCTTGGCAGAATATTCGGTCTTGTTCACTGATGAATCTTGTAATTTCCCCTGAAACCAGTCTTATTCAATGTTACACCCACTTTGAACATGTCAGCTATGCTGTCTTTTTGTGCTGTTTTCACAATTTTCTCTCTCTGCATTGAATGGCCTGTTAATTGTTGATGACTGTACCTTCGATTACGCCCACCTTCCATGTTTCCATTTTCTCTCCCTTCGTTCATCTGCAATTCTTCTCTTATTTGCGCATGAATTACACGCATAGCTATCAATTGAGTTGCTGCCTCCCTCTTCGATTTGTCCCCTTCTCCTTTGACTCTTCCACCCGTCTGCACCCCGTATTCCTATACACTTCTTCCATTCCTCACTCTCCTATTTCATCATACATCATACATCACTCTCCCCTTCTCCCTCCCCACTCCAACCCACCCCTCTTCTTGCATAGTCCACCGTTGAACCATCTCCAAATTGAATTTGGCTTGCATTCCTCCCGTGTGGGCACTGATGACGGCTGAAACAACAACAACAAATAACGAAAATAAAGAAATATCGATTAATTAATAATAAGAATTACCCGCAAGTGCACAGTTGGCAGATACATTGGGATGGATGGGAAGACATGGAAGATGGCAACTATTCTTATCGGCGCCGTAACTATGGAAATGGGCGCAGTGCGAAGAGGAGGGAGAGGAGGGAGGAGAGGAGGGAGAGGGCGGCAGCGGTGAGTCTGCCTGGATCGCATCGACCCAATGCTGCCACCCGGCTGGTTAAATTTGCCACACCGTCCATATTCACACACAAACTCACCGCATTCAATCGAGACAAGAAGAGGAGGAATGGGGCCACACCCAGCAGTGGACAGAAATGAAGGGAGGAAGAAGAGGGGAAGGGACAGAAGCAGGAAGGCAACACATCAATTCAACACTCACATTCAACTCGCCTTTATCTTTGTCTTCTCCTTTTACCACTTTCACTATTCAACACATATTCAACATCAACTCGATTTGCATGTTCTGTACATGAATGGAGGAAGATGATGAAGATACGACTGCACATCCACTCTCACTATTCAAATAAGTTGCAAACGGCAGCAACAGCGAGTAATCGTGGCGGGTCATCATGAAAGTAAGGCAGAATGTTGGAAGAAGGAGAGAGTTGAACACCTCCCATCCCTTCCCCTTCCTGCCACTGCTCACCTTACGCTGTCTACTCATCATCCTACACTCATTCACTCATACTCATCCTTCTCCACTACTCTTTGATCTCATTCATGTTATATTTATTATTCCCTCTATCTATCATCCTCATCCTTCTATCTCCCTTCTCCCTCTCCCAATCAGTCTGGCAGGATCGAGTCTACGAGCGTCAGACCACCCGCAGACCGTCGTCTCCATACTGTAATTGTAACAGCATCCGTAGGTTCATCCATCCTTCCCCTCATCTTTCCCCTCCAGCCAACCTCGAATCGAAGATCAAACGGGGGCCGCCGTCATCTCGCAGCCCCGATACATTGTCGTGTACAGGAACATTCGTAGGTTCAACCGGTCTGTTCATCTCTTTCTTCTCTTTCAGCTGAAAGTCCATCAGCTGCCATCACCTACCAGTTTGATGCTAATCCCTACACATTCGAAGATGTGTTTGGAGTTGAATGGACGCCCGAGGTGGGATGAGAAGATGATGAGAATGGAAATGTTGAAGGTGGAGTCGATGATGGACGAGTCCATCGGCGGCATCGTGTTCGACGATTCGGACATCGGCAGCTCGTTCAGCAACGCCGTCACCTCGCAGCACAAGGCCACCGTCAGACAGACATCTGGCTGGGCACAGAACAGCTCGTCACGCGACAGACAGCAACAACAGGTCAGACTGCAGTTTACAACGGCTGAATATCGAATCGTTGCGCAGACTGTGCACGACATCCCTCGTCAGACTGTACAACAACAACAACATTCACGTGGACATTCTTCACCATCCAGACAATGGCATCCGATGCAGAGGGAGGAGAAGTCGGACAGCAACGAGTTGAGCGATCTGCTGGTGGGTGGAAGAATAGTGAACAAACATGCATCATCATCTTGATCATTAACCCATCTCCCCCCTTCAGCTCCCATCTGACGATCATCTGGCCGGTCTCTCCCGTCCCAGTCCCCGTTCTTCCCTCCTCACAACCGGGGCTGGCGGTCAGTTCAGAGGTGCCCGACATGTCAGACATCGCCGCATCTCATTCTCGGGACCACAGGTCAATGGCAGACTGCCTGGAGAGTGGGTGGAAGGGGAGAACATAGGGGAATAGAAGGATGGAAGGAGAGATAGAGAGATGATGATGATGATATACAACTTGCAGAAAACTTCGAAAGTTGATAAACGTACAAAGTGCAGGCGGGTTGAGGACGGCAGCCAGGTCGAACCTCACCGGAAGGCCTCGATCTCTCGGCCAAACTCTCATGACAAATTCTCACCCGTTCAACGATCAGTCGCCCCGTGCCCTTCCCTCCTCCTCTTCTCCCCGTCCTCTTCCCAACTTTTCCCGTCGTCCCCTTCCCTCATCTCCTCTCTCCCCTGCCCGTCCCACTTCCCGTCCCACCCCTCGTCCCATCGTTCCCACCCATCCCATCCACCCCATCAATCCTCCCCCTCATGATGGAGGTCGTCGAATTGTTCGAAAAGTTCGAATGAACAGGCCGATGATGCAGCAGAGAAGAATCAGACAGATTACAACTAAAGTAAAGGGGGAATAAGTATGAATGATTGAATATAAACACACAACAAACATGTAGATAGATTGGATGTAATCAGTTGATTTCAGCCATTGTTCGCAACTCGACTGGGAACATCACAGCAGAAGGGAAGAAGAAGATGGATGCCGTGGAATAAGTTGAGAGATGAGGATAAGAAGATGCTCAAGATTAAGGTGGAGAAGGGGAGGAAAGGGGAGAAGATTGTTGAAGGACAGCAAAATAGTTGGAGGGAAGAAGATGAAGAGGGCGAGGAGGGAGATGAAGATGAATAGAAATGTGGTGGAGGCGATGGAAGAGTTGGATGGGATTGCAGTAGAAGAGAATGAAAAAGAGGAGAATGAAGAGCTGAAAAGAATGGAGGAAACGCCGGTTGTAAATGTTTTACTGCACAAGAAACTGCCAAAGTGAGTTGTATGTCGGCTTGTCATACATCATTCATCCATCCACAGGGTCACATTCAAAAAGGTGACATTGACCAACTTGCAAAAAGATACAACCGTTAATAATGTGAATCAAAACATTGAAAAACTGGATCTGATTTTGAATGTGAAAAACGGAGAGAAATCAACCACTCATGACAATGAATTTGATGGAATGCCAAAATCATTCATTAGTTTCAAATTGACAAAAAGAACTGAAAAAAACGAAAGTGAGAAGAACAAGGTAGATTAATGTTGCGAAATGTTTTTTTATATTGAATCAGATTGACGAGAATAAGAAGGGATCGACTACAACTGCTGATCCATCAACATCGACAACATCAGCGATAGGAACAACGTCGAGTATTGAAAGGGATATGGAATATTTGTTGATGAGTAGGGAGATGGAGGTGAGAGGAGGGGTGAACCGAACATCCTTGCAGTCTTATCCACACAACATCACTCTGCACACACAGCAGATCACAGCAGTCAAGGAATAAATATATTTAATAATTAGCATATGATTGAAACGTGTGTGCCATCTCTATCACTCTATCCCCCTCTCACTCTCTCCCCCCTCCCCTCCCGGCCCCCCTTTGCCAATGATCCTCCCAGCCTTCTTTCACGTCTCCCATCCTTCATTTCTTTTCATCTTTATTCCATTCATTTTCAGTCTTTTTCCATGTCGGACGAGACCAACAAGGAGATCAAGATTGAGGTCGACCCTCCCGGTGAGCGGTTTTTTTAATTAAAAATGAAAAGAGTGAAATCGATGAGTATTACTGTATTTATGCGAATTGAGCAATTCTTTGAACAGCCATGGTTTCGTTTTCACTTACTAAGTAAACCGGCAACAAAATTGCATTTGTTTTTGTATGTCAATTGTTCAAATTGTATGTGATCTTAGTTACAACTGGACTCCTGTCAGTTTCTCAAGTTACCGAAACTCATCCAACTTTCACGTGTGTGATTATGCAAATCTGATTTAGTATCGATTAAAGCAAGTGTGGTGTAGAAGGGAGAGTAGGTGGTGAAAAGATGGGGATAAAGATGGGATGTTTTGAAGAAAAGAATAACATTGAATAGCATAAATAAGTGTTAGAATAATGGATGAAATGTTGTTTATGGTTGAGAGTGTTAGTTGGTATGTTATGCAGGTGGAGGGGGTGAAATGGTTGGAGTTGTTTTGCGTTTCAAAGATGAGAGGGATGGAGGGACAAGCGGAGGCCGAGTGTAACGAAGACTGCATCACATCCCACGCTTGTGATAAATTGAGAGACACACTAGAGAAAATGAACATGAAAAAGAATGGAGATAATAAATAAGAATGACAATTGTTAATGTAAGAGAAGTAAGAGAAGTTACAGAGACGGAGGAGAGTGTTAATGGAGCTGGAGAGACTACGGGGGCGGTAGAGGAGGACAGGACGGAAGATCAGGTAGGGGGAGGGAGGGAGGGAT
>CAVOJK010000063.1:0-14580 GCA_963695495.1 Hololepta plana
GAAACTCGGTGAAGGTGATCTACAGACCATAACTAACAATTTCAGAAAATTTCAGCGCCATTTCTCGCCTGGCGCCAGACTTCGAGCTAGGGCTGATCAATGGTCTGGTCCGTTGAAAGACGATCGAGCGAAACTCACTAGAAATGACCCAGACACCCCAGAAAACAATTTCAAAAGCTACCGAGGAGCTTTCTCCACTGTCGTAACATTTCTGACTCTAAACCGATCAGATGCCGGATTATTTGAGATTCGAACACATGAGCAGCACAGACCGACCTCGGCGGATTGAAGAAAAAGGTAGAATTCCGCAGAGATGATCCAGAAACCTTGAAAAATGATAACAGATGTTTTCCGCTTTTCCTCTCCACTGGCACTGGATTTCTAGGCGTGAACTACTCAGAGACAAGAGCTTCTTGGTTTTGAAGGATTGATCAGGTTCTGCTCTGGTTATGGATCGACCTGTTACCGATCACCTATTATCATGAAACTTAATGGAGACAGTGTGAGTGGTCTGGAGACAAATCACAGTAAGTTTCGAGTTTCTATGTCTTCTTTATCGAGAAAGAGCTTAGGCTCATTAGAGGGCTGATGAGTTTTGGCTCTGATCACGGTTCGAATGATGCTTCTCCGAGCTCTGGAGACGCTGAGGCTGGTGAAGAGACATTTGGCGACAACTCTAGGGATTTTCTGGACGATATCCTTTTTGGCGCCAGAATAAGAGCTCGGAGCTGATCATAGGCTGATCAGTTTTGATCTGAACCGGATTTCGACACTATTCCAGCTTTTTCGAGCTCTGGAACTGGGTGCAAATGATTTAGAGACATTGAGCGACATTTATGGACTCTTTCTGGACGGCGATTCACTCGGCGCCAGAGTTGGAGCTCAAAGCTGATCAGTTTCGAACCGAATCGGGCATCCACACTTTGGAGCTTCTCAGAGCTCTGGAACTGGCTGCGACTGATGGAGAAACATCCAGTATCATTTCTAGAGACTTTGAGAAAGATATTTTTGTTGATACCAGAGTTGGAGGTCGGAACTGATCAGTAGTTTTATCAGGTCTGATCTGAACCGGTTTTCGACACCTTCTCACAAGAGAATGATCCGACATCGCCACGTTTCTGTGAGGAGTGACCTAGTCCACGTTGTAGAGCGTGCGCTCTTTAGTGGGGCTCCGTTTTCGAAAAGTGCATGAATGTTCATTTTTGACGGGTTTTTTTTGTAACGGCTATGGAAACTTTCAGTAAGATGCCTCACTTGGCGCTAGAGTTCGAGTCTGAAACTGATCGATAGACTGAAAATTTTCAATCGGAAGTGGTAAACTGATCAATTCCGAGCTTCAACTCTGACGCCAAGAAAGATATCGTTTCCTCCAACTCTGGAGCCAAATGGGATATCGTTCAGAAAAAACCAAATCGTCGTTGAATGTCTCTACATTCATTCCAGCTAGTTCCAGAGCTCGGAGAAGCTGGAAAAGTGTCGGATCAAAACTGATCAGTGTACTCCAAGCCCCAAGTCTGACGCCAAATGAGATATCGTTTTCAGAATCCGTAGAAATGTTGCTGGATGTTTCTCCATCAGCCTCAGCCAGTTCCAGAGCTTTGAGAAGCTCCGAAAGTGTGGATACCCGGTTCGGTTTGAAACTGATCACCCTCCTGATCAGCTTCAAGCACTAAATCTGGCGCAAAGTGAGATGTCGCTCTGAAAATCCATAACAGTGTTGATGAATGTTTCTCCATCATCTATAGCCAGTTCCAGAGCTCGAAAAAGCTGAAAAAAGTCAAAACCCGGTCAGTCTACTGATCTGATTTGATCAGCTGAACTGATCAGTCTACTGATCAGCTCCGAGCTCTTATTCTGGCGCCAAAAAGGATATCGTCAGAAAATCCCTAGACTTGTCGCCGAATGTCTCTTCACCAGCCTCAGCCGTCTCCAGAGCTCGGAGAAGCATCATTCGAACCGTGATCAGAGCCAAAAATCATCAGCCCTCAATCACCTCAAGCTCTTTCTCGATAAAGAAGTCGTAGAAACTCGAAACTTACTGTGATTTGTCTCCAGACCACTCACACTGTCTCCAGTAAGTTTCATGATAATAGATGATCGGTAACAGGTCGATCCATAACCAGAGCAGAACCTGATCAGTCCTCAAAAACCAAGAAGCTCTGGTCTCTGAGTACGCCTAGAAATCCAGTGCCAGTGGAGAGGAAAAGCTTAAAACTTCTGCGATCATTTTTCAAGGTTTCTGGATCATCTCTTCGGAATTCTACCTTTTTCTTCAATCCGCCGAGGTCGGTCTGTGCTGCTCATGTGTTCAAATCTCAAATAATCCGGCATCTGATCGGTTTAGAGTCGGAAATGTTACGACAGTGGAGAAAGCTCCTCGGTAGCTTTTGAAATTGTTCTCTGGGGTGTCTGGGTCACTTCTAGTGAGTTTGATAAAGTTATCTGATCCAGAAAGAGCGACAGGCTCTATCGTTGATCAGCTCTAGCTCGAAGTCTGGCGCCAGTGGAGAAATAGCGCTGAAATTTTCTGAAATCGTTATTTATGGTCTGTAGATCACCTTTACCGAGTTTCACGCATTTCCCCGGTTCAGAAGGGGCGAGCTGCTCGATCGATTCAAAGCTGATCGGATCACTGATCAGCTCGACTTGAAAATCTGGCGCCAATGAACAGATCATGCTGAAAGCCGATGAAGGCGTTTTTCAGGGTGTCTAGATCAGCTCCAGTGAGTTTCACGCATTTCCCAGGTTCAGAAGGGGCGAGCTGCTCGATCGATTCAAAGCTGATCGGATCACTGATCAGCTCGACTTAGAAATCTGGCGCCAATGAACAGATCATGCTGAAAGCCGATGAAGGCGTTTTTCAGGGTGTCTAGATCAGCTCCAGTGAGTTTCACGCATTTCCCAGGTTCAGAAGGGGCGAGCTGCTCGATCGATTCAAAGCTGATCGGATCACTGATCAGCTCGACTTAGAAATCTGGCGCCAATGAACAGATCATGCTGAAAGCCGATGAAGGCGTTTTTCAGGGTGTCTAGATCAGCTCCAGTGAGTTTCACGCATTTCCCAGGTTCAGAAGGGGCGAGCCGCTTGATCGATTCAAAGCTGATCGGATCACTGATCAGCTCGACTCAGAAATCTGGCGCCAATGAACAGATCATGCTGAAAGCCGATGAAGGCGTTTTTCAGGGTGTCTAGATCAGCTCCAGTGAGTTGAGTGCCGTTTTCGTTCAGTTGAGTGCCCTACCGCTCATTGTAGCCGATTCGCGATATTTCTGGTTGCGTTATTGTTTCTCTTGTTTTCTTCGGAGTCATGTGAAAGAACTTTGTGTCACTCACAATTGGTAATTGAGGTTTACTCTAAATGGTTTGCTCTTATACTCTAACACTCATGGCAATCCTCACGATTTTCTAGAGTTTGGGGTCTTCAGAGTACGGTAGTTGCCTCCCAACTCGTTTCGAGTAACCTGGCAATGTTAGGTAGAGCTGACTGATTTCAAGCAATTTTGAAAATTAACAAAAAAATTTCTCATTTTCCTGCCTGCCTCTTGTTGCGTCGAACTGTAATAAATTAGAAGAGCGAAGGAAGTAAAAGAGATAAAACAATCTGAAAGCAGTTATTCCAATTAGAATCCGATTGAGAACGAAGCATGATTTTTCAGGCGTGTATTTTTCGTTATGATAATTGGAGTTGATGTAAAGAATCTTGTTCTTTCTAAACACTTTCGTGAACTTGATTTCATATTTCACTCTCATACTCACGATTTCAGGCTTTACGAGAGCGCATAACTGCGACATAAGGCTCGACACGTTTGGATTTGATATTCATAGCATGGATTATGGAAATGAATTGAAGAAAACAAGATTATTCTCATAGAAAACATACTTTTCTCTTCAATTCTGAAAAATGAATGAAGAGATGATGACGTCACAAACGACGAGAGTCCAAAGCGGGTGTGCGCTAGGTCATACAGTATACCGTGACCAAATGTTCTATCGAGTTTGTAAGCGCTAGTCCTTGTTAAAATCTATCCGTAAAT
The DNA here is from genome assembly GCA_963695495.1 of Hololepta plana. Taxonomy (NCBI): domain Eukaryota; kingdom Metazoa; phylum Arthropoda; class Insecta; order Coleoptera; family Histeridae; genus Hololepta; species Hololepta plana. The sequence continues at coordinate 4,036 of CAVOJK010000063.1, forward strand.
TCTCAGAGCCGTGACCGGAGCCGGAGAGTAGGAAAATCCGGACAGACTTTTTCGCTGTCGTCGTTCGAGTTTTTCAGTCAGTTTTTCGAAGTTCTCTCGTTGTTTTTCACTTTATTTTTGATGGAACACGTTTCTGCTAGTAATTAAAACTCACATACTGAGTTTTCAATCGTTTCTCATAGCCCTGACACGCAATCACACTCGTGAACTCGCAATGTACACAATTTCATCAGAAATAATCCACTCTCGCTTGAGTTACGCGCTGATTCGTTCCCAAAAAATTAATTCCAGCATCTTCGACCGCTTCAGCATGTTTAACAAGCGTTTGCTAACCCCGACTGCGGTAAGTCTTTTTTATTTCAGTCCTGAAAAAATTCTAAAAAGCACTGAAACATCATGGTGAAAACTCCCTTTTTCTGTTTGTATTCTTTGTTCACGCAAACATTGATGGCCGAATAACGTTTTCTGAAGTTGATAAGTGAACCGTCGTGATTGATATATTTTCTACTAAGTTTTTCAATAATGAGAGTATATGTATCCAAATCTGGTAGTCAAGGAAATTGAAAAAGAGTGAATTGTTTTCCAGGCGGTGCAGTCAATCAAGGAAATAGTTATATTGTTATTTACGTGATATTTTTGTTTATTGATCGATAAAGATTTTCTCATAACCTACTCGCTTTAGTGCAATGAAGGACGATTCTTAATCTTTCTGAAATATTCAAAATTCAATTGTTTTCGCATGTTCCAGATTGAATAAATAAAATGAATAAATTTCATGTAATTTCTGAATCATTCTGTGATTTTGGTTCACTCATCAAATCAGCAGGCAGCGACTCAAACATTTTCTGATTGTCGTTTTATTAGCTGAACTTCATGTGTTCAATTTTCCAGCTTATTGGGCTCTTAGCGAGAGAAATTGTAGTTGATTGAATGTTCAGAAATTGTTTGATTGCTGAATTGAGGACCAGGTAACGTTTTTAGTTGCTCTTTTGTCTTTGATCATCAGAAAATCGCCCAGAAAAATGTTTCCGCCCGGCTTGTTTTCCCTCACCACTTGATGGTGTGGCAAGGCGACGTTTCTCAGCTCTATTTTACGGATGAGAATTCAGTAACGGCTCCGTTTACGCATATCGGCTCCCCGTGAGCGAATTTTTTTGGAAGTCGAGGATCATTCGTTTGAGGACAAAATATACTCAGGGAACATTCAAAAGTGACTTGTCGGTGGTCTTCCGGTACCTTTAACGACTCTATCAAAAACTTCGGTTATATCTCGGAAGGAATCAACCCTCTAACAAAAAGCTCACAGCCCTACAGCACAATGCCTATCCAAGGCATACCAAGAAAACGTCCCAGAGGTGAAAGAAAAAGACGAAAACCAGCCTATAAATGCCGAGATAGCACTGAAAGCATCATAAGGAAAATTGAGGGAAGTGAAGGTAGAGAAATATATGTGCTGGGAAGATCGCTCACAAAACACTACATACGCAGACTAATTGATTACACTACAACTGATGATTTCAATGCAATGCCACTCAAAACCAAACTCAAAATCTATGCTATCGTTAGCAAGGATTTTTGGGAAAATGCAGAAAAAAAAACAAAATCCTAAAAAAGACGTTGTGACTATAACAGTGCGCTATTCACGCAGCGAACTCGGAAAACTCCAAATTACCTCCATACTAAACTCACGGACCGTTAAATCGATGATCAAAGGATTTGTCAATCATGAACATAACATCCCCAGAATAAACAAAAGAATAGTTGCTCCCCATACCATGAATAATGTAGATTCCTGTACATGAAATCAGGCTATAAATTTTTGCAGTCTGCTTCCACAGTTCGGGTTCAACTCCAACTTCCCATATAGTCGAGTATTGTCTAGCATCATATAGTCGAGTATTGTACGATACCATAGCAAATATAATCATCGCAAATTACCCTGTGAACGTCTGTGATTTCTTCTTACTTGTACCAGCGACAATGATAAATACGTTACGTTACGTTGCTTCCACAGTGCGTGTAAGCTATTTCCAAAATTGTATTGGGTCATCAATGAAATTTAACATTCACATTCCAGTCGCTGAACTCTCCACCACCATCGCTTCTCTGTTGAAAGAAACGGGCGCCAAATGCTAGCGTCGAAATCAGCCGGATAATCGGGGTAGTGATGAAGTCAAGCGAGAGCCGTATGTTGAACTGAGCATACCCGAGACAGCCAATTGATCAATTTTCGCAATGGAGGCAAGAGAAACGAAAAACGTGTGACACGCGAAACGGCTTAGTTACCTTTTGTGAGTGTGAAGCGCTCCAAATACAAGTGGATCTGGCTAGATTTTTATGGGACTGAGATTGAACTTTTTCGACCTGTTCCTAGAAATTGAGAGTATCGGAGATGAAAGAGAAAACGATTGAGTTTTTTCTGGCCAAAGAGTAATTTGAGAATTCCGATAGAACCGTTGAATCATGCGTTTTCAACCCGTTCTTATTTATTTTATCAAAACTTTGAAACTAGCCAATTTCTCAGATTCGTTCTCATCGACAGCGAGACGGAAAGGAGCGCCGAGGATGAGAAGATGTTCGTCTTCTTTTCCGCTGACGAAAGTGGACGTCGGCTGCAGCGACGAGAGCACCAGAGGAGGTCCGGAGAGTCCACCCCAAGTTTCGCTCCCCCTTCTTTCCCCATCTCTCCATCATGTTTCTGCCTTGTTAATTGTATTGAATGAAGAAGATGTCATCATAAAGATGACTGAGAGTTGGGAGGAGCAGAAACGCTTCTCCCACTCCTTATTGGGACAGTTTTACCTGTCTACCGTAACCCGAACCCTTTCCTCTCTCTCCTGACCCTCCTCGCAAGTAAGCCATGTTGTTTTTTCTGTCCTTACAATTAGAATCAGCCAGTGAATATCAGGTAAATTCTCGATAATCGCTGATTCGAGCGACGGCCCGGCAGAGCAGGTGAAATGTCATTTTTGTCCAACGGTCATGCCCGATTTTTTTTTCAGCTCTAGCGTACATTGACAACTGAACGCTGTCACAATTTGAAAACATCCTCAAGGTTTCCCAGTTTAGTTGATTTATCGAAAAATTGGTTCTTGAACTGTTTCCTGGTGTCGACTAGTACCTAAATAAATACCGCAGTGTTCACGGTATCCTTTTTCCAGGCATCAAATCCCCACTGCTTCAGATAGAATTGCCGGCGCCCGCGCCGAGAGCCAGGACGCGGACATTGCTCGGCTACCAGAGATAATAGGGCAATAATTACAGAGGTGAGGGGACGTATTAAAATCTAGCTGATCATTGAAATACTTCTCATTAAAAAAAGTACATAGAAACATTTGTTTCTTTCCCACTGATATGTTTTACCAAGCAATTTTATTTATCTGTTTCGATGAGAAGATCATGCGAGCTTAGTGCGCGTCAGCGATGTCTGTTTTTATGTACATTCGCTTTAATTTTTTCTGCGATGGGAAGCACTTAGAGTGAAACATGAAAGGACTTGGTTGCTTCTTCCGGAAAAGCCCGTTATTTAGACATTTCTATTCTCATCAATGAGTCTCAAGGAATTGCTTTCCAAACTTTAGTAATGATAGTATTATGATTTCAGGCGCTGTATCGGAAAATATGAGAACATTGGCTGCTCTGCAAGGGAGAAGTAAAGGCGCTGCGCTGAGGCTGACTGCGACGATGGCAGCTGATATGAAGGTATTCGATTCTCGAGCTAATTATGAGGTTTTAGGCCCCCCAGAGACGAAAGTGGGACGTACTATGAGGTTTTGTAGTTGAACACTGACTAATAATGAACCGGGGAAGAGCAAAGGGGATTGTTCCAGGAAGTTCGGAAAAACTGAAGTTGTATGGGTACAGGAGAGAGTTTTCGGTCGTTTTAGGAGATTCTGAAGAAGGATTGAGGCTTTATGGGACTGGGAGAGAGTTGCTCACAGTTAAAAAAGTTCTGAAAAAGGATTGAGGCGGTTTGGAACCAGGAGAAAGTTGCTGGTCGTTCTAGGGGGCTCTAAAGTTGGACTGAGGCTGTATTCTCATGATGTTGAAACGTCCTCAAGGGCTCGTCATTCGCACCATTTTCTCAAAAACATGATTCTCAAGCTTTGTTCATGGTCTCAGTTAGTGTAGAAATCAAAAGCTCAGATTACACGTTAGCTGTATTCCAGGCGCCAAAGAAACTGGCGCTCGGGCTCGGCGCCAAGACGCAGGCGCCAGGATATGAAAGTCGTCCGCAGACGATAGCGATGATACGCGATAGTAATCAAGGTGAGCGAAAGTTGAGCGAATGCTAGTGGATCTTTGATAACTCATTAAAAATTTACTGGAGAGAAAAATGGGAACATTCGATTCTTCGATCTTGAGAAACTGAGGCCGTGCACGGCGCCGTATTTGACCGAGAGAGAGAGAGGGGAGAGAGAAGAGGCGATAGGTACTGTAGTCATTTCGCCGAGGAAACAGAGACGCAGATATAGGGCGCTCTAGAGATGAGAGAAGGAAAGACGCGACGCGTGTTGTCGCGGTGCATACACTCTCGGTAGTTGAGAGAGGCGTTGTGTCACGACTTTCACTAGAACACGAGTTACTCATTGTGAGATATGCCTCCGGAAAAGAATTGTTCATGAGGCTGTGAGAGGAAGGTCAATCTGTGATGTTATGCACATGGACCGAGAAATTATGGGACCGAAAAATTACTCATCAACTTATCACACTGTCTGGGCTAGGACCGACCTGCCACTGGTACAAAGCCCAAGTTGAAAGAACCGGGAGGAATCAAGTAATGTGTCAAAGTCGTTTTGGTACGTGTATCACCAAATGTGGAGAGATTTAGCGATATAACGGCTCTTGAAAGAATGACGTTGATTTGAATTTTTTTCCAGTTTTCGATTTTAATTCCGTTGAAAAGTTTGCGTTGCTATGATTAATACAGATCCTTTTTGTAGTTTTTCATTGCGCATTTTTTGAGCTATTACACGACTTGTTTAGCCTACATGTGAGTTTTTTATGCAAGTTTGAAAAAACGAGAAAAGTGATTTTTTTGGGTTTTCGGTAGAGAGCTCAAAAATTTCTCCAAACTTCCACCCTTTTGAACATTTTAAAAAAATTCTCCCGAAAATTCTGCATAAGTAGACATAAGAAACATCTGTTTTCATGGAATGCGCTGTAGTTTTCTCCGAGCTCAAAGGTTGCTAAGTAGAGGGTAGCAAAAGTGATATTTCAGAGATGAAAGTTGAAATCCGGCTTTTCTGAACAGGGAGTGTTTTACAAACAATTTCCAATCTTCTGAAGTGGAGATAAGACTACTCCAGACTTTGGAAGTCATGGAAGTAGCTGATAGAACTGCCGAGTACGTTCTTGGATTATCACTTCTCAACAACCATTTTTTTCATAGATCACACTTCCAGGTAGCGGGATTCTCTGAAAAAACGTAGAAGCAATTGCAGGCAACACTATTATCAACATTATTCACTTGCTCAGAACCGTTTGGTCCACTCCACACCAGCGAAAAAGAGACTGGGGTGTTTCTCCGCAGTTGTTTTCTTGTGTTCGAGAGGGGTTCTTCTCGGTGGGTTCTAGGGTTGGTCTCTTCTATGGCCATGTGCAAAAATAGAACTCAGGTAACCTCTTGCAAAGAGCAAGTACGGTCGACTGGGCTCATTCTCGTGAACTTTCCTTTCCGGGTCTCCGTAATCTCTTTTCTTTTGAATAGTTCACAGGATCAATTTTTATATTCTTGAAATTCATACCCGCTCAGTGTAGTAAGAGGTTCGGGACCTCCTGAGAGGTGAGAGTGCAGAACGCTTCTTTCAATCGATTGTTCGAGTACAATCGGACAAAATTCGGGGAAGCAGAGTCTCCGCTAGACTGTGTCGATCCACCCCAAGTTCACTCCGAATAGAAAAATACACCGTGCTCTGCACTTCGACCCGGGGTAGAACCTTTCAGAAAGAAAAGTATACCGACGCGCGAATCCGAAGTTTTGCCTCATCACCGAATTACCCGCGAATTCGGCCCTTCCTTCTTTTTTGGTGTGGATTTCGTAGATAGTTGATCAGTTCTGATGTCTGGGTGAGTGCTATCTATCAGCATGGAACAGTTATGAGAGCCTGATGTTGTCATCCTACGTGAAATACAGGTTGTTTCGAAAATTGTGAATGCAAACCGAAAGTTGAAGACTTTGATGAGCTATAGGCCTCAGTCTTTCTCCCAAGTCATTACGACCACTCATGCTATACCAAAGTTATGATCAAAAGGGTAATTCGCGAGTAATTTCCATGTTTACCCAAACCCGGGGCTCAGAGCTCCATGCAAGCACGGACCCAGTGCAAACTGAAATAGATAAACTCTGTTCCCGTGCAAATAGACACAGTCTGGTTTCCACTGCCTGTGGCCAAACAGAGCTTCGAAAACTGAAGATCTGAAAAGTTGGTCCTGTGAGCTTTTTGAGAAGAGATTACGGAGACCGGGAAGGAGAGTGCACCAGAATGAGCCCAGTCGACCGTACTTGCTCTTTGCAAGAGGTTACCTGAGTTCTATTTTTGCACATGGCCATATAAGAGCCCAACCTTAGAACCCACCGAGAAGAACCTCTCTCGAACACAAGAAAACAACTGCGGAGAAACACCCCAGTCTCTTTTTCGCTGGTGTGGAGTGGACCAAACGGTTCTGAGCAAGTGAATAATGTTGATAATAGTGTTGCCTGCAATTGCTTCTACGTTTTTTCAGAGAATCCCGCTACCTGGAAGTGTGATCTATGAAAAAAATGGTTGTTGAGAAGTGATAATCCAAGAACGTACTCGGGAGTTCTATCAGCTACTTCCATGACTTCCAAAGTCTGGAGTAGTCTTATCTCCACTTCAGAAGATTGGAAATTGTTTGTAAAACACTCCCTGTTCAGAAAAGCCGGATTTCAACTTTCATCTCTGAAATATCACTTTTGCTACCCTCTACTTAGCAACCTTTGAGCTCGGAGAAAACTACCGCGCATTCCATGAAATTAGGTGTTTCTTATGTCTACTTATGCAGAATTTCTAGGAGATTCTTTTAAAAATATTCAAAAGGGTGGAAGTTTCGAGAAATTTTTGAGTTCTCTACCGAAAACCCAAAAAAAATCACTTTTTCCGTTTTTTCAAACCTGCATAAAAAACTCACATATAGGCTAAACAAGTCGTTTAATAGCTCAAAAAATGCGCAATGGAAAACTACAGAAAGGAATTGTATGAATCATAGCAACGCGGACCTTTCAACGGAATTAAAAATAAAAAACTGGAAAAAAATTCAAATCAACGTCATTCTTTCAAGAGCCGTTAGATCGCTAAATCTCTTTCCATTTGATGATACACGTACCAATGCGACTCTGGCAAAATACTTGATTAACCCCGGTTCTTTCAACTTGGGCTTTGTACCAAGCCCCGCCCCCTTTGGTTGGTCCTAGCACAGACAGTGTGGTAATGCTCTCGAGACCACTTGCACACACACACAGACACGAACTGGTTCCCCGTTACACTTCTGCGTCTCTCGTTTTCACCTCTCTCGCTTCACAGTAGTCCGGTTTGAAAAAAAAACTGTTAATTTCAGTATGAAATGGGAAAATGTTTATTATTTCCGGATTTCAGTTGCTGAATTGCTGTCCGTCGCTTCTCTTCGAGAAGTCGGCGCCCATTGCTGGCGCCCGGATGGGTGATGAAATGTCCGTCAGCGCAGCGCTGAAAAGTGTCGAGGAGGTCGGGAGAGCTTTCTCAAGATTCGATCTCCCTACCCTCCCCTCCTCCTCCTCTCTCGCCTCAATTTGTTGGAAGATTGTTGAATGAATAAAAACGGTGTCATCATGAAGCAGACACAGATTCAGGATGAGCCAAAGCGTTCGTCCCGCTCACATTTGAGCTAATTTTACCCCGCAACCGTAACCCTCACCCCTCCTCATCTGGAGCTGGTGTGAGTACCCAGTGTTGTTATTTATAACGGGGCACGGGATTCCAGTTATATTCCAAGTCCCGTTTCCGTCCCGTCCTTTACGGGACTTTCTGCAAAACTAAGTACGCATTCCATTCGAAGTTCACTTGGTGACGGTGGAACACTTCTCGGAAAATGAGAATGCGTGGTATCTCCTTGTGAGGGACAAATTCCAAAAAAGAAGAGATCTCTCACGGATATGTAGATAATTTCGAGCGATGAGTTAGTTCCAATTTACTTCAAATATAGATTGTTTCAAGTTGCATCGGTCCACGAAAACTTGACGTCTGCGTTAGCTGTAGCTCCACTCCGGGTTTGATTTCTCGTGAATCACCAAAAACCACTATTTTACAAGGTCCCAGCTCTCTTCATGGATGAATCGAAGCCAATCTTCGTTTTTTCCTGCAGTGAGTGCGTATGTTCATTTTTAAAAACCGAAGAATTTGCAGCGAATGAACCACCACCTCAGTACACGAATAGTGATTTGGGATGCTCCAATTACGTGGAGATATTCAACAAAGGAAACAGTGGGTGTTTACTGCAAATTATGCAATCACATACGAAAAGAGTTGCACAATTGACTGTGATGAATTTCGTGGTACTGAAGTGTCGGATCTCAAACTGAAATTCGATGGGAAGTGGTTGATATAGTTTTTGCCTCTCTTCTTCTGTTGCAGCGGTGATGCGGCGGTGGATTCATCTAGAGCCTGTAATCCAAACTCTCTGTAAATGCTTACGATTATGGTGTGTTCAGACGACCCAAAAGGGTCTATGGGTCGACCCAAGGAGGTCCAAGAGAGACCCATTTGGGTCGACCCCTCTAGGTCGACCCAAATGGGTCTCTTGGGTCGACCCAAATGGGTCTCTAGGTCGACCCAAAAGGGTCTCTAGGTCGACCCAAATGGGTCTCTTTTAGACCTCTTTGGGTCGACCCAAGAGACCCATTTGGGTCTCACAAGGAAGACATTTTAACGAATTATGGCCAATCCACTAATGACTTACATTTTCTGAAAGCCCTTTTCACGTAGATCACGATAGTGAAATCGTTTGCTGCAGAATGATAACCGCAGCGCGGTACGGCGCCGCCGAAAAGTGGGTGAATTTTGATGCATTCGAGCTCACTCTCTCCATGCGCTTTCATGTCTCTTGTCTCTGGTCTTGTGTTCTTGTCATTTCGAGAGATGGACTTCCATCAACCGGTCTACTCCAAGCAGCAGCATGGCCGAATGGATAGCGAGTTAGTCTAGTAAGTTGGTTTCTCTTCGGGGCGTAGGTTCGAGTCCACACTAGGAAAGTTCTCCTTTGCAAGTTTGTACGAAGCATCCTTCTCACGAAAGCTAACTCCTTTCGTTCGTTTTCCATGTTTTTTCTTATTTTTGCTCGGTTGGCCTTTGAGTGGAAATTCGGTGATAGTCAGACAACCGCGGAGCTCCTGTTTTTTTCTCAAAGTTCAGGTTCTATTATGAATCGTTGATTTTATTAGACCAGTGAGAATTCCGTTCATGATTTATATATATATATATGAGTGAGGACGTGTAAGGATTTGAAATGGTCGGGACATGAGAAAAATAGAATTCAGAGTGTCAATGAGAAAAAGTTGCGCTTTTTCTTTGCGATTAGAATGAGCCATGTCTCGCGTGCAGAAAATTCGATATCAGTGAGTTATTGCCAGCTGAAGCTTTCACACTGGGTACTCATAACAGGCGAACGGCTGATGTTAAAAAGCTGAAAATTGGCACACAAGTCAATCCGATCACGGCGATCATTTTCATAAGCAGTGAAAACGTCGTCCGAAAACTCCTTCCTTCTGTTTTTCGTGTTTGAAAAATTGAATCGAGTGATAAGATATCTTAACATTCCGAGGGGGCTCGTTTTATTTCGAAATATTGTAGTGCTAATTTTTTCACGCATAGCAGTATGGTTTTAATTTCGAATATCGATGCGAAATCGCATCAAAAATGACTTCGCAGTGTGTCAACTTACACGAAATCGACATATTTGCAGTCAGTTGGTGTTCCAAAGATGTGCGCACTTACTCTTTCGCACTCAGAAGCAATCCTACATGATCAATCCTACTCTAATCAACAATGCTGTTCTTTGAAACGCAAATGAAGCAGGTTTCGCGAATAAATTCCACATGGAGGCACGAGGGTGTGGACACCACAAATTCATGCAGAGAGGTACCTTTCTGACCGAAAAACCGTACGTGGTTTTGCCCAACTCTTCGCGTTCGTGTGGAGGAGAAGTTGAAGAAATAGTCAAACCATCAGCGTCATCTTCCAAACCGCTGAAATCTACGCCTACTCGTGCGAGAAAAATTGAATAGGTGAACACGGGAACGTTGACATGGGAAGTGATGCTGTGAATACCCAGCCCCTGGCCAACTGGCTCTCGAGTATAAAAGTCACCGAATTGCAACAAATTGTCTTTTCTTCGCTTTTTTTCGTTTTTCGATTTTTTTTGCGAAACCTGCATCATTCGCGTTTCAAAGAACAGAATTGTTGATTAGAATAGGATTGATCATGTATCGTCAACGCCCAGAACAATGAGGAAGGTTTGGAACAGTTTCTAACTGTTCGGAGACGGTTCCGA
>CAVOJK010000064.1:0-25870 GCA_963695495.1 Hololepta plana
CGCTAACAGTCGTTTGACATCAATGAGCGAGAAAATTGTCGAAAGTACTTGGTTTCGAATTTCGCCTCAACCGAGCCATAGTTTCCGGCTGGTTGAGGTAGACGCAGAGGTACTGTAACGTGTCTTCGCGACCGGTTCCATTGAAGAGTCTGACGTTTCGATACCACGGCATGATCTCTGCGTCAGTGTCAGCTTTTGAAATGGTTCTCCCGCAACTTACTAGTCTATCTATCACTTTTCCACGCCTATGGAAAATAAACTCGGGGTGTTTCACATTCTGAATCTCCTCGGAAATGAAAGTGTAAAAGACGGATGCAGTTTTGTGAGAACTTTTGAGCTTCCCGACTAGAAACTGAAAACGGTTCTGTTCTTTTCTTTTTTCAGAGTCTCTGAATCAGCCTCTGCTTCGTGCCTCTCTGCTTCGATGCTCACTGGTTCCGAAATTACTTATTCATCCACACCTGTGAGTTTCACTATTTTTCTACAGCAGTTTTCTGCGTTCCAACAATTTTGTTTCTATAACTCTTCACTCTAAAACTGGCCCACCACGCTAACAGTCGTTTGACATCAATGAGCGAGAAAATTGTCGAAAGTACTTGGTTTCGAATTTCGCCTCAACCGAGCCATAGTTTCCGGCTGGTTGAGGTAGACGCAGAGGTACTGTAACGTGTCTTCGCGACCGGTTCCATTGAAGAGTCTGACGTTTCGATACCACGGCATGATCTCTGCGTCAGTGTCAGCTTTTGAAATGGTTCTCCCGCAACTTACTAGTCTATCTATCACTTTTCCACGCCTATGGAAAATAAACTCGGGGTGTTTCACATTCTGAATCTCCATGGAAATGAAAGTGTAAAAGACGGATGCAGTTTTGTGAGAACTTTTGAGCTTCCCGACTAGAAACTGAATACGGTTCTGTTCTTTTCTTTTTTCAGAGTCTCTGAATCAGCCTCTGCTTCGTGCCTCTCTGCTTCGATGCTCACTGGTTCCGAAATTACTTATTCATCCACACCTGTGAGTTTCACTATTTTTCTACAGCACTTTTCTGCGTTCCAACAATTTTGTTTCTATAACTCTTCACTCTAAAACTGGCCCACCACGCTAACAGTCGTTTGACATCAATGAGCGAGAAAATTGTCGAAAGTACTCGGTTTCGAATTTCGCCTCAACCGAGCCATAGTTTCCGGCTGGTTGAGGTAGACGCCGAGGTACTGTAACGTGTCTTCGCGACCGGTTCCATTGAAGAGTCTGACGTTTCGATACCACGGCATGATCTCTGCGTCAGTGTCAGCTTTTGAAATGGTTCTCCCGCAACTTACTAGTCTATCTATCACTTTTCCACGCCTATGGAAAATAAACTCGGAGTGATTCACACTCTGAATCTCCTCGGAAATGAAAGTGTAAAAGACGGATGCAGTTTTGTGAGAACTTGTGAGCTTCCCGACTAGTAACTGAATACGGTTCTCTTCTTTTCTTTTTTCAGAGTCTGAATCGGCCTCTGCTTCGTGCCTCTCTGCTTCGATGCTCACTGGTTCCGAAATTACTTATTCATCCACACCTGTGAGTTTCACTATTTTTCTACAGCACTTTTCTGCGTTCCAACAATTTTGTTTCTATAACTCTTCACTCTAAAACTGGCCCACCACGCTAACAGTCGTTTGACATCAATGAGCGAGAAAATTGTCGAAAGTACTTGGTTTCGAATTTCGCCTCAACCGAGCAATAGTTTCCGGCTGGTTGAGGTAGACGCCGAGGTACTGTAACGTGTCTTCGCGACCGGTTCCATTGAAGAGTCTGACGTTTCGATACCACGGCATGATCTCTGCGTCAGTGTCAGCTTTTGAAATGGTTCTCCCGCAACTTACTAGTCTATCTATCACTTTTCCACGCCTATGGAAAATAAACTCGAAGTGTTTCACACTCTGAATCTCCTCGGAAATGAAAGTGTAAAAGGCGGATGCAGGTTTGTGAGAACTTGTAAGCTTCCCGACTAGAAACTGAACACGGTTCTCTTCTTTTCTTTTTTCAGAGTCTCTGAATCGGCCCCTGCTTCGTGCCTCTCTGCTTCGATGCTCACTGGTTCCGAAATTACTTATTCATCCACACCTGTGAGTTTCACTATTTTTCTACAGCAGTTTTCTGCGTTCCAACAATTTTGTTTCTATAACTCTTCACTCTAAAACTGGCCCACCACGCTAACAGTCGTTTGACATCAATGAGCGAGAAAATTGTCGAAAGTACTTGGTTTCGAATTTCGCCTCAACCGAGCCATAGTTTCCGGCTGGTTGAGGTAGACGCAGAGGTACTGTAACGTGTCTTCGCGACCGGTTCCATTGAAGAGTCTGATGTTTCGATACCACGGCATGATCTCTGCGTCAGTGTCAGCTTTTGAAATGGTTCTCCCGCAACTTACTAGTCTATCTATCACTTCTCCACGCCTATGGAAAATAAACTCGGGGTGTTTCACATTCTGAATCTCCTCGGAAATGAAAGTGTAAAAGACGGATGCAGTTTTGTGAGAACTTTTGAGCTTCCCGACTAGAAACTGAATACGGTTCTCTTCTTTTCTTTTTCAGAGTCTCTGAATCAGCCTCTGCTTCGTGCCTCTCTGCTTCGATGCTCACTGGTTCCGAAATTACTTATTCATCCACACCTGTAAGTTCCACTATTTTTCTACAGCACTTTTCTGCGTTCCAACAATTTTGTTTCTATAACTCTTCACTCTGAAACTGGCCCACCACGCTAACAGTCGTTTGACATCAATGAGCGAGAAAATTGTCGAAAGTACTTGGTTTCGAATTTCGCCTCAACCGAGCCATAGTTTCCGGCTGGTTGAGGTAGACGCAGAGGTACTGTAACGTGTCTTCGCGACCGGTTCCATTGAAGAGTCTGATGTTTCGATACCACGGCATGATCTCTGCGTCAGTGTCAGCTTTTGAAATGGTTCTCCCGCAACTTACTAGTCTATCTATCACTTCTCCACGCCTATGGAAAATAAACTCGGGGTGTTTCACATTCTGAATCTCCTCGGAAATGAAAGTGTAAAAGACGGATGCAGTTTTGTGAGAACTTTTGAGCTTCCCGACTAGAAACTGAATACGGTTCTCTTCTTTTCTTTTTTCAGAGTCTCTGAATCAGCCTCTGCTTCGTGCCTCTCTGCTTCGATGCTCACTGGTTCCGAAATTACTTATTCATCCACACCTGTAAGTTCCACTATTTTTCTACAGCACTTTTCTGCGTTCCAACAATTTTGTTTCTATAACTCTTCACTCTGAAACTGGCCCACCACGCTAACAGTCGTTTGACATCAATGAGCGAGAAAATTGTCGAAAGTACTTGGTTTCGAATTTCGCCTCAACCGAGCCATAGTTTCCGGCTGGTTGAGGTAGACGCCGAGGTACTGTAACGTGTCTTCGCGACCGGTTCCATCGAAGAGTCTGACGTTTCGATACCACGGCATGATCTCTGCGTCAGTGTCAGCTTTTGAAATGGTTCTCCCGCAACTTACTAGTCTATCTATCACCTCTCCACGCCTATGGAAAATAAACTCGGGGTGTTTCACATTCTGAATCTCCTCGGAAATGAAAGTGTAAAAGACGGATGCAGTTTTGTGAGAACTTTTGAGCTTCCCGACTAGAAACTGAATACGGTTCTCTTCTTTTCTTTTTTCAGAGTCTCTGAATCAGCCTCTGCTTCGTGCCTCTCTGCTTCGATGCTCACTGGTTCCGAAATTACTTATTCATCCACACCTGTGAGTTCCACTATTTTTCTACAGCACTTTTCTGCGTTCCAACAATTTTGTTTCTATAACTCTTCACTCTGAAACTGGCCCACCACGCTAACAGTCGTTTGACATCAAGGAGCGAGAAAATTGTCGAAAGTACTTGGTTTCGAATTTCGCCTCAACCGAGCCATAGTTTCCGGCTGGTTGAGGTAGACGCCGAGGTACTGTAACGTGTCTTCGCAACCGGTTCCATTGAAGAGTCTGACGTTTCGAAACCACAGCATGATCTCTGCGTCAGTGTCAGCTTTTGTAATGGTTCTCCCGCAACTTACTAGTCTATCTATCACTTTTCCACGCCTATGGAAAATAAACTCGGATTGTTTCACATTCTGAATCTCCTCGGAAATGAAAGTGTAAAAGACGGATGCAGTTTTGTGAGAACTTTTGAGCTTCCCGACTAGAAACTGAATACGGTTCTCTTCTTTTCTTTTTTCAGAGTCTCTGAATCAGCCTCTGCTTCGTGCCTCTCTGCTTCGATGCTCACTGGTTCCGAAATTACTTATTCATCCACACCTGTAAGTTCCACTATTTTTCTACAGCACTTTTCTGCGTTCCAACAATTTTGTTTCTATAACTCTTCACTCTGAAACTGGCCCACCACGCTAACAGTCGTTTGACATCAATGAGCGAGAAAATTGTCGAAAGTACTTGGTTTCGAATTTCGCCTCAACCGAGCCATAGTTTCCGGCTGGTTGAGGTAGACGCCGAGGTACTGTAACGTGTCTTCGCGACCGGTTCCATCGAAGAGTCTGACGTTTCGATACCACGGCATGATCTCTGCGTCAGTGTCAGCTTTTGAAATGGTTCTCCCGCAACTTACTAGTCTATCTATCACCTCTCCACGCCTATGGAAAATAAACTCGGGGTGTTTCACATTCTGAATCTCCTCGGAAATGAAAGTGTAAAAGACGGATGCAGTTTTGTGAGAACTTTTGAGCTTCCCGACTAGAAACTGAATACGGTTCTCTTCTTTTCTTTTTTCAGAGTCTCTGAATCAGCCTCTGCTTCGTGCCTCTCTGCTTCGATGCTCACTGGTTCCGAAATTACTTATTCATCCACACCTGTGAGTTCCACTATTTTTCTACAGCACTTTTCTGCGTTCCAACAATTTTGTTTCTATAACTCTTCACTCTGAAACTGGCCCACCACGCTAACAGTCGTTTGACATCAAGGAGCGAGAAAATTGTCGAAAGTACTTGGTTTCGAATTTCGCCTCAACCGAGCCATAGTTTCCGGCTGGTTGAGGTAGACGCCGAGGTACTGTAACGTGTCTTCGCAACCGGTTCCATTGAAGAGTCTGACGTTTCGAAACCACAGCATGATCTCTGCGTCAGTGTCAGCTTTTGTAATGGTTCTCCCGCAACTTACTAGTCTATCTATCACTTTTCCACGCCTATGGAAAATAAACTCGGATTGTTTCACATTCTGAATCTCCTCGGAAATGAAAGTGTAAAAGACGGATGCAGTTTTGTGAGAACTTTTGAGCTTCCCGACTAGAAACTGAATACGGTTCTCTTCTTTTCTTTTTTCAGAGTCTCTGAATCAGCCTCTGCTTCGTGCCTCTCTGCTTCGATGCTCACTGGTTCCGAAATTACTTATTCATCCACACCTGTGAGTTCCACTATTTTTCTACAGCACTTTTCTGCGTTCCAACAATTTTGTTTCTTTAACTCTTCACTCTGAAACTGGCCCACCACGCTAACAGTCGTTTGACATCAATGAGCGAGAAAATTGTCGAAAGTACTTGGTTTCGAATTTCGCCTCAACCGAGCCATAGTTTCCGGCTGGTTGAGGTAGACGCCGAGGTACTGTAACGTGTCTTCGCGACCGGTTCCATCGAAGAGTCTGACGTTTCGATACCACGGCATGATCTCTGCGTCAGTGTCAGCTTTTTAAATGGTTCTCCCGCAACTTACTAGTCTATCTATCACTTCTCCACGCCTATGGAAAATAAACTCGGGGTGTTTCACATTCTGAATCTCCTCGGAAATGAAAGTGTAAAAGACGGATGCAGTTTTGTGAGAACTTTTGAGCTTCCCGACTAGAAACTGAATACGGTTCTCTTCTTTTCTTTTTTCAGAGTCTCTGAATCAGCCTCTGCTTCGTGCCTCTCTGCTTCGATGCTCACTGGTTCCGAAATTACTTATTCATCCACACCTGTGAGTTCCACTATTTTTCTACAGCACTTTTCTGCGTTCCAACAATTTTGTTTCTATAACTCTTCACTCTGAAACTGGCCCACCACGCTAACAGTCGTTTGACATCAAGGAGCGAGAAAATTGTCGAAAGTACTTGGTTTCGAATTTCGCCTCAACCGAGCCATAGTTTCCGGCTGGTTGAGGTAGACGCCGAGGTACTGTAACGTGTCTTCGCAACCGGTTCCATTGAAGAGTCTGACGTTTCGAAACCACAGCATGATCTCTGCGTCAGTGTCAGCTTTTGTAATGGTTCTCCCGCAACTTACTAGTCTATCTATCACTTTTCCACGCCTATGGAAAATAAACTCGGAGTGTTTCACACTCTGAATCTCCTCGGAAATGAAAGTGTAAAAGGCGGATGCAGTTTTGTGAGAACTTGTAAGCTTCCCGACTAGAAACTGAACACGGTTCTCTTCTTTTCTTTTTTCAGAGTCTCTGAATCGGCCTCTGCTTCGTGCCTCTCTGCTTCGATGCTCACTGGTTCCGAAATTACTTATTCATCCACACCTGTGAGTTCCACTATTTTTCTACAGCACTTTTCTGCGTTCCAACAATTTTGTTTCTATAACTCTTCACTCTGAAACTGGCCCACCACGCTAACAGTCGTTTGACATCAATGAACGAGAAAATTGTCGAAAGTACTTGGTTTCGAATTTCGCCTCAACCGAGCCATAGTTTCCGGCTGGTTGAGGTAGACGCCGAGGTACTGTAACGTGTCTTCGCGACCGGTTCCATCGAAGAGTCTGACGTTTCGATACCACGGCATGATCTCTGCGTCAGTGTCAGCTTTTGAAATGGTTCTCCCGCAACTTACTAGTCTATCTATCACTTCTCCACGCCTATGGAAAATAAACTCGGGGTGTTTCACATTCTGAATCTCCTCGGAAATGAAAGTGTAAAAGACGGATGCAGTTTTGTGAGAACTTTTGAGCTTCCCGACTAGAAACTGAATACGGTTCTCTTCTTTTCTTTTTTCAGAGTCTCTGAATCAGCCTCTGCTTCGTGCCTCTCTGCTTCGATGCTCACTGGTTCCGAAATTACTTATTCATCCACACCTGTGAGTTCCACTATTTTTCTACAGCACTTTTCTGCGTTCCAACAATTTTGTTTCTATAACTCTTCACTCTGAAACTGGCCCACCACGCTAACAGTCGTTTGACATCAAGGAGCGAGAAAATTGTCGAAAGTACTTGGTTTCGAATTTCGCCTCAACCGAGCCATAGTTTCCGGCTGGTTGAGGTAGACGCCGAGGTACTGTAACGTGTCTTCGCAACCGGTTCCATTGAAGAGTCTGACGTTTCGAAACCACAGCATGATCTCTGCGTCAGTGTCAGCTTTTGTAATGGTTCTCCCGCAACTTACTAGTCTATCTATCACTTTTCCACGCCTATGGAAAATAAACTCGGAGTGTTTCACACTCTGAATCTCCTCGGAAATGAAAGTGTAAAAGGCGGATGCAGTTTTGTGAGAACTTGTAAGCTTCCCGACTAGAAACTGAACACGGTTCTCTTCTTTTCTTTTTTCAGAGTCTCTGAATCGGCCCCTGCTTCGTGCCTCTCTGCTTCGATGCTCACTGGTTCCGAAATTACTTATTCATCCACACCTGTGAGTTTCACTAGTTTTCTACAGCACTTTTCTGCGTTCCAACAATTTTGTTTCTATAACTCTTCACTCTAAAACTGGCCCACCACGCTAACAGTCGTTTGACATCAATGAGCGAGAAAATTGTCGAAAGTACTTGGTTTCGAATTTCGCCTCAACCGAGCCATAGTTTCCGGCTGGTTGAGGTAGACGCAGAGGTACTGTAACGTGTCTTCGCGACCGGTTCCATTGAAGAGTCTGACGTTTCGATACCACGGCATGATCTCTGCGTCAGTGTCAGCTTTTGAAATGGTTCTCCCGCAACTTACTAGTCTATCTATCACTTTTCCACGCCTATGGAAAATAAACTCGGAGTGATTCACACTCTGAATCTCCTCGGAAATGAAAGTGTAAAAGGCGGATGCAGTTTTGTGAGAACTTGTAAGCTTCCCGACTAGAAACTGAACACGGTTCTCTTCTTTTCTTTTTTCAGAGTCTCTGAATCAGCCTCTGCTTCGTGCCTCTCTGCTTCGATGCTCACTGGTTCCGAAATTACTTATTCATCCACACCTGTGAGTTTCACTATTTTTCTACAGCACTTTTCTGCGTTCCAACAATTTTGTTTCTATAACTCTTCACTCTAAAACTGGCCCACCACGCTAACAGTCGTTTGACATCAATGAGCGAGAAAATTGTCGAAAGTACTTGGTTTCGAATTTCGCCTCAACCGAGCCATAGTTTCCGGCTGGTTGAGGTAGACGCCGAGGTACTGTAACGTGTCTTCGCGACCGGTTCCATTGAAGAGTCTGACGTTTCGATACCACGGCATGATCTCTGCGTCAGTGTCAGCTTTTGAAATGGTTCTCCCGCAACTTACTAGTCTATCTATCACTTTTCCACGCCTATGGAAAATAAACTCGGGGTGTTTCACATTCTGAATCTCCTCGGAAATGAAAGTGTAAAAGACGGATGCAGTTTTGTGAGAACTTTTGAGCTTCCCGACTAGAAACTGAATACGGTTCTGTTCTTTTCTTTTTTCAGAGTCTCTGAATCAGCCTCTGCTTCGTGCCTCTCTGCTTCGATGCTCACTGGTTCCGAAATTACTTATTCATCCACACCTGTGAGTTTCACTATTTTTCTACAGCAGTTTTCTGCGTTCCAACAATTTTGTTTCTATAACTCTTCACTCTAAAACTGGCCCACCACGCTAACAGTCGTTTGACATCAATGAGCGAGAAAATTGTCGAAAGTACTTGGTTTCGAATTTCGCCTCAACCGAGCCATAGTTTCCGGCTGGTTGAGGTAGACGCAGAGGTACTGTAACGTGTCTTCGCGACCGGTTCCATTGAAGAGTCTGACGTTTCGATACCACGGCATGATCTCTGCGTCAGTGTCAGCTTTTGAAATGGTTCTCCCGCAACTTACTAGTCTATCTATCACTTTTCCACGCCTATGGAAAATAAACTCGGGGTGTTTCACATTCTGAATCTCCTCGGAAATGAAAGTGTAAAAGACGGATGCAGTTTTGTGAGAACTTTTGAGCTTCCCGACTAGAAACTGAATACGGTTCTGTTCTTTTCTTTTTTCAGAGTCTCTGAATCAGCCTCTGCTTCGTGCCTCTCTGCTTCGATGCTCACTGGTTCCGAAATTACTTATTCATCCACACCTGTGAGTTTCACTATTTTTCTACAGCACTTTTCTGCGTTCCAACAATTTTGTTTCTATAACTCTTCACTCTAAAACTGGCCCACCACGCTAACAGTCGTTTGACATCAATGAGCGAGAAAATTGTCGAAAGTACTTGGTTTCGAATTTCGCCTCAACCGAGCAATAGTTTCCGGCTGGTTGAGGTAGACGCCGAGGTACTGTAACGTGTCTTCGCGACCGGTTCCATTGAAGAGTCTGACGTTTCGATACCACGGCATGATCTCTGCGTCAGTGTCAGCTTTTGAAATGGTTCTCCCGCAACTTACTAGTCTATCTATCACTTTTCCACGCCTATGGAAAATAAACTCGAAGTGTTTCACACTCTGAATCTCCTCGGAAATGAAAGTGTAAAAGGCGGATGCAGGTTTGTGAGAACTTGTAAGCTTCCCGACTAGAAACTGAACACGGTTCTCTTCTTTTCTTTTTTCAGAGTCTCTGAATCGGCCCCTGCTTCGTGCCTCTCTGCTTCGATGCTCACTGGTTCCGAAATTACTTATTCATCCACACCTGTGAGTTTCACTATTTTTCTACAGCAGTTTTCTGCGTTCCAACAATTTTGTTTCTATAACTCTTCACTCTAAAACTGGCCCACCACGCTAACAGTCGTTTGACATCAATGAGCGAGAAAATTGTCGAAAGTACTTGGTTTCGAATTTCGCCTCAACCGAGCCATAGTTTCCGGCTGATTGAGGTAGACGCCGAGGTACTGTAACGTGTCTTCGCGACCGGTTCCATTGAAGAGTCTGACGTTTCGATACCACGGCATGATCTCTGCGTCAGTGTCAGCTTTTGAAATGGTTCTCCCGCAACTTACTAGTCTATCTATCACTTTTCCACGCCTATGGAAAATAAACTCGAAGTGTTTCACACTCTGAATCTCCTCGGAAATGAAAGTGTAAAAGGCGGATGCAGGTTTGTGAGAACTTGTAAGCTTCCCGACTAGAAACTGAACACGGTTCTCTTCTTTTCTTTTTTCAGAGTCTCTGAATCGGCCCCTGCTTCGTGCCTCTCTGCTTCGATGCTCACTGGTTCCGAAATTACTTATTCATCCACACCTGTGAGTTTCACTATTTTTCTACAGCACTTTTCTGCGTTCCAACAATTTTGTTTCTATAACTCTTCACTCTAAAACTGGCCCACCACGCTAACAGTCGTTTGACATCAATGAGCGAGAAAATTGTCGAAAGTACTTGGTTTCGAATTTCGCCTCAACCGAGCAATAGTTTCCGGCTGGTTGAGGTAGACGCAGAGGTACTGTAACGTGTCTTCGCGACCGGTTCCATTGAAGAGTCTGACGTTTCGATACCACGGCATGATCTCTGCGTCAGTGTCAGCTTTTGAAATGGTTCTCCCGCAACTTACTAGTCTATCTATCACTTTTCCACGGCTATGGAAAATAAACTCGGAGTGATTCACACTCTGAATCTCCTCGGAAATGAAAGTGTAAAAGACTGATGCAGTTTTGTGAGAATTTTTGAGCTTCCCGACTAGAAACTGAATACGGTTCTGTTCTTTTCTTTTTTCAGAGTCTCTGAATCAGCCTCTGCTTCGTGCCTCTCTGCTTCGATGCTCACTGGTTCCGAAATTACTTATTCATCCACACCTGTGAGTTTCACTATTTTTCTACAGCACTTTTCTGCGTTCCAACAATTTTGTTTCTATAACTCTTCATTCTAAAACTGGCCCACCACGCTAACAGTCGTTTGACATCAATGAGCAAGAAAATTGTCGAAAGTACTTGGTTTCGAATTTCGCCTCAACCGAGCCATAGTTTCCGGCTGGTTGAGGTAGACGCCGAGGTACTGTAACGTGTCTTCGCGACCGGTTCCATTGAAGAGTCTGACGTTTCGATACCACGGCATGATCTCTGCGTCAGTGTCAGCTTTTGAAATGGTTCTCCCGCAACTTACTGGTCTCTATCACTTTTCCACGCCTATGGAAAATAAACTCGGAGTGTTTCACACTCTGAATCTCCTTGGAAATGAAAGTGTAAAAGGCGGATGCAGTTTTGTGAGAACTTGTAAGCTTCCCGACTAGAAAGTGAACACGGTTCTCTTCTTTTCTTTTTTCAGAGTCTCTGAATCGGCCCCTGCTTCGTGCCTCTCTGCTTCGATGCTCACTGGTTCCGAAATTACTTATTCATCCACACCTGTGAGTTTCACTATTTTTCTACAGCAGTTTGCTGCGTTTCAACAATTTTGTTTCTAAAACTCTTACCTCTAAAACTGGCCCACCACGCTAACAGTCGTTTGACATCAATGAGCGAGAAAATTGTCGAAAGTACTTGGTTTCGAATTTCGCCTCAACCGAGCCATAGTTTTCGGCTGGTTGAGGTAGACGCAGAGGTACTGTAACGTGTCTTCGCGACCGGTTCCATTGAAGAGTCTGACGTTTCGATACCACGGCATGATCTCTGCGTCAGTGTCAGCTTTTGAAATGGTTCTCCCGCAACTTACTGGTCTCTCTATCACTTTTTCACTCCTATGGAAAATAAACTCGGAGTGTTTCACACTCTGAATCTCCTCGGAAATGAAAGTGTAAAAGGCGGATGCAGTTTTGTGAGAACTTGTAAGCTTCCCGACTAGAAACTGAATACGGTTCTCTTCTTTTCTTTTTTCAGAGTCTCTGAATCGGCCCCTGCTTCGTGCCTCTCTGCTTCGATGCTCACTGGTTCCGAAATTACTTATTCATCCACACCTGTGAGTTTCACTATTTTTCTACAGCAGTTTTCTGCGTTCCAACAATTTCGTTTCTGTAACTCTTCACTCTAAAACTGGCCCACCACGCTAACAGTCGTTTGACATCAATGAGCGAGAAAATTGTCGAAAGTACTTGGTTTCGAATTTCGCCTCAACCGAGCCATAGTTTCCGGCTGGTTGAGGTAGACGCAGAGTTACTGTAACGTGTCTTCGCGACCGGTTCCATTGAAGAGTCTGATGTTTCGATACCACGGCATGATCTCTGCGTCAGTGTCAGCTTTTGAAATGGTTCTCCCGCAACTTACTAGTCTATCTATCACTTTTCCACGCCTATGGCAAATAAACTCGGAGTGTTTCACACTCTGAATCTCCTCGGAAATGAAAGTGTAAAAGGCGGATGCAGTTTTGTGAGAACTTGTAAGCTTCCCGACTAGAAACTGAATACGGTTCTCTTCTTTTCTTTTTTCAGAGTCTCTGAATCGGCCCCTGCTTCGTGCCTCTCTGCTTCGATGCTCACTGGTTCCGAAATTACTTATTCATCCACACCTGTGAGTTTCACTATTTTTCTACAGCAGTTTTCTGCGTTCCAACAATTTCGTTTCTATAACTCTTCACTCTAAAACTGGCCCACCACGCTAACAGTCGTTTGACATCAATGAGCGAGAAAATTGTCGAAAGTACTTGGTTTCGAATTTCGCCTCAACCGAGCCATAGTTTCCGGCTGGTTGAGGTAGACGCAGAGTTACTGTAACGTGTCTTCGCGACCGGTTCCATTGAAGAGTCTGATGTTTCGATACCACGGCATGATCTCTGCGTCAGTGTCAGCTTTTGAAATGGTTCTCCCGCAACTTACTAGTCTATCTATCACTTTTCCACGCCTATGGCAAATAAACTCGGAGTGTTTCACACTCTGAATCTCCTCGGAAATGAAAGTGTAAAAGGCGGATGCAGTTTTGTGAGAACTTGTAAGCTTCCCGACTAGAAACTGAATACGGTTCTCTTCTTTTCTTTTTTCAGAGTCTCTGAATCGGCCCCTGCTTCGTGCCTCTCTGCTTCGATGCTCACTGGTTCCGAAATTACTTATTCATCCACACCTGTGAGTTTCACTATTTTTCTACAGCAGTTTTCTGCGTTCCAACAATTTCGTTTCTATAACTCTTCACTCTAAAACTGGCCCACCACGCTAACAGTCGTTTGACATCAATGAGCGAGAAAATTGTCGAAAGTACTTGGTTTCGAATTTCGCCTCAACCGAGCCATAGTTTCCGGCTGGTTGAGGTAGACGCAGAGTTACTGTAACGTGTCTTCGCGACCGGTTCCATTGAAGAGTCTGATGTTTCGATACCACGGCATGATCTCTGCGTCAGTGTCAGCTTTTGAAATGGTTCTCCCGCAACTTACTAGTCTATCTATCACTTTTCCACGCCTATGGCAAATAAACTCGGAGTGTTTCACACTCTGAATCTCCTCGGAAATGAAAGTGTAAAAGGCGGATGCAGTTTTGTGAGAACTTGTAAGCTTCCCGACTAGAAACTGAATACGGTTCTCTTCTTTTCTTTTTTCAGAGTCTCTGAATCGGCCCCTGCTTCGTGCCT
The DNA here is from genome assembly GCA_963695495.1 of Hololepta plana. Classification (NCBI taxonomy): domain Eukaryota; kingdom Metazoa; phylum Arthropoda; class Insecta; order Coleoptera; family Histeridae; genus Hololepta; species Hololepta plana. The sequence continues at coordinate 13,562 of CAVOJK010000064.1, forward strand.
CTCTGCTTCGATGCTCACTGGTTCCGAAATTACTTATTCATCCACACCTGTGAGTTTCACTATTTTTCTACAGCAGTTTTCTGCGTTCCAACAATTTCGTTTCTATAACTCTTCACTCTAAAACTGGCCCACCACGCTAACAGTCGTTTGACATCAATGAGCGAGAAAATTGTCGAAAGTACTTGGTTTCGAATTTCGCCTCAACCGAGCCATAGTTTCCGGCTGGTTGAGGTAGACGCAGAGTTACTGTAACGTGTCTTCGCGACCGGTTCCATTGAAGAGTCTGATGTTTCGATACCACGGCATGATCTCTGCGTCAGTGTCAGCTTTTGAAATGGTTCTCCCGCAACTTACTAGTCTATCTATCACTTTTCCACGCCTATGGCAAATAAACTCGGAGTGTTTCACACTCTGAATCTCCTTGGAAATGAAAGTGTAAAAGGCGGATGCAGTTTTGTGAGAACTTGTGAGCTTCCCGACTAGAAACTGAATACGGTTCTCTTCTTTTCTTTTTTCAGAGTCTCTGAATCGGCCCCTACTTCGTGCCTTTCTGCTTCGATGCTCACTGGTTCCGAAATTACTTATTCATCCACACCTGTGAGTTTCACTATTTTTCTACAGCAGTTTTCTGCGTTCCAACAATTTTGTTTCTATAACTCTTCACTCTAAAACTGGCCCACCACGCTAACAGTCGTTTGACATCAATGAGCGAGAAAATTGTCGAAAGTACTTGGTTTCGAATTTCGCCTCAACCGAGCCATAGTTTCCGGCTGGTTGAGGTAGACGCAGAGGTACTGTAACGTGTCTTCGCGACCGGTTCCAATGAAGAGTCTGACGTTTCGATACCACGGCATGATCTCTGCGTCAGTGTCAGCTTCTGAAATGGTTCTCCCGCAACTTACTGGTCTCTCTATCACTTTTCCACGCCTATGGAAAATAAACTCGGAGTGTTTCACACTCTGAATCTCCTTGGAAATGAAAGTGTAAAAGGCGGATGCAGTTTTGTGAGAATTTGTAAGCTTCCCGACTAGAAACTGAACACGGTTCTCTTCTTTTCTTTTTTCAGAGTCTCTGAATCGGCCCCTGCTTCGTGCCTTTCTGCTTCGATGCTCACTGGTTCCGAAATTACTTATTCATCCACACCTGTGAGTTTCACTATTTTTCTACAGCAGTTTTCTGCGTTTCAACAATTTTGTTTCTAAAACTCTTCACTCTAAAACTGGCCCACCACGTTAACAGTCGTTTGACATCAATGAGCGAGAAAATTGTCGAAAGTACTTGGTTTCGAATTTCGCCTCAACCGAGCCATAGTTTTCGGCTGGTTGAGGTAGACGCAGAGGTACTGTAACGTGTCTTCGCGACCGGTTCCATTGAAGAGTCTGACGTTTCGATACCACGGCATGATCTCTGCGTCAGTGTCAGCTTTTGAAATGGTTCTCCCGCAACTTACTGGTCTCTCTATCACTTTTCCACGCCTATGGAAAATAAACTCGGAGTGTTTCACACTCTGAATCTCCTCGGAAATGAAAGTGTAAAAGGCGGATGAAGTTTTGTGAGAACTTGTAAGCTTCCCGACTAGAAACTGAATACGTTTCTCTTCTTTTCTTTTTTCAGAGTCTCTGAATCGGCCTCTGCTTCGTGCCTCTCTGCTTCGATGCTCACTGGTTCCGAAATTACTTATTCATCCACACCTGTGAGTTTCACTATTTTTCTACAGCACTTTTCTGCGTTCCAACAATTTTGTTTCTATAACTCTTCACTCTAAAACTGGCCCACCACGCTAACAGTCGTTTGACATCAATGAGCGAGAAAATTGTCGAAAGTACTTGGTTTCGAATTTCGCCTCAACCGAGCCATAGTTTCCGGCTGGTTGAGGTAGACGCCGAGGTACTGTAACGTGTCTTCGCGACCGGTTCCATTGAAGAGTCTGACGTTTCGATACCACGGCATGATCTCTGCGTCAGTGTCAGCTTTTGAAATGGTTCTCCCGCAACTTACTAGTCTATCTATCACTTTTCCACGCCTATGGAAAATAAACTCGGGGTGTTTCACATTCTGAATCTCCTCGGAAATGAAAGTGTAAAAGACGGATGCAGTTTTGTGAGAACTTTTGAGCTTCCCGACTAGAAACTGAATACGGTTCTGTTCTTTTCTTTTTTCAGAGTCTCTGAATCAGCCTCTGCTTCGTGCCTCTCTGCTTCGATGCTCACTGGTTCCGAAATTACTTATTCATCCACACCTGTGAATTTCACTATTTTTCTACAGCAGTTTTCTGCGTTCCAACAATTTTGTTTCTATAACTCTTCACTCTAAAACTGGCCCACCACGCTAACAGTCGTTTGAAATCAATGAGCAAGCAAATTGTCGAAAGTACTTGGTTTCGAATTTCACCTCAACCAAGTCATAGTTTTCGGCTGGTTGAGGTAGACGCAGAGGTACTGTAACGTGTCTTCGCGACCGGTTCCATTGAAGAGTCTGACGTTTCGATACCACGGCATGATCTCTGCGTCAGTGTCAGCTTTTGAAATGGTTCTCCCGCAACTTACTGGTCTCTCTATCACTTTTCCACGCCTAGGAAAATAAACTCGGGGTGTTTCACACTCTGAATCTTCTCGGAAATGAAAGTGTAAAAGACGGATGCAGTTTTGTGTGAACTTGTGAGCTTCCCGACTAGAAACTGAAAACGGTTCTCTTCTTTCCCCTTTTCAGAGTCTCTTAATCGGCCCCTGCTTCGTGCCTCTCTGCTTCAATGCTCACTAGTTCCGAAATTAATTATTCATCCACACAGACAGCCTGTGAGTTTCACTATTTTTCTACAGCAGTTTTCTGCGTTCCAACATTTTTTTTCTATAACTCTTCACTCTAAAACTGGCCCACCACGCTAACAGTCGTTTGAAATCAATGAGCGAGCAAATTGTCGAAAGTACTTGGTTTCGAATTTCACCTCAACCAAGTCATAGTTTTCGGCTGGTTGAGGTAGACGCAGAGGTACTGTAACGTGTCTTCGCGACCGGTTCCATTGAAGAGTCTGACGTTTCGATACCACGGCATGATCTCTGCGTCAGTGTCAGCTTTTGAAATGGTTCTCCCGCAACTTACTGGTCTCTCTATCACTTTTCCACGCCTATGGAAAATAAACTCGGGGTGTTTCACACTCTGAATCTTCTCGGAAAGGAAAGTGTAAAAGACGGATGCAGTTTCGTGTGAACTTGTGAGCTTCCCGACTAGAAACTGAATACGGTTCTCTTCTTTCCCCTTTTCAGAGTCTCTTAATCGGCCCCTGCTTCGTGCCTCTCTGCTTCAATGCTCACTAGTTCCGAAATTACTTATTCATCCACACAGACAGCCTGTGAGTTTCACTATTTTTCTACAGCAGTTTTCTGCGTTCCAACATTTTTTTCTATAACTCTTCACTCTAAAACTGGCCCACCACGCTAACAGTCGTTTGAAATCAATGAGCAAGCAAATTGTCGAAAGTACTTGGTTTCGAATTTCACCTCAACCAAGTCATAGTTTTCGGCTGGTTGAGGTAGACGCAGAGGTACTGTAACGTGTCTTCGCGACCGGTTCCATTGAAGAGTCTGACGTTTCGATACCACGGCATGATCTCTGCGTCAGTGTCAGCTTTTGAAATGGTTCTCCCGCAACTTACTGGTCTCTCTATCACTTTTCCACGCCTATGGAAAATAAACTCGGGGTGTTTCACACTCTGAATCTTCTCGGAAATGAAAGTGTAAAAGACGGATGCAGTTTTGTGTGAACTTGTGAGCTTCCCGACTAGAAACTGAATACGGTTCTCTTCTTTCCCCTTTTCAGAGTCTCTTAATCGGCCCCTGCTTCGTGCCTCTCTGCTTCAATGCTCACTAGTTCCGAAATTAATTATTCATCCACACAGACAGCCTGTGAGTTTCACTATTTTTCTACAGCAGTTTTCTGCGTTCCAACATTTTTTTTCTATAACTCTTCACTCTAAAACTGGCCCACCACGCTAACAGTCGTTTGAAATCAATGAGCGAGCAAATTGTCGAAAGTACTTGGTTTCGAATTTCACCTCAACCGAGCCATAGTTTCCGGCTGGTTGAGGTAGACGCAGAGGTACTGTAACGTGTCTTCGCGACCGGTTCCATTGAAGAGTCTGACGTTTCGATACCACGGCATGATCTCTGCGTCAGTGTCAGCTTTTGAAATGGTTCTCCCGCAACTTACTAGTCTATCTATCACTTTTCCACGCCTATGGAAAATAAACTCGGAGTGATTCACACTCTGAATCTCCTCGGAAATGAAAGTGTAAAAGACGGATGCAGTTTTGTGAGAACTTGTGAGCTTCCCGACTAGTAACTGAATACGGTTCTCTTCTTTTCTTTTTTCAGAGTCTCTGAATCGGCCTCTGCTTCGTGCCTCTCTGCTTCGATGCTCACTGGTTCCGAAATTACTTATTCATCCACACCTGTGAGTTTCACTATTTTTCTACAGCAGTTTTCTGCGTTCCAACAATTTTGTTTCTATAACTCTTCACTCTAAAACTGGCCCACCACGCTAACAGTCGTTTGACATCAATGAGCGAGAAAATTGTCGAAAGTACTTGGTTTCGAATTTCGCCTCAACCGAGCCATAGTTTCCGGCTGGTTGAGGTAGACGCAGAGGTACTGTAACGTGTCTTCGCGACCGGTTCCATTGAAGAGTCTGACGTTTCGATACCACGGCATGATCTCTGCGTCAGTGTCAGCTTTTGAAATGGTTCTCCCGCAACTTACTAGTCTCTCTATCACTTTTCCACGCCTATGGAAAAAAAACTCGGGGTGTTTCACACTCTGAATCTTCTCGGAAATGAAAGTGTAAAAGACGGATGCAGTTTTGTGAGAACTTGTGACCTTCCCGACTAGAAACTGAATACGGTTCTCTTCTTTCCCCTTTTCAGAGTCTCTTAATCGGCCCCTGCTTCGTGCCTCTCTGCTTCAATGCTCACTAGTTCCGAAATTACTTATTCATCCACACAGACAGCCTGTGAGTTTCACTATTTTTCTACAGCAGTTTTCTGCGTTCCAACATTTTTTTCTATAACTCTTCACTCTAAAACTGGCCCACCACGCTAACAGTCGTTTGAAATCAATGAGCAAGCAAATTGTCGAAAGTACTTGGTTTCGAATTTCACCTCAACCAAGTCATAGTTTTCGGCTGGTTGAGGTAGACGCAGAGGTACTGTAACGTGTCTTCGCGACCGGTTCCATTGAAGAGTCTGACGTTTCGATACCACGGCATGATCTCTGCGTCAGTGTCAGCTTTTGAAATGGTTCTCCCGCAACTTACTGGTCTCTCTATCACTTTTCCACGCCTATGGAAAATAAACTCGGGGTGTTTCACACTCTGAATCTTCTCGGAAAGGAAAGTGTAAAAGACGGATGCAGTTTTGTGTGAACTTGTGAGCTTCCCGACTAGAAACTGAATACGGTTCTCTTCTTTCCCCTTTTCAGAGTCTCTTAATCGGCCCCTGCTTCGTGCCTCTCTGCTTCAATGCTCACTAGTTCCGAAATTACTTATTCATCCACACAGACAGCCTGTGAGTTTCACTATTTTTCTACAGCAGTTTTCTGCGTTCCAACATTTTCGTTTCTATAACTCTTCACTCTAAAACTGGCCCACCACGCTAACAGTCGTTTGAAATCAATGAGCGAGCAAATTGTCGAAAGTACTTGGTTTCGAATTTCACCTCAACCAAGTCATAGTTTTCGGCTGGTTGAGGTAGACGCAGAGGTACTGTAACGTGTCTTCGCGACCGGTCCCATTGAAGAGTCTGACGTTTCGATACCACGGCATGATCTCTGCGTCAGTGTCAGCTTTTGAAATGGTTCTCCCGCAACTTACTGGTCTCTCTATCACTTTTCCACGCCTATGGAAAATAAACTCGGGGTGTTTCACACTCTGAATCTTCTCGGAAATGAAAGTGTAAAAGACGGATGCAGTTTTGTGTGAACTTGTGAGCTTCCCGACTAGAAACTGAATACGGTTCTCTTCTTTCCCCTTTTCAGAGTCTCTTAATCGGCCCCTGCTTCGTGCCTCTCTGCTTCAATGCTCACTAGTTCCGAAATTACTTATTCATCCACACAGACAGCCTGTGAGTTTCACTTTTTTTCTACAGCAGTTTTCTGCGTTCCAACATTTTTGTTTCTATAACTCTTCACTCTAAAACTGGCCCACCACGCTAACAGTCGTTTGAAATCAATGAGCGAGCAAATTGTCGAAAGTACTTGGTTTCGAATTTCACCTCAACCAAGTCATAGTTTTCGGCTGGTTGAGGTAGACGCAGAGGTACTGTAACGTGTCTTCGCGACCGGTTCCATTGAAGAGTCTGACGTTTCGATACCACGGCATGATCTCTGCGTCAGTGTCAGCTTTTGAAATGGTTCTCCCGCAACTTACTGGTCTCTCTATCACTTTTCCACGCCTATGGAAAATAAACTCGGGGTGTTTCACACTCTGAATCTTCTCGGAAATGAAAGTGTAAAAGACGGATGCAGTTTTGTGTGAACTTGTGAGCTTCCCGACTAGAAACTGAATACGGTTCTCTTCTTTCCCCTTTTCAGAGTCTCTTAATCGGCCCCTGCTTCGTGCCTCTCTGCTTCAATGCTCACTAGTTCCGAAATTACTTATTCATCCACACAGACAGCCTGTGAGTTTCACTTTTTTTCTACAGCAGTTTTCTGCGTTCCAACATTTTTGTTTCTATAACTCTTCACTCTAAAACTGGCCCACCACGCTAACAGTCGTTTGAAATCAATGAGCGAGCAAATTGTCGAAAGTACTTGGTTTCGAATTTCACCTCAACCAAGTCATAGTTTTCGGCTGGTTGAGGTAGACGCAGAGGTACTGTAACGTGTCTTCGCGACCGGTTCCATTGAAGGGTCTGACGTTTCGATACCACGGCATGATCTCTGCGTCAGTGTCAGCTTTTGAAATGGTTCTCCCGCAACTTACTGGTCTCTCTATCACTTTTCCACGCCTATGGAAAATAAACTCGGGGTGTTTCACACTCTGAATCTTCTCGGAAATGAAAGTGTAAAAGACGGATGCAGTTTTGTGTGAACTTGTGAGCTTCCCGACTAGAAACTGAATACGGTTCTCTTCTTTCCCCTTTTCAGAGTCTCTTAATCGGCCCCTGCTTCGTGCCTCTCTGCTTCAATGCTCACTAGTTCCGAAATTACTTATTCATACACACAGACAGCCTGTGAGTTTCACTATTTTTCTACAGCAGTTTTCTGCGTTCCAACATTTTTGTTTCTTCACTAGACTCCGCCATTTGGCTTATTTTTGCTCTTTGCTCCTTATTCAGTTTTGTAAAAATGCTCAGGCTCGGAGCCACCCGGCTCCGAGCCACCGGTTAGTTGGGGGAGAACCATTTCAAAAGCTGACACTGACGCAGAGATCATGCCGTGGTATCGAAACTTCAGGTTCTGCAATGGAACCGGTCGCGGGTGAACCACTGTCTTTTTGTCATTTTCCTCCCTGTCTGAATGAACTAATTTTTTATCCATGGAATATGAATAGGCCGTAAGCTGCCCCAGGTGGACTGCAGTTAGACATACCAAGTATATCTTCTCTAACACGGAAGAATCAGGTGTAGTAGGAGAGCACTACAAAGTTCAATTCTTTCCTCCAGATTGGAGACGAGGACATTGCGAGAGTCTTGAAAATAACCCAGCTTTCTGCCACGATAAGATTGTAGTTGTGTTTTTGAGAACCTGCTCGCAAACTACTTTTTCTTCTCGGGCTGTTCGGGTTTTCATTCATGAATATGTTCCTTCTCATCTTGCTGTCCACTCTCGTCAGCGTCTCTGCTAGTCGCAGCTCTTTGTGTTCTACCTTCGATCCATCCAGCTATCGAGCACTTATACGTTAGTTTTGAATTGATTTTTTCAAAGTTTGATTCTGTCTGTTTAGTTGTTGTTTATCAGATTGTCGTAAAGTTCCATAAAGTCTCACACAGTCACAAGCTGTTCAAAGTGTTAATCAAAGTGATAAAAGTGATTCTGCAAATTCCGAAAAATGTTTTACAGAGATAGTCACTACGCATACTGCTGCTACAGTCAATCACTATCGAGGAGGTTGGCGTTGATCAAGGATGATATCGACTCTGTCAATGAGATGGAATTTATTTTCACTATCTTGAGATAGTTGGCATACTCCCAGATGGAAGTTTTGATGGGTTGATTCAGCTCAGGTTAATCAATGAATCGAATTATTGATCAGTTGATTAATTGATCAACACAGTTGGACGCCGGGTTGTGTGTGGAGGATCGATAATTCATCCTAACTGGGTTCTGACAGCTGCGCACTGTCTTGATCATAGTAGTGGGTGAGCTCATCTGTACGATTGGAGGGAGAGAGAGAGAGAGAGAGAGAGAGAGAGAGAGAGAGAGAGAGAGAGAGAGAAAGAGAGAGAGAGAGAGAGAGAGAGAGAGAGAGAGAGAGAGAGAGAGAGAGAAAAGACACAGTCTTCCAGATATTCGAACTTCGCTCCGGATGAACTCCAGATCAGCCTCTACCGCATCAACTCCGCGAATCATGGTCGAGCGGAGAAACGAGTACTCTTTCATATTTCGAGTACAGCCGGCTGGAGAGCCGTAGGTCTGTCCGGCTACAGGCTACAGACCATAACGGCCGTGAAGAGACCGATTTTTGCATTGAGTAACATGGAGAATGAGACATGAAACGGCCTGGCAACTCGTCTCATGCGGACTCTGTCGGACATACGGCTCTCGGTCGACTATAGCAAGTTGTGTGAATGTTCCTTGAACTAGAGTTCGAAAGGCTAAACACGAAAATAAGTCTTTTTAAAAAACTCTCGAAACATTCGAAAATCTTTCTGGAAGTTTGTTTGGAAAAATATCGAATTGATGAGATTCCGTTGTTGTTTTTCACAGTACCATTTTACTCCGTTCTTTCTTTGTGTCTTTCCAATCTTTTTCCGTTACAGCCCTTTCAAAGTGCTACCAACAACACGTTCCACATTCACGCAAACTACTCTAGTCTGGATTTGCGAAATGATATTGCTTTAATACGAGTTAGTTCTGAGTCTCAAATTTGACCATTCAACTTTTCTTGACTCCGATCAGAAGAGATGTGCATTCCGTTTCTGGCTGGAATATCTTCTCATAGTTTTCTCTCTAGTATTAGTGTTTCAAAATCTCAAACGTGGTGTGTCGGTCGAAGCAGCGTGCGGTTCACTTTTCAGCTCGCTCTAACGTGTCATCCAAGCCGTCTAGCACTCTGCAGGTGGTTCCATGTGATATGACCTCTAGGTCGTGTGAGGAGAGCACACACCAGTCCGTCTTTCCAATAAGACTGACCAAGTAAACAGGACGCTGTTTAGGCCAGCACACCACGTTTCAGATTCTGAAACACTAATAGGAGATCACATCCAAAACAGAAAGTGGAAAATCTCGAATTATTATATGGTGTTCAACTCTGCAGCTCACCAATCGCGTGCACTGGATCCCCGCGCAGCGCCTCCCTCGGCTTACATCACTGACAATCGATAAGCTGACAAAAACAGGAGTAGATAACGCTACCGTATTTGGATACAGTAGCAAGTGTGGTGAGCGTGTCATTTCTTGCAAATTTCGGGGTGAGCAGAGCGTGGAGAAAGACAAAGAGAGGTGATAGAGAGAAGGAAATAAAGAGAGAGATAGAGAGAGAGAAAGAAGTGAGAGAGAGAAGGAAATAAAGAGAGAGCAAGGCGGAGAAGGGAAAGAGTCAGCCAGACACCATTCACCACTGCTGGCCATTATGTGGGAAAAAATTATCCATTCATAGACTTTACTTTCAATATTAGTTTGTCCATGCGGGACAATCTTGGCAGGCAAAGAGAGCGATGATAGCCCCGGTGGTCTGCATCTGAGCAAGATGGCAATTCCGATCACTCTGCGCAGCGCTTCGTGCCCGTTTCGGAAGCTTTCGAAGAATGCTCCATTCAGACGGTAACGTGTCAGCCAAATCATTCGCCAAAGCAGGGAAGTTGATTTTGCTTCCGATTGGGATAAGAAAAACCTCTTCAATAACGACCGCTGACTTCATTTTGAGATGATTGCCAAACCTTTCCTTAGTTTGCAGCCTTGCAAACTATTGATAGTCATTCAACTATCAGTAGTACTGATTACCAAGTGCGGATACTGACAATTGTGGTTGTAACTGGGAATCTAACTTTTATGAAGTTCAATTGTTCGCCTATTGAGGCGTTTCCAGAAAGATGGAGCATGCAGTCAGAGAGTCAAAGAACAAATTTCTGGCGGGCAGTCCAGATATGAGTCTTCGAGAGGTTCGAATCATTTTTCTGAGCCATTACCTCTGCTTACCAGTTAGGATCCGCACGTCCAACTCCAAGATCTTTAAAAACAAGAAGATCGATTGATTTGATATCAAGTAGATCAACTAACAATATAATTCAGGGTGACTTTGGTGGCCCTCTCTATGCGCGGTACGGCGGTGAACGGCTACAAATCGGCATCGCTTCAGAGAACGTCATGTTTCTAGAAGAGTGTTCGAGTGGGTATCACTTGGAATCTGAAGAGGTCTTTCCAATACCTGGATGAATTCGATCTGCCGTTTTCGGAACCTTGAGAGTCCAACTCTCTTCCAAAACAGCATCTCGTGATCACTTGTTTTCTGGAGAAGTTTTTATTTTTCTTGGTCGGAAGTTCTGTGAGATAAAAATAATCAAGGGTACCTATATCGGATTTTTCTACGAAACCAGCATTCCAGAAATGAGCTCGTTCGTCGAAATTTCCAAATACTGCGAATGGATATCAGCGATGACCTCGGGCGAAGTTCGATGTCACTCGAATGTCGGCAGATTCCCTCACCTCGTAGCCAAGACCTTAGGATGATTAGGAAACTTATGCTGATCACCCATCTCAAAAATAAATTGTTTTATGAAAACATCAAAGCACGTACCAAACAGACTCTGGAAAGTGATATTACTGAGGGCAAAATCATCTTTTCGCGCCAAAATTATACAGCGTAACTTCAAAACAGGTAAATGAGCCCATCTCCTTATCACGACCACGTGTTATCAGTGTCCATACTTCTCACCAGGGAAGTCCTCAACCTTACGATGAATCTGTGAAACAAGACCTACACCATTGGATAGAGCGTAGTCGATTACATTTCGGGCGACCCTCAAAAAGTGCTCACCTGATCATTTTTAGAGGTAAAACAGCGTTTGAAAGTTTTACCTATTCCTTCTACTCACCAGTTGTGAATTCAACCAGTTGTGGAGAGAGAATAAATCGTGGTTGACGGGATTGTGGGTAACTTCTAACCTCTGGCGCTCCGGGCAAGTGCTCTTTTCTGGTTTGCCAATAATGCAATGGGCAAAAGCAATGATCGGCCTCACTTTCCCCAATCAGAAAAAACCGAATTTCGATTCCTATCACCACTGAAAACTTATCAAAAACAGGGTTGGAGAAGCGTAGGCGGGCTCACTTTTCAATCACCTTTTTACCCCAAAAAATGATCAGGTGAGCACTTTTTGAGGGTCGCCCGATAGGTAATCGAGTACGCTCTATCCAATGGTATAGGTCTCGCTTCACGGATTCATCGTAAAGTTAAGGACTTCCCTAGTCAGATACTCTACCTGAATTTTCAAACAATTTCATCAAATATGCTCTTTTATGTAGCACATTTACATAGAAAATGACTGCTTTTGGAGCTTTGAAGTTGCGCTGTATAGATTGGGCGCGAAAAGATAATTCGGCCCTCAGTAATACCCCTCCCCGACTTTTCAAAAAATGATTGACCCTCTCGAGAAAACTGAAAACTTTATTCTCTCGTTGAAATGATGGCAGGATGTATAAACTATCACCTTGCTGCAATGAATACTTGCGTTTGGTTTGCCTATGAGTGTTTTCAGGTGTATAAAGTATGACCGCAGCAAGTGAAACCCAACTGACTTCTTTTCGGACAAACACAATAAAATGTGATCATTTTGGGTGCAATGTTGATAGGTCAACAAAACCAAGCAGGAACAGTCCACGATCGCAAGTCATTCTCTCATTGTGGTAGTACAAATCGATGATGAAAAAACCACAATTCCTATGCGAATAGGAATATTTCTGACAATGGGTTCAATTTGTTTTTCTCAAAATCTAGTGAACATGAAATGCATCAGTGGAACAAACACAATCGTCGTTACTCATACAACTTTATTCTGTGTATTAGTGTTTCAGAATCTGAAACGTGGTGTACTGGTCTAAACAGCGTCCTGATTAGTTGGTCTGTCTTATTGAAAAGACAGACTGGTGTGTGCTCTTCTCA
>CAVOJK010000065.1:0-68039 GCA_963695495.1 Hololepta plana
ACAAACGCGCGGGAAAACCACTTGTACTATACACTTTCTTTCTGTCCTGAAGCTTTTTGCGAACGCTTCAAAAACTCGCACGCTACGTGTGCCACGGATGTTCTGTCACCATCGCCTAACACCTTAACCAGTTTCAGTTTTTACAGTATACCACTACTGTAGGGTTACTGTAGGCTACGGTATAATTGATCCAAAACGGTGAAAACCGTTCTGGAGGAAAATGGTTTTTGCTCTTCTCGAAAGTCTCCTGGAACACGTTGATGGCGCAGGCTGACAACGCTGGGTGACAACCAGTTTCGTTACGAGTTTCAGTTTTCGGGTTACTGTAAGTAGTACACTCAAACTTCAGATCTTTGTTCACAATGGTCCTCAGGTGATGGGACTTGGTGGGTGTGATCGTCACTGATAACTGATAAAACTACCGTAACCCGGGATCAGTGGGTCAGAGTTTGGGTCAGATTTGTGATTTCTTCTCGGAATGGTTATGGAGTGATGGGACTTGGTGGGTATGATCGTCACTGATAACTGATTATACTACCGTAACCAGTTATAAGTGAGTCGGAGTTTGGGTCAGATTTGTGATTTCTGTTCAGGATGGTCATCAGGTGATGGGACTTGATGGGTGTGATCGTCACTGATCACTGATAATACTACCGTAACCCGAGTTCGGTGGGTCAGAGTTTGGGTCAGATTTGTGATTTCTGTTCATGATGGTCATCAGGTGATGGTACTTGGTGGGTATGATCGTCACTGATAACTGATAATACTACCGTAACCGGAGTTCGGTGGGTCAGAGTTTGGGTCATATTTGTGATTTCTGTTCAGGATGGTCATCAGGTGATGGGATTTGGTGGTTGTGATCGTCACTGATCACTGATAATACTACCGTAACCCGAGTTCGGTGGGTCAGAGTTTGGGTCAGATTTGTGATTTCTGTTCAGGATGGTCATCAGGTGATGGGAGTTGGTGGTTGTGATCGTCACTGATAACTGATAATACCACCGTAACCGGAGTTCGGTGGGTCATATGTAGTTTGGGTCAGATTTGTGATTTCTGTTCAGGATGGTCATCAGGTGATGGGACTTGATGGGTGTGATCGTCACTGATCACTGATAATTCTACCGTAACCCAGGTTCAGTGGGTCAGAGTTTGGGTCAGATTTACCATATCTGCTCGGAATGGTTTTGGAGTGATGGGACAAAAAATTTTTGGAGTGATGGGACAAAAGGTTTTGGAATGATGACACAAACTTTCAATTTTTGTCGGGGATAGTCTAAAGTTCTGGGATTTGGGGGTGTTATCATGTTCGATAAGAGATCAAATTTATCGTAACACAGGTTGGTGGGTATTCCAGATTTCGTACCAGTGAATCAGAATGAACAAGAGAGCTCGGGACGCGAATGGCCGAACTGAACATCTTCGGTAGCGTGGGAAGAATAACTGGTTACCGAAGATTACAAATTGGATAGGAATCTAGAATTGACAACCACAATCGAAACGTAAATTTTCTACTGGGAATTTATGTTAGCATGAACAAAGGAGTTCGTGACGCGGAATGTCGAACTGAATGTTTCCTTCACATTGGGAATTAGAGCTCGTGACAGGGAACTGAACAATCCTCTCTTTGAACAGCAAGTACGATGCGTGAAACATCAAAAAAGGAGAAGCCCGGGACGCAGATTGTCGAGTTGCACCTTTTCCAACAAAGTAGAATTTGGGATTTGGACAATGAGTTGGTCAAAGAAGAGAACTTGAGGCAGATTCAAAACTGGAGAAGACAGGATATAGTGCTTTTTTGCTTTCTCTATTTTTGTCTATCCGCGGGAAGGTTCAACAATAGCGGGAGCCCACCAGCCGAAGCGCGCGTAGCGCGCTTGTTTTTGATGTAAAAACGGAAAGAACGTATGAAAAAATTGTGATACTCTCGGGCTCGATGGAAGGAGAGAAAAGAGGGGGGAGATGCTAGCTGAGCTAACTGAGCTTATGGGGAAAATCCAAAAATATGTCTACAGATCCAACAAAAAAATACGAATTTATCTTGAGATCTAAATCACAAACTACGCCTGGCTGTTACTCCGATAGCGTGCCGGAGGATATGTTTGTCTGCGGCGACGCCGACGTGTGCAAGGAGTGTCTGAAAAAAATGTAGTTTGGCGATAGCCGTAGGCTCACACTTCAGACAAAAAAACGTCCAATCGATGACGTCCAATCATGTGGAAGCACAAAGACTTCAACAAGTTTAATTAGTAAATTACACTAATGAGGGAAACTCATTTGTATGATTTGTATGATGATTTCAAACCTATAGTGGCACTGGGAGGCACTTGAGTTTGAGAGTCTCGAGGCAAGCATGGCAACTGGAGATCTGCCTGGAAAGTTAATCAGAAATTTCAAACTCTCACGAGAGAATGACCAGAATTCGCAAAGGTAAACATATTCTCCGGCATCACACTGACATCGACAAATGAAAACTAGGAACTGACTTCAAGCTTTTTGGTGGCACGCTTTTCCCTCTAGAATCAATCTTCATATTCGTCACTCTCTCTCTTTTTATCTTTATCCCAACCCTGATAACATCTTTTTTCAGGTTCACCACAAAATTGGCGCGCCACTCCAGTTTTGCGGCCTTTGACATCAAAGCAGCATAAGCAGTACAATTTGATCAATCATTCTATTAGGTTGGAAAGAAAGTTCTCGGAATTTTCGAACAAATGTTCTTCATCGAACAACTTCTGTGGGGACAAGCGATATTCCGAATGTTTTTACACTACGCATCTATGATTTCCTGCCATTGATCACGCAGTTTGTGTGTGGCCACAGCCCAACTGATCGTGGGCTGCAAGGCGAAGAAGTTGGTCAAGTCACTTTTGATGTCGACCTCTTTCTCGAAGTCCAGTCCCTGTGAACTGCATCGGAGCTCCCAGAATGGCCACTATTTAGAAGGAGCAATGTATGGGGACTCTCTTAGGTTGGGGTAAGATGTTCAAACCGTACGACGTTAACCCAGGGTTTGACCATTTTGCAAGAGGGGGTCGGGCATGGTCAAGTTGAACATGGATCTCGGCTTGCCATATTTTTGTAGAGATGGCGTGGGCTCTCAGGTTCTAAAGCTGACAAATGTGGTCATCACCGGTTAGGATAGTGCTTGGAAGTAGAAGCTCCCAATACTCCACTTCGCGTGGGGACCACCAGATGGAGACCATCATCTTCTTGCAGTGTTTATCAGCTTCGAGAGTGGATAACGGCAACGAATCGACAGCTATTCAAGCCGTATTTTGTATAGCGTTAGCTGAGAGCACCCGCTTCCATTACTGGTAATGGTTTGATCCAACCAGTCTATCCGACGTTGGGAGAACTTCAGAACCATCGGTGTATCCCGTCTCCAAAAACGGTCTGATTGGGTCAACACGTGCGGAACTCATTTCTTCGGATTTTTCTTCTTGCCGATTGCATTTAATCCATCATTGATCTTGGTATGGGTGACACCAAGTCTTGAGTCTAGATGCCTGGCAGAAACTTACGGATCCATCTCCATCTCACCGCGTGGCTAGCCCAAGTCGCGCTCCAACTGAGGCCTCGACCTGGTTGGGTCTTCCGGGTCATAGTTTTCCTGGTCGATTTTTAGGTGAAATTGTGGAATGGTATCACTAGAGAGGACGACCCCCGCGTATATGCAGACCAGTTCATTTCCTGCCTCCTTATAATTTCAACCGGATAAGTGGTGGTAAAGCTGGATGTTTCGAAAATGAAAAATACTCGGTGAAAAGAGTGCCGCCATTCCGCAAGGGTTAATACTGAGGTGGGCTGGGTGGATAAAATTGTGAGAAGAAGAGTCAAAGTACACGTAGATATGAGTGAACAAGGGAGCACCTGACTGACGAGGAAATGGCAGATCCACCAAAACACCCCTAAAATTCCGAGAACTTTCTTTCCAACCTAATACATTCATCGTTTTATGTGGATCAGAAGGAGATTGTGTGGTGAGAAATTCTTTCAAGTCTCCCAGATTTGAAATATGGAAAATATAAAAAAATCAGAAAAAAACAATCCGAGTTCAAGCTGTGCAATACTGTTTTGAAATTTTGCAGTTTGAAATCCAACATAACACCGTAACAGATGCATTTTCAACAGTTGATGTGCCCGAAACAAGACCATGTATTTTTTCGAAAATGAAAACTCGAAAAAGTGCAGAAAAACATGGATGTAGACAAAGAAGTTACGTTGGCTGGATACGGAGAAACGCTAGCCGAGACCGCTAGAATTGAAAGTGAAGAAGAGGTGATCTACCATGATGGAAAATTGAAGAACAGAGTAGTTGACCATTCTCATATTTATAGCGTCGTCTCAACTCCGCCATTGTGATCACAACTTTTGCAGCTGCTTGTGGTAATGCATTATTTCAGTTTACTTCTGATCTTTTTTTGGAAGCTTTGACTGCTTCCGAGAGAGAATAAATGAGTTTTCAGTGTTGTTTTTCATTGCGGCTATTCTTCTCAGCTGTTATTTTTATCGAAGATCCAAGGAAAAGAGAAAAGGGGTTTGACCAAATTTTTAACTTTTGCTCTAAATTTGTATCATAGTGACTGCACTAGTCGTGACTATTGATGTACTATCCCAGAGATAAGTGAACAGATCGAGAGGGAAAATTTTTCACAGTAACCTTCCGTTCCAGAAACAGAGCACTGTCAGAGGTGAAAGAGTCAACAAGAAAGAAATTTTTCCACACTCTTCCGCGCAAAAAGTGTCTCGAACAAGTTCGTTTTACAAATATTTAGTGTTTCCTGAGACACGAAAAAGAGTGAAAATTCGAATTGTGATAAGCAGAACAGTTGCTTCAAAAATTATTTATTCCCTAACTAATCTTTGATTATTGTCAGATTCAACTGACCGAGTAATCGAGGGTCATGATTGGAACATCATTTACACGGGAAAGATAGAAAAAATCTCGTTTGAAGGTAACTCTGGCGATGGAAAGTCCCGGAGAAAAGAAATTGCACATTTTTTAAAGTGAGTTTTTGAATCGGGGAGCATTCACGGCAATTCAGAATAGAGCAAGCTTGTCAATGACAGGCTAGGGGGAGCACACCACAGAACATGGGCGTGTTTTCGAGGTCCCACAACGCATTCTTACGCGTGTTTGAGGTCCCACAACGCAAACGCGTGTGAGAGCGTGTCTAGTAAGGAGAGTGTGACTATTGATTGACTATTGATTGAGATTTTCCAACGGTGAAAATTTCATGGCGCTCTGAATTTCCGTGAGCATTTCTATGCCAAATGAGTTTGCAAGATTTTTTGAAGCCTGCTTACAGGGATTCTCATCGAGCGTCGAAATCAGTGGACAACGTCAAGTCAAGGTCTTCATCTTGGTCCCAAACGCTGACTTCTGGAACACCAGTTCCGAAGAGTTCGGTTCATGGATTTCCGACAGCCACAGGATCTGTCAGAACAACTTCTGTAGAAGCTTTTAATTTTTCCAGCAAAGATACAAGTAAAAAGTAAATCCGAAAATGAAAATGTTGTCATTTCGTTCACAATTTGTTGCGTTTGAAAAAATACAATTTTGAAACTACAGGAATATTGCTTTTCAAACTTTTTGTTCCGAAACCACTGTCGCTTTCTGTTTTTTTATCGTAATAATGAAGTACCGGTATCCACGATATTTTCATAGAATTGTCTCTTGGAATTGCAATGGGCCGGTAGTTTGTCTCATAGGGACTCTGTTGGACATACGGCTATCGCCCAACTACAGAAAGTGAAAAGTATTGATGAGAGCAAAACCCTTAGAGTACTCTAGAGAAGGCAGCTCAGTGGGGAAAGTACAAATACTGGAGATATGATAAAAACAGATGAGATGAGCGAAAGAAATATACCTACAACAAAACAAAAGTCGCCAATAAAGTAACAATGAACAACTGATAGTACTTTTGACAAAAATATGATGACTACTTTCGAAAACCGAGAGAGAGAGTCGGAGAGTATTTTTGTAACGACGATTCGGGAAAGTGCGCAAATATTGTGACATGTGCTAGGAGTGGTCGGCCCATCTAGAACGTAGGGTTTCTAATTCAAGTACTCTTCCAAGAACTCTTTCATGTACTTGAACAAATTTGACTCATGCCGCGTTCAATTTGAGATTTCAGACTTGAAACAAGGCTTACTTGAACAAGTACTTGAAAGAGTACTTGAAGTAGAAACCCTACTAGAGCGGCATAATGAAAATGGAAAAAAGTACGCGAGTAACGATAGAGGCGCAGCAGTAAATATCATTCATGTCTGCTGCGGTATTTCGCGGGGGGAAACGAATGGCGGCGGCGGCGCTTTCTGAGACAGGGCTCTCCTGAAAAAAAAACTTTATTCCCCGATATTTTTTTTCAAAAAACGAAACGTGGTATGTCAGTCTAAACAGTGTCAGGCTTTTTTGTGAAAGGCTGTAAAATGTGGTCTCATGCGACCTCCTGAAAAGACCTCTAGATCGTGTTAGAAGAGCACACAATAGTCTGTCTTTTCAGTAAGACAGACCGAGTAAACAGGGCGCTGCGTATTTGACGCATCACGTTTCAGATTCTGAGACACTACTCAACCGCAAGTCCGTTTGTCTGCTAGATAAATATTGGCCGGACATTTTCGCCCGGAAAATGGCGCCTTTTCAGCTAGTGTCGGGGGTTGTCGGTTAACCGCAACAGAGTAAATCTCGTACTTCTGGTGAACAACACCATTTTTTTACTAATGTCAGGAGCATGATTCCTTACCTACGGAAGCGCTCGGTGGCACGACAGTTGCGCTGTGACGAGGCACGCAAGGTAGAAGGAGGGCAACCTGGAAAGTTTCACAGAGATATTGAACTCTAAGAATCTGTAACATGGTGCATCAAGTCATCTAGTATAGGTAACTTGGTCGACATTCTTAAAGCTTCATCAAGAAGCGCTTTTTTGCACATGTGAAAGCTTGGATGGCACTTAAGAGCACACAGTGGGGTGCTTCCGAAATTTCGCTCTCACCAAAAGTCTTTGAAACATGATTGTCTTTACTATCTACTCTCCGGCCTACTGAAAATGTCCGCTATTGTTGTAAATTATTATCAGAATTGCGCGAAATGTACTTGTTGTCGAGGAATTGTGCGACCGCCGCCACAGGCTGAATCTGAAAATTAATCAATCTTGTCAGAAACGCGAGCAAGGCTGGTGAGGATTTTTTTTCGGTTTCCGTCATTTGAAAAAGTAACGTTTGCTTGAAATTAAGAACCTTGCACGCTCGACATCGTTACCGGTCTCTCACTTTCTACGCAATCTTGATTATTTCTCTGCAGTGTTTCATTTTCACATTCAAACTTTGAAAAAAAATTTCGTGAACCAAAACCGACAGAGTGGATGATGACCGGTTGAAAGGAAAGTTTGGTTGACAATGAGACTCGTCTGATCGGAGCAGAACTATCGAAAAATATAGATCAAAAACAGGAGAATAAAATCGAGTACCTTTTTCATACATGAAAAAGTTGGCAACATCTCAGATTTCTGAGATACTTCGGAATTTAGTGATATGAACTATTCCTAATCTTTTTATGATCTGATAAATTTTAAAAACTCGAAATTGAGTGCGATCTTACATCAGTAACGCTGAAGCGCGGAGCAATATTGATCGCGACTTCAGTTATATCTTGTTTCGATTTGGTGCTGGAATGAGCGGCTGGTGCCTGAAAAAACAGATGTTGGGTTGAAACATGATGCTTCTCTGAACACGGAATCGGAGAAATTTTGTTATTTGCGTGAGAAAGTTACTCGTTGGAAATTGCAACTTTTCTTTAAAAAAAAAAGTCATTTCACGTTCTCAGCGTATTTCATGGTTCATACACTTGTATACTCGTTTTTTATTGGACCGCAGCTGCCTACCATATATAGAGCTGGTTCCGTGCAACCCCAAGAGACACAAATTCACGCAATTGCTGGTACATAGAGCGCGGCAACGTTACATTGAGATCAGTTGATTGAATCGGAATGTTCATGCTAATGATTAACCTTATTCTGAGGAAGAAGCGACCCAGTAGCCGCTACGTCTCTTCGAGGCTCCGTGTGCAAGCGGGAATTTGTCATAGACATCTTTGTAGAATCTGACGAGAAATGAAGTGAGAAATCATTTTACTGAGGTAAACTCATGTTCACAACAACAAAAAAATCATATTCCCGCAGCAAATCGGTTCAGCGTAATAACGTTGAAACCAGTAAGTAAAATATTCAAAGGAGGAATCATTTCGATCGTAATCTCACAGCTAAACATTGTTGTGCATAACGCGGAGTGTTATGTCATTCAGCAGACTAGGCACACCAAATTCTCAGTCTGCGGAACTGAACAATTTGATCTGTCAATCTGCTAAATTACATAACGCTACGCGCTGTGCACAACAATGTTTGGCTACGAGATTACGATCGGTACGATTCTTCCTTCAACTTTGCTCACCGTGATGAGTGGACCGATTGTGAGTCCTTCGATGCGCGCTGCTGCAATGAAAATTGGAAACTTTGGAAAAAAAAGATCATATAGCATATATAATACAAATTTAGTTTTGACGCGGAGCCACACAAACCCCGCACGATTAACTACTTGTGGGGAAAATAGTTTACTGTATAGTATGTAATTTCCACTCTCAAGTGAAAAATATAGTCGGCCGAGAATCCTAAATCTAGTCAAGGGTCGAGGGACTTTGAATGATTCACTGTGTGATGATCGAAGTAGAAATGGAACAAACACAGTATACTTGTTTGATATGTTTGCTAAGAGTGAATATAAGAGTGTGAAGAGAAGCACTCTGGGACAGTGAAATATGAAGAACATACGTTGGTCGGTTGTTTATATCAGAGACTGCCATAAAAGTTGAATCCGTCGGTGGCGCAGTTTCCTCGGGCTGAAAAAAATCTTATCTCGAACACAACATAACCCAATTTATTAGTGTTTGAGAATCCGACGGCTGGTGCGTTAGATACGCAGTGTTTTGTTCATTCGGTCTGTCGTCTTGAAAAAACATCGTGTATTTATCAAGACGACAGACCTGTCTTTCTCAAGACGACAGACCGAGTGAACAGGACGCTGCCTACCTGACGCACTGGCCTTTGGATTCTCAAACACTAATAACATGATCTCAGGTACAAATGAAAAGGAATTAGATATAATCGTATTCACAGAGTAGTTGCATTGTTCATATTCGCCATGGTAATTTTACATCAGAACACACTATCGAGTCTCAAAAAAGTTTAATTCGACCCCTAAGCAATCTAGATTCAATAACAGAAGTGAAAGTTTTTGTGAGCTCATCGTAATCTGCCAAATCATTTTTTCAAAAAAATTTGTACTCTCTTCCCAGTGAGTGAGTAAGTTTGTATCGCATCAGAGGGGGTGGATGGTTCAGGAACAAGTTAGGTATGCCATATTCCAACTTCCCACCTCTACTCTAACTTGTGGTGCTTGTGCTACTCGTCGGCTACGGCAGCATCTGGCGACTGACGCTGCTATGATTGCACCTGATCGTGAATTGGTTCTTTTTTTTGGGTGTCAAGTGCTTTTATGACTCATTGTGAAGTTGGAATTAGTCTGAACACAAAAAAAAATGAAATTTGAAAAGTGCAAAGTGCCTCTATCTCTTCCCCTGGAGAAGTTACCAAATTCCAGTTATTGTCGAGGGGGGGGGGGTGTTCTGACTCTATCTGGGACACACTAACATTTCCATCGTATCAACATATAATAGGCACAGCAGCTGTCACGAAAGCTCGGGAGATAATTCTGCTTTTTCGAGTTCTATTGTGTAAACCAGCTCTTCTATTCAGATATACATATGTATCACGAGAGACTCACCTAGTGAAACGATTCCAGCTGAAGCGTAGGCCTGAAAATGCTCTGATCAAAACTATCTGACAATCTTTGAGATGACCTAACGAAGTAAGACAAGAAAGACAAAGAATCTAGTCTACTCTATTTTTTTCCAGTCTACGGGGTGAGAGAAAGAGGGAAAAAGAGAAAAAGAAAAAAAGAGAGAAAGGGGTGGGGAAAGAGAGAAAGTAAAAGAGATAAAAAGTGAGATTGGGAGAGGAAATGAAGAGAGCTGAAAAAATAAAGAGAGTAGAGAGAAGATAATAATTTGTTAATGGTTTTTTTCCCATGAAACATCGAAGAGTGCTCACTGTGTGAGGGTGAATGAAAGTTGATGAAGGGCACGATGAGTGGCTCGAATTGAGGAGAATTGCTGCGGCTTTTGGAATGAGTTCTTTGCGATTAAGCTGAAAAACGGCGGTTTGGTTTTTGATCAAAACGATGAGCAACATGGTATTACTAGCGATCGAATCATTTTTTTGCGCCCAAGTTAGCTTCAAAGCTCCTAGAGCGATAATTGTTTATGAAAAACGTGCCAGGTAAAAAAAACGTGCCAGGTAAAGCAGCATGATCAATCTAATTATTCAAAAATGTGTGCAGAGTATCTTAGAAGTACGAAGACTGAGATCGCAATGAGTAGAGAAGCTATTTCACCTATTCTAAAGTTACGCTGTATAGTTTTGGCGCGAAAATAAGAAAACATGAAACACGATCACTCTGTTTATTTTTCTCAACTCTCATTGTTAATTTTGTGTACTTGTGGTGAGCGATGGAACACAACATTGAAGATTTTACCACCTGAGTCGTAGTGAATTCATGGTGCGCAACAACCATTATTTTGCTAATTCACACACAGCCATACACCACTCAATACACCATCTCGAGAACAGAATGAGAGAGCGAGGACCGAGAGAGGAGAGACCGTGCGCACATCTTCTAGTCTGCGTCTCTACTTGTTCCATTTGCCCAGGTCTGGCACTCTAGCTCCAAAAATCAGTTATCACCAATGGTGATAAAAATTCAATGAGAGGTAGAGCTCGAGCTGTTCATTGTCATAGCATGTGTGAAACTCCTCTCCTTCCCAAAAACAGTTCGGGTTGCACAATCTTCAACTTACGAGGCAGTTTTGGTCAAGAGGGCAGACAACATGTACTTTGTCTTCTCCGACTCGCCAGATGGAAATGTTCCTGCTTGCGGGGAAGAGCGTCAAGAAGATCACTTCGAACTGCCATTCTGATGCAACTGCGAAGATTGGTGTTTGGAAGAACAGAGCAGCTTCAAGACCAATAGATTTCTTCTTTTTCACAGAGATTGTTGTTTTATCTCTATTGATCAACATTGCCGTGATTTGTATAAGGATCAGTACTTCTGATCCGATATGATCCGGCCTAATTGATGCTTTTCAAGCCTGTTTTATAGCATGAAGAATTGTCTCCGATAGGTATTTTTTGATTCGTATCGAGAGACTGTAATTTAAAATGTGATTGTGACAAGATTTGCAGTGAAGTAGTACCTCGAGACATAATTGCAGCGCAATGGAATTGACTAATGGCCTCGCTGGAATTTTTCGAATGAAACCGATTTTTCAGATCGGTTATATACTTCTTCAGAGAAGATCACAGTTGAAGGCTATCGTATATCATTCAATGCAGGGAAGAGTTCTCAGAATACAGGAAAAAGATGATCATCACTGATTCCGTATGCGGATGGTTTAGCTGGGGTACAGTCAACACTGTTCTGACTCAACAGTGGAGAGCCATACACTGTGAACGAGAACGAAAGACTGCTAAGAGAGCGAGATCAATCAATTGCTCATCTCGTACTGTTCTTTCTCGAAACATGTATGCATCTGACAGATTTTGCTCTACTCACTCTATTTGAAACAAACCTCGGAGCAAGGACTGCGATATTAGCAGAAACAAGCACCGTACCACACTTCTTTCTTGGAACTGTAAAATCCACTGATATTTGCTTTTTTTGATTCAACATCATTTACAGAGAAGCTTTCTTTTTTTCTTTTTTTCTTTTTTTTCTCAATTTTTTTCTACATTATGGTTGAGTGCTCTGATTGAGATAAGTGTCTGCACAATTTATAGTACTTTGTAAGTGAAAAAAATTACAGTGGCATGAATCCAAGGCCAAATCGATTATGTTCGATCGTGTCTGCGTGAGAAAATGATTATAGGTTCCAACCAACTTTTCTGTTTGAGGTGGAGAACTAGTGTAAGAGATTCCTCTCTCTTTCTCGTTACTACTTTTTTGAAACTCGAATGTGCCAGGTCCAAGTATGAATCTGTAATTAAAGAGATGAGTATTACGAGCGGAAAAAAGGCCTGTCACTTTCGTGTGGCAAACAACGAGAGTGAATAGTTTGCCAATGAAAAAAGCTGTATCGCCCTGATCAAAGCAATGGACCGAAACTATGCGCAGAGAAACCGCAATTTTTCTCTGGCGCATGTTGCGAATGAGGCTCATATGGATTGCGATCATCTCAATTCTGATCTTAATCGAAGTGTGTCCATTGTGCGACGGACCAAGTTTATCCGTTGATTCACACAATACATCCTTTCTCTTCTTGTTATTTATCTGCTGCATCAAAAACTTGGACAATAAATAAGTTCTACTTCATGGCTCC
Source organism: Hololepta plana (assembly GCA_963695495.1). NCBI lineage: Eukaryota > Metazoa > Arthropoda > Insecta > Coleoptera > Histeridae > Hololepta > Hololepta plana. The sequence goes on from CAVOJK010000065.1 coordinate 12,491, forward strand.
AATATTCGAAAACTGTCCGACTCTGGGAGATTCTTAGACCAATCCTTCGATTCCTTTTCCTTTTTTTCTGACCGGGAGTTGAAACTTGGATAGTAAGTTTTGAACGGAAAAAACTTTTTGAAAACCTCGCATCTACTTTCGGAGCAATGAAACGTTATTCTTGGATTATGCAGGTTGAGATGAGCTTCGCACACTGAAGAAAAAAAACTTCTGAATGGTAAATCAATCACCACGACTTTTCTTTCTCTTTCTGTCTCTCTTTCTAATCATCACATTGCGAGTAGATACTATACAATGATGGTGGGTAATTTTTTCGCCTGTCTGGGGAATAGGTGTAGATTAGTTTCACGGTACTTGAACTTGTCATGTTTCCAAGCAAATAGATGCTACGCAGGAGGCGGAGTATGAATTACTCGAAAAAGATCACTGCCTCGGTAGTACGGAGTCGGTACTATGTAGTGCATAGTATCTACTTGGATTTTCTCATACATAGGTACATAGAAAATATCAGAACGTTACCTGATTTAGGTGGGGTCATAATGTGAGGAGCAGCATTCTTGACGACCCATTCCGTTTCTATGAAAAATGTTGTTTTCGACAGAAGCAACGTTTTTTTTCTTTTGAAATCTGATAGGCCAATCTGATAGACTATTGAAATCGACTTCTAGTCCATATTCTTCACAACTGGGAGTTGTGTTTTCAATATGAGTAACGAAAAGGAGAGAAAGAGCTTACTCCGAACATAGTGATGAAAACAACCTTTTTTCTATATTGATCGTACAGTAAGCTCGTTGGCCAGCCTCACACTTTTTGCTGGTGGCATTTGTAAAGAGCGGTCCACAGGCGAAATCTGCCGGGCACACTGAAAATTAAAGTGTATGTCTCAGTTTTAAATGTCAGAGTGTTTGCACTCGCCCAGTCATTCAATCATGCCACAAACGGTTATCATTGACTGACTTCGACTGTTTTTTGTGATCGAAATGGGGGGGGGCCTGACATTTGCGCAACTGCACCGTTCGACTCGCTGTTTAGAGTTGAATGCCCAAGTTTCCCTTGGAGTGATGCTCAACCACCTCACGTTCGACAACACTTCACTGGATCATTTTATGAGTCGTACGGACCCGTTTGAACTGAGTTGCGCAATTGTCGTTGCGCAAATGTCGTGTTGCGCAAATGTCGTTTTTTCAAAGTCACGCAAATGTCGTTGCGCAAATGTCAGCCCCCTCGAAATGTACAAAGACACTGGGTAGCCGATGTATCAATGAGATGGATCCATAATCCATAAGATCGACATAAGAGAGCATCCAAACAAAAAGCTGGAAAATTACTTCTCTAACACCATACGATGATGTATTGAATTTATGAAACTCACAATCTTCTTGCACTACTTGTTCTTGTACTGGAACTTTCAACTGCGCAAAGATCGACGGAAGAAGAGCCACGAGCAAGACGATTCCCCTGTCGAAGATCCAGATTACGCAGAGAATCATTTTGCCAGAGCATGTCCTACTGTGAATTTAGTTTGTGTCATCAAGAATAAACATGTCTAGTTAGGCTTGCGATACTTTCTCTGTTGTTTGTGGCAACCTCACCTTGTCTCCGACATGATCCACTTGTCCACTCTCTCGAACTCAATAAGGCTTGTATCAAAAAATCAAATGTACGAGAGTCGGTCGATGTGGAGAGTAGGGACCTCGGATTCGTGCTCTGAAAAATTGAAAATGAGAGAAAACATGACGTTTGCGTTTGCGGTTCTCGGAATTCTGTCTTCTCGGGAAGCTATTGATTATTGGCGTTGTTAGTTTGTGAAGCGTTTCCATCAAATTAACCAAACTTGTAAGCAAACTATCAGACTGCAACAACGAACGGAAGCTGATGAAGAGGAAGCAGGCGAGTTTTCGTGCAATGAAAACCGTTTTTGAAGAGTGGCGAAGTTTTCTTCTGATTGTACCAGAGAAGTTTGTAGTTTTCAGCCAGAGAGCTATTACATTGCACTTTGATTAGGACTAGGGTTTCTAATTCAAGTACTCATTCAAGTACTTGGAGAAATTTGACTCTTTCCTCGTCCAATTCAAGTGTTTCAAACTTGAAACAAGGCTTTCGTCTTCAAGTACTTGAATGAGTACTTGAAAAAGTACTTGAATTAGAAACCCTAATTAGGACAGTCAGTATGTGAATGTGTACTTAGCTGTGAAACTGTTCGAAATGGTGTCAACGGTTTAGTCCACAATTATCAACTTTTTGGGCGGTTCTCTCGCTATGCCTGGATCCACAACGAGTCTACTGATTGTCAGCTTAATTTTCAGCCGGATAACTGAAAGTGAGGATTACTAACTCAATTTGAACAGAGATGTTTAGACTGATTCAGAATTTTATCCAGGTAGAGGGGCGATGCACGTTCTATTAGTACTACACAAAAATTGTGGTCCGCAGTCAGAATTTTTCGCTCGAACAACTTTTCCAGGTTGTAAAACTGTAATTTGGTGCGGAGCAGGCGATGCAATGGGTTTTCATCCACAAAACAATTCTTGTGAATATTTACCAATATGCACTGGTTATCTGCGGATGACAGGTAAGCTCCAACATATTTTTTCACAAATTTCGAAAATCTATACAACACGCTAAACAGCGTCCAGTTAGAGAAACGGTTCAAGGATCTTTTCTGAAGATTGAGCTCTAGCGAGTATCACCATTCGCCCAATCGTCGCTGAATCAGTCACTCTGCATGTTTTTCGACACATTTTTTAACATTCGTTGGCTGCCTGCGTGTATTATCTCCTGACTATCTTCTCCCTGTCTCTTCTAAAAACCATTTTGAGTCTGTCAGAATGCAGAGGAGAGAAGGAGAGGAGGCTAGAGACGCAGGCAAAAAATAACTTCGCCTAAAGCTCTCAAAAATATGTATGGTAAGTAAATCGGCTACGATTAAGCGAATGGTGATACTCGCTTGGGCTCAATCTCTTTCACAGAAAAAAACAACCTGTTTCTCTCTGAATTATTGAATGATCCCGTACTGACAAGCATCCAACTTGACTACATCGGTCACGTCTACCTGTAATACCGTTTTCCTCTCGCCGAATATGAGAACGTTGGTGAGTTCTGAGAATTAGGTTTTTAGGAAGGACATGGCTGCTCGATCAAAACAGTGTCGTCCCAGAAGTGAAGAAGGAAATTTTGGAGCCAAAACACAGTGGGTTTAGCCATTTGTGTATAAGTCGTACCATATTATGATTAACTCGTCATTCAATATGCTTTTTCCCTACTGTTATTGTTTTGCATTTATGCATTTTCACGGGAGTAGGACAGAAAGACAAAAAAAGATGAAAGTTCATAACTCGCCTCAGGCTCATTTGATCCATGAGTAATCCAGCAGAAGTCATGAAATAGAGTTTGAACGGACACCGAAAATCCCGAGACATCAAAAACACGCGGAAGTGCAATTTGATTGGCATATACCGGAATCTTTGAACGATGAGAAATTTGAAAAGCTATCATTTGACGGATTCGGTTGACCCTGACGCAAGTTATAAACTTTTGTCATTTCGTTCGTTTGTCTTTCTGTCCGCCTCCTCTTCTCACACATGTGGTCAAGAAAATATTCTCAAAAATTCATATCTGTAAATTTCCACAACTCGGATAGGAGAATATTTCAAATTGGAGCTGGAACAAACATTTTTTAGGTTGTTCACTGAGCGGAGAAAATTCATCGGTTACTTTCGAGTGTGTCGAAGATTTCTGCGATGTGAGTCATGTTCATTTGAGCATAAGTTTGCTCTGAATATCTGCCAAAAAGACATGAGAGTTGACATAAGTAATTGTTCGTCTGCTACGATTCACACCAATGTTTCCAAATTCTATACGAGGATTTCAAACGCTTCAGGAACGAAATTCTATAAAGTACCAAAATATTGTTTTAGTAACGTGGTGGATGGAAGCTACAATTATTTCTACTGCTCGATTCCAGAAAAAATTCAAAATCTAGAGTAATTCGAGGTAGAGTAATTTCTTTGTTTCAGGCAGAAGTAGAGACTCATTTAGCAGTTCTTCGTTACTGCGGAAGTGAGTAATTTTCTGGAGTCGTTTTTCAGAAGAAATTCAACTTTGATTCAACATTATTTTGTGGTTTGATCTCAGGACTACAAAATACTCTGTTCTAAAATGAAAAAAAAAGAGAAGAAAAGGCCCTGGTAGCTCATCGGGCCCGAGTAGCACATATCTATTTGTATTAAAAATTTTCATTGTTCAGGAAACTCTGGTTATTTTCGTAGATATCTTTAAAAGTTTTTGTTTTCGCTGACATACAAAAAATTCGCTGAACGATTACCCCTCAGTTTCCGCAGTGGTTTGTGATGGCGTGATTATCAGTACCACCGTTGAAGAAGCTAGAGTCAGGTTAAACACTGATTCGGAAGTTTGAATTTGACTCAGAGCCAAATCTATCACTGTTCTGAGTATCTACACTAATAGAATATGAAGAAAGAAAGAACGGAGGCTGAGGCTCATTCAAAAAGAGCTCTTCAAACACTTCTATATATCACTGTTCTGGGCATTAGGGTTCCGAATTCAAGTACAAGTACAAGTACAAGTACTTGCCTCTGAAATTTTTCAAGTACAATTCAGTACTTGAATACTTGGTCTTCTTTCTTTCAAGTATCCAAGTAAGTATTCAAGTATCAAGTACTTCAAGTACTTGAATACTTGAACGCTCTCCCGTCTATCGCGAATTGCTTTTTTTTCTCGTGTCAACTTGTTTTTGCTATGCTGAAATGTGAGTTTCATTTTTTCAATTTTCGTTTTTCAGCGCTGATCATAATTCTTTTTTTTTATGTTTCCTGTCCCACGCCATTTTCATTTTCCACCTTCTGGAATACGTTTCTTTTAGGCGAAGCTGATGCGGACGAGCCACCGAAGAAGAAAGTCAGAAGGAGTCTCGTCTATGGCCAATTCGAGGAGCGAGGTGTTGGAGCGTGGGAGTGCAAGCTGTGTAACCCCGGTAGCAAGCTTATTCTCGAGAAACCACCATCCAACACCTCAAACCGAATGAAGCATCTGGGCCGTCTCCATAAGCAATGGAATGAAGATAGAGAGAGCGAACAAGTTAGTGTTGTGCAGGAAAAATGAAACAGCTGAATGCTCTAATGTTTTGAATAGCCCGAGTCTCCTATGTTCATACAGGAAGTCTTCAATGATAAGCTCATCAAGTACTTCTGCAAGTCCGGACAGGCTTTCGCCAATCTGGATTCGCCCGAATTCGCTGATTTACTTCGGGTTAGTGTCCTCATTAGCTTGTATGGCAGCATTTGACTGAATGTGTGATTCATAATTTCGGAGATGTCTATCTGATCGTGAAGTCTTCCTGACCGACTCGAGAGCCTATTCAAAAGAAATCGAAATCAGATGTACACGCCTGACAGAATCGCCTTGCCGTCGTCCTTCATATACACCACCAGACTTCTCCCCGCCGCTGTCGAACGTCAACTCGATGGGTTCAAGAAGGTGAATGTGTGAAGTTGATTCAGAGGGAAAATGTGTTGCTCAGTTGGCAGGTGATCGGCCATTCTGTGCAACCACCGACGGCTGGAAGAGGAAGGGAAGATGCCTGACTTCGGCGACTATCAGCTATACGAATGATAACTTGGAGATTCAAAGCGCCGTGATAGCAGCTCGCCAAGGCAAAGGTTTGTGAATCACAAAACGCAACGTTTAGGAAGCTTGTTGTTTGTGAGGCTTGAATTCGATTTAATTGGAATTTGTATACTTGCAAACTTTTAGGGCGTCAATCTGCGGTTAACATCAAGAATTCGCTGAACACAATCTTCGATGAGTTTGGTGCTCATCCATTTGCTTTGACGACGGACGGAGCCAGTAATGTGCGGGCTGCTTGTCGGTTATATCAGAAAGCTTGGTTAGTTTTTCATTTTTCTAATGAGCTGTTTTTATCTGTATTTATGATCGAACAGCATCACAAGTGTGCTACATGCCTGATATCTGGAAGAATCGGTAGAAACTGCTACTCTACGTTTGTGATGGTTACAGTATTGCTGCTTTAGATTGGAATAAGTTTTATGTAGATAAAGATTAGAGAGATACGATCACACTCACACATCAAGATTACTGTAGGATTCCGTGCTGCGCGCATCGTCTCAATCTCATATTCTCTGCTGCTGCGAAATCTTCTGATGCTTTTGTGGAGGTTAGATACAGTACTCAATGTGCTCTAACTGCCTCTCTCTTTTTGATAGCATGAAACCCCAAACACGGAGGAAAAGTTTCAGTTATCGGAAAAGGCCCGCAAACTCTCTGCTTCTCTCTCACGATCGTATCTCTCACGGGAGGAGTACTTGAGGTGAGGCAATAACAAACCGAAGATGGCTGGAAGTTTCTGAAAAACTTGAGTCGTGATAAAAATCTTGACAGATCTTGTGAGGCACATCATGAGAAGCCTCTGGCAGTTCCGACCGACAGCAACACGCGCTGGTTCGCTCTACTCGACATTCTACGTTTTGTCGTGCGCCAAGTCAGTAGTTTTTTCTGTCGTTTTCAGCAGAATTATCTAGACTTTTGTGACTGACATGCACGTCGTTTTCTTCGCACTTTATCTTCGATTCAACAGGCTACGATCCTCAACGAATGCGACGATTCTGGAATTCCTAAGTTCAGTCGGACAGAATTGTTGATGCTGGCAGAAGCAGTGAAGGTTCGTGACAATGAAACTTGAATATTCAGTGTTGTGAAAACTATCTCGAAATAAATGTTAAAGCATCATTGTGTAAAAAACGTTAGTTCACACTTCAGATTTTCGAAATCGGCGAGTCTTCTCTCAAGTACGTTTCCCGGGAGGAGTGTCTGGCTTCTGAGATAATTCCCGTTTTCAAGAAGCTTACTCTCGATCTGAAGAAGTGAGTTGTCAGGTTTTGAAGCTGACAGAAACATAAACTGCAGATACGTCGATGCAGCCGAACCGTGTGGAGTCGATCTAGCCAGGGCCGCGCTTGAACAAGCAGAGCGCAGACTCCAAGAGTATCAGAAAGTAATTACCATAGGACGCGTTCTTCAAATTGGAAACCAAAATCACAGGAAGAAAAGCTTCTCCTGGCGGCTCTGCTCGATCACAGATTTAGCTTGAAGACAAGCATCATGGACATCTCGCTCTGGACGAAAGCTGAGAATCTTCTTCATGCCGAAGTGGAAAGTGAGAAAGTTAGACACAGTGACTCAGTCTTATTATAAAAACCTTGCAGAGTGCTCTGGAGCTGCACCATCCAGTCAAGATCAGCCAGATGAAACTTCGTCCGACTTCTTCCAGTGCTTCTCGGAGAGCGACGATTTGATGCTGGTTCGTTACGTCACTAGTTTTGCTCATTTATTCATGTTTTACAAGTTTACAACTACCCAAACTAGTGTCCCAAACCTAACACCCTTCTCTCACAGAAGCCGAAGCTTTCTACTGATCTGGAAGTAAAGGACTTTTTGTGCCAAGCTCAAGATTCCAAGAACACCAAACTGAGTGTACCACAGTTTTGGATGTTAATGAAGTCCCGACTTCCCGAATGTTTTCTCCATTGTCTTACCATATCTGTGCTGGCCAGCCACTTCAGTTTCCAGTGAGCGGCTTTTCAGCCATGCCACTAGTTTAGCAGCTCAGAAGTCCCGGAATCGGCTCAATCCCCATCTCTTTGAACTGTCGATTGTTCTAGCTGCCAATAGAGTGAAAGCTCATCACGCATTCCATGCGACTAACGAGTTTGTGCGAGTAGGCTCGGGCGCCTCGACCGAAAACGTTAAAATCCTCGAAGATTTAGAAGAGCGAGATTCCGACGTTGAGATAGACTCAGACGAGGATGAACAGGACGTGGATGAATCTTAAGAACACCTTCGAGACTGTTTGATTTCGTACCAAGACCTTCCTTTGTATTCACCATGTGTATTCACTATAACTTGTTTGTTTACCACGTATCTTGGCCATGTACGTTTTTCCCGTTGTTCGCTTCAAATATGTCATCAATAAAGCCACTAATTCTGCTTAGAAAACAAGGGAAAAGTTTCAAGTACTTTCAAGTACTTGAAACAAAAATGAGACCGGTTCAAGTACTATGGAATACTTGAAATGAAAGAAGAATGAATCAAGTATCTTCAAGTACTTGAGCAAAAGTACTTAAATTCGGAACCCTACTGGGCATTGACGCTATGATTTTAAGACAGTTTTTTCATCAAGTAAAAAGTTTTCAGTGACACAAAGCATCTTTATCAGTGTGCAGCGATCATCACTCAGGGAGAGAAACAAACTGTAGGTGGCCACTCTACTTTTCTCATTCTTTACTCAATTCAAAACTTATCGGATGTATCTTCGATGCGGCGCAGATTGATGCGATGAATGCTGAAACGGTACGAACTGTAATCAATAATAACAATTTCCCCTATCAGCTGCACACAAACTTTGGCGATATTCAACCGTTCCGCGAGCAATGTTTCAGGGAGAGCCGAAAAGATACGAGCTGCTGAATCAGTCTTCGTTTATGCTGTTGTGTGGCGCAGAAGGAGATTGTGTGGTGAATGTGTTTTTTTTTGTTGCAAATTTTCACACTTCCGAAGTGTTATGTGTTTTCAGCATTTAGTGGAAACTAGACATTTTTAAATTAAACTACCTTAAACTCTCCTGTCTTCATGCTCAGAACTCCGTGACTATTTACTAGTCTGACTAGTGATTTATAGATTGTTGGTGTGATTCATTATTGATTTTTCCTGCAGCATCACATGGACGTGCAGAAAGAAGCACTATCAGCAGGATTCAGAGAACCATCAGTCAAAAAACTCGAGATTGCACAACGTGAAAAGGTTGTCTCTGTGAATGTATTTAATATTTAACGTGATAAACTTGATTGATTCTTATAAAGATCGCACTAGTGAGCAATAAGAAAAATTGTTCATCTGGAAAATGATTCGCCCCAGGTTCACATTGATTCACTGGCCAGCATCATAGTCACCGTGGCTGGTTGCGGTAAATCGATTTTTGAGTTACCTCTATTCGTCTCACCATTGGCAGCTTCTGGAGGAAATGCTGGGAGAAACTAGAGGAAACTTAAAAACTTCAAGTGTAATTTCTTTTGTAAAAAGATGGTAAATAAATAAAATAAATAAATAAATATAATAATAAATGAACTTCTAGAAGAATCTTTTCCAGGTTTGCTGCTGATAGTAGCTCCTATTCTGTGCTGTCAACTTCATCGAAAGTGCAAAAATAAAAAGCGACAGGTGATACGTGATTTAACTGCAAAAGAGCCAGAGACACAAAACTGGGAAACAACGTAAAACTTGAAAAGAAAGGAGAGTGAGAATGGTGTATAGTCGACCAAGAGCCGTAAATCAATCCGAGCCCTTTCGCGACAACAGAGCAGAGTGATGAATGGAATAACCCAGTAGCTCTAGCAGGCAAACAATCTTCGTTTGGCAATGAGCATTATTCAGGATGACAACGCTGGAAAAGTTGAGAGAAGAAACGAATTGAAGCGTTGCTCGTCTAAGAAATCAAAAGTAGCCTTGTCTGAAAACAGTGAGCCCCATTTTGCTCGAGGCCTTTTTCACTTTTTATATCCAATTTTTTCTTTTTTTTTCAACAGCTTCATTCAGGTGCTTCCCGAACACCCATAGGCAAATATTCGATGACAAGCAATACAAATTCACAGAGGTCTGAACTTTCGACCATTAGATTATGACTGCTAGGTACCTTGGCAGATGATTTGAAGCAGTGATAGATAACGAATTATTTACAGCAAGCTTGGATACAACACTAGGTCACTCGAATGTGTCACAAGGTCAAGATCACAATCGTTATCGCAAACACTCAAGCTTAAAGAACCAAAGCATCAGAAGAGCGCTCCGAAATCAGTTAGGACCACGTCCTGTGAAGCTATACCAGCTTCGTGACCTTGTTCATAAATTTTTTTGTTGCTCACTGAAAGGCTCTCTGAGAATGTTCATCCAAAGTATATAAGGAATGTTGAGAAATTCAGTTATGTTATCAATAACGACTTCTTGCGAACTCAGATATTGTTTTCAAATTTTTTATTCCATCTCATGCTTTCGATTTGCAATAAAGAAAATTTAATCCGCCTTTACGCAAATTGAAGATTCGTTTGTAAATAGGGCGAATCAATTGTGAATAGACAGTTTCGCTGAGATTTTGGAAGTATGTTCCCACAAGTCTAGTGTGTCGACGTATTTCAGAAATGTGAGCCGGGATATAGTCAGATGAAAGCCTCATCCAATTGCAGTCCACTTGAGACAGCGAAATAGCCGATTATCATATTGAGATCAAGAGGGATAAACACCGATTTTTACTTTGTGATCAGGAGGAAAGTGGACCGAATTTAACATTGAGTGTAAGAAAGAAAGGGATATGAATCAGCCGTTTCAATGACTTTGGTGGACTGCAATCGGGCATACGGCTGAATTAAAGAAGTGCTGAGACCTGGACCCCATCCGGTATTTTCATCCGGTATTCTCGAAGCGAGAGAATCCTTGCTTGCACCTTCTCCAATCGTGCGTGAGAGGAGCGCGCTGTTCTTGTGTGTTGACCTCTCGCACACACTCTCTCACCCTCTCCCCCCTCTCTCATTAGCCTCACTGATTGCGCATAGCCTGTCGTGCATTTTTAGGCAAACGACTTGTCGCCACCCGTTCTCATGGGGCATTACGCGTACAGGAGTGCACGTGTTTTTGTAATATTTTTATTGAATTTTGTTCAGTAAAGTAGTTTGGTCCATTCTGATCCTGGCTGAAAACTATGTGGAACCATCCCAGAACATTTTTTCACGTTATGGAGCTCTCAGTACTTCTTTAACGTTCCCCGGACCACCACGGACCCAAAGCTCATATCTGTATGAGATCCGGTTTTCCAACTTCTGGACAAGTAGGAGCATGCCTCAAACTTGGGTAAATAAACCTTTATTTGTAAGTAAATTGCTAACAAAAATTGCTAACAACTGCTAACAGCGAGAGCACGGAGAGAAAGCCAGGCGTCGTGACAGGGGAGCGAGCGTCTGTGTGTGTATGCAAGGGAGGCGGGGTTACAACAGCGCATGCAATAAGAGGAGAGGACATGGAACGAGGGTGTTTGCTGCATAAGAGTGCGTGTTGCGCACAATTTCCACAAAAACTAGGGGAATCTTGAACTGTGCCCTTTCTGCTCGAAAAATTTTGAAAACAGCAATTTTGTCACGTTGCGAAAGTTTTCTGCTAAGAGTGTGGTTTTCTCTCAATGGGCTTGAGATGATCCTCATGACAATTTTTATTTCTGCTAGTTTAGCTACTGTCAGAGGTGAGAGTTTTATAATGCTCATTTGCCTCTATGATTAGTTTCATACAGAACTTGTTTTTATCACAGATTATCAATTTCAAAACCATCCGAGTTTGATTTATGTGGAGTTCCAGCCTGCATTGGATGCGGCCTAAACATGCTTGCAGTGGCTGAGTGTGTAATTGTAATACAGCAAGGCGGAGTAGATAGGCATGTATCTTGGCTGACTGAATGATCCAAACCACAATGTGCTTGTATCATAACGACATGAAAGAACTTGACGATTTGCGCAAAAAGGTGCAACCCAGATGGTTTATCGAAGAGCGAGTTACTGTAGTGAAGCGCAAGGTGGTCCTAAGAGCTCGGCGCTCAAACTCGGTTAGATTTCGATTTCGAACATTGATTCCAATTGATGAAATGTAGATCACAGAATTGCTCAACGTTTCAATGGTCAGCGAGCTCAATCTGTTCAGTGTGGAGCGAGATACGCTCCGAGTTGCATGAATTTGCGCCAATCGTTTAGTTATTTCACGACAGTTTTATAGATCAGTTTCATTCCAGCATGAGTAAGTCACGTTATATAATAGTTAGATTACATCCAAAGTTGCAGGATGCAAGACGAAGATAAGATGTGGAGAATACCACAACATGGCCTTTTATCCTGAACGTGACTCGTGTGAATCACTTCCAGTCTGTACAGGAATGCTCAAATGGACGAGTTAGTTTTGTTAGCTTCACTGTTTTTGAGTTGAGAGAACTGTCGGTGAAACACATGAACTGTGAAAGTACAGAAAATATGACAAATTTCTCTGAAGGCACCACACTGAGAGGAAAATGAGAAAGTGGAACATTGCGCTTTTTGTTGCTGTCAGGGACTACGACTCTTTTCATCGTCTATATTTCCAGATGGAAAGTGGTTACTGTATTCTGAGACTGTTTTCGCGACTGTGAAAGACGAGGACCTGTTTCCAGAAAGAAGTGAGCTGCTCTGGTATTCCTCACAAATTTGCGACAGATATGTGTGAGCTCACAGATCTGTAACAGACATCTATGAGCTTACAGATACACTGGTCGTCATAAAGATAAGACAGGGGTACTTTTTCAATGTAACGCGTGAACGCTTTTCTCAATCACATCCAAATCATGTTTATTGAACTTCTCGCACCTCATTTACCTAGTCGGTGGAAAATCTTAGGAAAACCTATATTGTGGGCGGAGCACCAGCAGAAAACCTTTTTTGTCAACGTTGCATAAAGATAAGACAAGTCCCCTGGCTGATCACTCCTGTTTGCATAACTACGGTATCGGATAGTCAAACCCCAAATTGGTCATTTATTATTAGGACCCATCTAAATATTGATAAATTTGTCGAGAGACACTTTCGATGCTCCGAGACCGGAGATCGAAAATGCCACCCGCCTTAGTTTGCTCGCAAGGCCCATCATGGCATAAGTTTGATGATTTCTAGCTCTGCCCAATTTCGAGCCCATTGTCTCGTCCTTTGGATAAACTTAGTGCTGAGGTAGCGTAACATTCAGAGGCTCTGATAAAGTGGAACAGACGCCTGGTTCCCCGACTATAGTCGACTTCAAATGGAACCCGCCTTCAAAAGGCCCACCCAGTTCATGTTCAACGTCTCGCCCAGCAACGAATGTTGCAGTCTCCTTGATATGACGAATATCGTCAGTGAGCTCATGAAGGGATCTTCCATTCTGGACCATTCCCTCATTCCTGCCCAACTCGAAACCGCCAGGACTGACGTTGTAATAAAATGAGACACTCGCAGAAAAAGAGGGTTTTACGAGGTACTTTTGAAACCAGTTTCTGTGCTTCCAGAAGTCGCAAGTGCTTTTTAGTGATCGACTATAGTTCATATGAGATCAATTCCGAAGTTTTATACCATACTCGGGAATAAATGCAAAAAGAATAAATTTGTATAGGCAACCAAACTTTGTGGGGTGTTCTTGGTGTGATTCGTAGGTTTCACCGCTCCGTATACCCTGGATACCGACTTTTCACAACGGTGAAAAATCCAGAATGGAAGATCCCTTCATGAGCTCACTGACGATATTCGTCATATCGAGGAGACTGCAACATTCGTTGCTGGGCGAGACGTTGAACATGAACTGGGTGGGCCTTTTGAAGGCGGGTTCCATTTGAAGTCGACTATAGTCGGGGAACCACGCGTCTGTTCCACTTTATCAGAGCCTCTGAATGTTACGCTACCTCAGCACTAAGATTATCCAAAGGACGAGACAATGGGCTCGAAATTGGGCAGAGCTAGAAATCATCAAACTTATGCCATGATGGGCCTTGCGAGCAAACTAACGCGAGTGGCTTTTTCGATCTCCGGTCTCGGAGCATCGAAGGTGTCTCTCGACAAATTTATCAATATTTAGATGGGTCCTAATAATAAATGACCGATTTGGGGTTTGACGATCCGATACCGTAGTTATGCAAACAGGAGTGATCAGCCAGGGAACCTGTCTTATCTTTATGCAACGTTGACAGAGAAGGTTTTCTGCTGGTGCTCCGCCCACAATATAGGTTTTCCTAAGATTTCCCGCTGACTAGGTAAATGAGGTGCGAGAAGTTCATTGAACATGATTTGAATGTGATTGAGAGGAGCGTTCACAAGTTACAATGAAAAAGTACCCCTGTCTTATCTTTATGACGACCAGTGTATCTGTCACAGATCTGTGGGTTTTCGCCTTGGAAAGATCGAGCCCACAAATCTGTGCACAGATCTGTGAAAAACCAGAGTAGCTTTATAGGTCTGAATATTCAATCGCCTAAGAACCAAGTGTTCAGCGCAGATTCAACAGACTCAGGCTGACTGCTTGACTCACATTCTTCGATCCCACTTTTTCCTTGAATAGTTGAGAAAAAATGCCGCTAATATCAGAGTGTTGGCTGTCAGAAAGTGCACAGGTAGTATACTTTGAGTGCGTGGAAGATTATTGTGAGGTGAGTGGTTTTCCAAAAAATCGCCAGCGGTCATCTGATCGAAGTTTCCCTTACACCAACAATCTGAACTTCACCTTCAACATCTCGACCCGTCAATTTCATTAGTCAAGTCCTGTTACACCTTCGAATATCAAATCGGTATAACATTGATGCTCCAGGCAAACACAGAAATACAACTAGCAGCGCTACGTTACTGTGGATGTAAGTCACTTTTCGGAAACTCTTCATTTGCTATCACAGGTCCCTAACGCGGTAACTCCATAGTACGGTTCATGAACTTGATGGTTTATGGTAATCAGGCTCAGGCTATCACCAATTCATATGAAAGAAAGATGTTTCAGCCTTCAGTAATGACTTAGGTGAAATGAAACATCTTTCAGTTGTTCCAGTCGTCTGTAACGGAGAGATTATCAGCGGCACCAAAAATGAGTCTAGAATCAAGTGAGATTTTTTTCTTCAGAGAGTAATTTGAGTCTATGGGAAAGCTCAGAGGTAGTCCTCAATAAATCATGCTTTGCGCACAAGCTACGTAGCGCAAGTTTATGTGAAAATTCAACTCCCCCCCCCCAAATTTCATTCTTCGGAGCAAATTCATGTTTTCCAGTGACCCAAACCAACTTATCAATGTGTCGCAACCATTTCGGTTGTGATCGAGACTGAATGGTAGATTTTTCTCTCATTTTATGATTCCCTTCCAAATAGGCAGGTGCCATTCTTTGAATAATGTGTAGATGAGTCGAAATGAACATGAGATGAAATCCCACTAGTGTGACATAAAGATTTCTTCCTTTTTTTGTTCCTTTCATTGATTCTAACGCAATTCTCCTTAGTTTTAATTCTTATTGTCAGAGTCCAACAAAGCTCGACTAGTCTCAACGGTCGCGCATCCAATGGGCTCCGGCGAGCAAAAGAGATACGAAATGCTCAACGAGTCTACTTTCAAGATTTTGTGTGGCTCAGCTGGAGATTGCGTTGTTGGTTTACATGAAATTCCAGTTTAAAATTCAATCAGATTTCGACATGATAAACAAGATTTGTGAAATTTTGAAAGCGTTTGCGATTCAAAAACTCGTTCGAAAGTTATGAAGGAAAACAATTTTCATAAACTTTTGGCCGCTACTGTGTGATAAAATGGCAAAATCACCAAACGCGAGCTAAAACATTTGATTGTACCAAAAGTATTCCATGTTATCTGACCCAGTTTGATCGAGCTTCTTCGCAGCAGCACATGAACGTTCAGCAAGAAGCATTATTAGCAGGATTTGAAGAAAAATCAGTGGAAAAGTGGAGATCGCGCAACCATGAAAAGGTAGTTTCTGGTATCTCCACTCTCCAATCCCACTTGTAAAAAGTTGCTAACATGAAAACGAATATTTTTCTGAGTTTCCGATATTTCTGAAGACAACGTAGCTGTCATGTCATAAAATATAAAAAAATTCCAGCTCCGCTTCGATCCACTGACTAGCAACATCGTAGTTGTGACTGGTTGCGGTAGTTTTTCCGACGTTTCATCCTGACGCATTTTCGAAAGTAATCTATAGAAAATATTTTTTCAGGTTTTCTACTGTTCGCACTCCCCATTCTCTGCTACCATCTCTATCGAAAGTGCAAGAGTAGGAAACGAAAAGTGATTCGCAATCATTCTGAGATAGTTGCACATCGGGTTATGTTGAGGATAGTGACTGCGAAAAAATGACGAGGATACCCAAGATGAAGCGTAGCGCACATTCCACACCAAAAGCAGCCTTGTCCAAGAAAAGTGAGCTGATTCCCGCTTGTGACCAAATTTTCAACGTGCCACAGCGTTTTTTTCTTTGTAGAAAACCATTGTTCAGTCTCCGCTCAACTGCAGATCGGTGAATCTTTGAATAACAGTACTGAAGTGACACAAAGGTCAGACATTCTATCCTTTGTGAGCTGCGGTGACACACTCCTGGTTTTGAAACCCTCGACTCAAAACCGACCCTTTTTCGAGTTCGAGTTTGAGTAGAAATGTAATCGACTTTGGGTCGAATTTTACTGGAACTTGAACAAAATCTAGTGAATTTCGAGAACGAAGGGCTGAATTCTAGTCGTTTTCGAAGTAACGAAACCGAATTCTAGTCGAGATCGAGTTAGGGCTAGAAAATGGGTCGATTTCTTGTCGATGCTGGGGTGCTCCGCTCCTAGGAGTCGATTTCTAGTCGGGTTTCAATACCGGAGCAGAGAAGATTGTTGAAACTCATAGACTTCCAGTCAGTTTCATTACTCCCTCAAATTAGTTCGATAGCATTTTCGCAGTATCAGTTTGGTCTGCTTCAACAATACGTCGAAAAGATATCCACTGCTGAAACAGCAAACAAGAGGCTATTCGAACTGAATAAATCAACCGGGAGTATTTGCAGCAACTTCGAACGGAATTCAAGATCGATTGGATGTATCGCAACGTCAAAGTCACAGTCGTTATTGCAAAAGCTCAAGCCTGAAAAATCAAACAAACCAAAGTGTCCGGACTCCAAAGCAACTTTTACTGGTCCGAAATCGGCTAGGACAGAATCTTGTGAAGCTTTGCAAACTACTTGGGACTAGGTCATTTCGGCAACGGCGTTTGCGCAAGACGGGAAAATGGTCATTTCAGCAATGTACTTTTCCGCAACGGTCATTTCAGCAACTCGCTATAACTTCACGTATGCATCAGTAATGTGTTGCAGATTTGGGCGAGCCTTGACCATGCAGGAACGCAACAAATTTGTTTTTTGAGACTACTTCATGGATCAATTTCGAGCATTTTATCGATTATCGAAATTCTCAGCACGAAAAATACCGTAATCCACCAAGGGTTACGGTAACCATGTGGTCCGAACTGATAATTTGGAAACGTTGGGGCAGTCTATATGACAGTACCTACCAACTTTCGTAGTGAAATATCAATCCGTTGTGGAGATATAACGAGTTGCTGAAAAGGACATTGCGGAAAATGGTTTTGCGCAATCGCCTTTGCCGAAATGACCTAGTCCCAACTACTTGAACTCACCACATTTCTTTCTCAATGTGAGTATCACTCGTTTGTAACTTACTGCGGTTTTTTCATGTTGTTCGTTTGAAGTGCGTTCGGTTTGTTGCGAGAAAGTAGAACTTTTAGTATTAATGAGAGCTGAATCATAAATTGAAAAAAGGAAAATTATTTTGTGTCATGTCAAATCTTGTAACCCAGATAGTTTTCATTTTTCGATAACCCATGTCAATGTTTTCCACTATAATAACTACATTCAACAACACCACTGAAGAAGTCGTTTTTATGAAAAAAATTCTTCAACACCATAATGCTGAAGCACCACTACTAACGATCGTTTGCTAGTTTTTTTCTGAATGTGAGGATTCTCCGAGTATAAACAAAAGAAGTGGGCATTTTCAAAAAAGCCGAAAGAAAGGGTTCAGCCCACACCGAGAAATCGATAAAGACCCAACCAATGTTTTATGTATCCACAAACTCGTGATATTGACATTTTTGATGCATCAATGATCAACGCCATTCATGTCACATAATGGAAACAATGATAATATGAGTGAGTTCGCATAAGATTTTAGTTTCGCGTGGCAGACCAAATTTTGTTCTTGCAGTTTTTTGTAATCTACCTCATAGAACTGGGTGTGCTGAACAAAACATGAATGGGCAGTGTGTGTATCCGACCTCTCGGTCGTGAGATAAACCGTTCACAAAATCAGGTATTTTTTCACTCTAGGTGTCATATCTCCGTGATCCCTCAATTCTATACAGGGTATAGCATATCAAAATGACCGCCCGGACGTGCTGCAGATTATACTATTACAGGAAAAAATTAACTATAAAAATGGTCGCACGGTAGTCGATCATATTTTTTAGCACCCATCAGATGTCAACTACGACTATATGATTTTTTGATATGTTGTGTGGAATTTTTTTCTGGTTCGAATGACTATCATCTCAAATGGGGTTATAATGAAAAATAGTCGACTTTTTCACCTTCGAAGTGGGAGTAATCTGGAAATTCTCAACCATAACTGTTTGTGGGTAAGTTTTTTGTACTCTGTTAAAAAAAAAAGAAAAAAAAAGAAAAAAACTCGTGCCCACCAACGATTTCAGCTTTTCAAATATGTGCGGAATCGCCTCTGAGGATGTTTTATGTACTCTCTCTTGAGTAGTACAAAACTTTTAGAAGAAAAACTCGACCCGGAAGCAGTTTTTACTAATTCTGTTTCGGATCAAACGAAGAATATCAAATTGTTTCCACTTCGAAGGCGAAAAAGTCGATTATTTTTCATTGTAACCCCATTTGAGATGATGGTCATTCCCCAACCAGAAAGAAATTCCACACAACATATCAAAAATCATATAGTCCGTAGTTGACATCTGATGGGTGCTGAAAAATATGATCGACTACCGTGCGAACATTTTTGAAGTTAATTTTTTTCCTGTGATAGTATAATCTGCAGCACGTCTAGGC
This sequence comes from Hololepta plana, assembly GCA_963695495.1. Taxonomy (NCBI): domain Eukaryota; kingdom Metazoa; phylum Arthropoda; class Insecta; order Coleoptera; family Histeridae; genus Hololepta; species Hololepta plana. The sequence goes on from CAVOJK010000065.1 coordinate 31,217, forward strand.
GGTCATTTTGATATGCCTATACCCTGCAGAGAATTGAGGGATCACGGAGATATGACACTTAGAGTGGAAAAAATACCTGTTTTTGTGACCGATTTATCTCACGACCGAGAGGTCGGATACACATACTGCCTATTCATTTTTGTTCAGCTCACCCAGGCTCTATAAGGTAGAACACGAAACACGAAAAACGAAGAAAAAAGTTCGGTCTGCCAAAAACTGCTAAAAAAGCTAAAAACGTTACACGAACTCACTCATATAATGATAATCATTCCAAAATGAACTGATTCTAGCCCTGTGCCAAAAACAGAAAAAAACGAGCTTTCCAAGCGAGGTTGGACAAATAACTGTACCAGTAACTGTAACATACGTTAAATCCGTCAGAGTTTTTAAAGCATGCTTCGGATGTTTTTCAATAACAGAAAAAATAAAGACTTTGTTCAACAAATTTTTTCTCCAGGACGTTAGAAGTGGCGCTGTCAACAAGGAGACGAAATACCACTCATCTTCGACACAAAGAAGGAGTAGAAAACGTTAGTTCCACCTCCAAACTAGACTCACGACCATGAGGTGGACTATAATTCAACAACAAAACAACACACTTGATGAATACAAGTAGTCATAGACATGAGAAACGCATGAATTGTTTTTTTCAAATATTCGTACAATGAATAATATAAAATATACGTGAGTTGTGCGTTTCAGAAAAATAACGTTGGATTAGGAGATGTTCACTTTGAACTGCGAAAACTTGGAACTCGACTTGGATCGAACGGGAGTTTCTGTTTTGTAGACAAGTTCCGAACAGAAGGACGGAGTGTTACGGAAGCACAAGATTGCGACATTCCTGAAGTCAGTTGTTGTACGTATGGTGGACTGACACTAAAACAAGGACATAGCAGCCACCCCGCCATGATCACTGAACTCAAACTCTTTTCTACCGCGGTTTTTTACTATGTTGAATACACATCCAGGAAATCGAATGGGCGTCAAAATCAGTGGACGACGTCACTAAATCAAGATCGACATCCTGGGCCCAAACGCTGACTTCCGGAACACCAGTTCCGAAGAGTTCGGTTCATGGATTTCCGACAGCCACAGGATCTGTCAGAACTACTTCTGTGGAAACTTTCAATGTTCCTAGCAACGATTCAAATAAAAAATAAATTAGAAATTATAATGTTGTCGTTTCGTTCACAATTTCTTGCATTTGAAAAAAAACAATTTCGAAGCTACTCGAATATTGCTTCTCAAACTTCTTGTTCCGTAACCACTGTCGCTTTCTCGTTTCTTTTTGTTAACGGTATCATTCGTGGAGAATAATGAAATTTCGGTATCCACTGTCGTTTTATAAAAATTGTTTTCGAAAATGCTGTCTTTCGTTCACTGGATGCAGATTTTATGACTCCAGTCGTGATAAATTCGTGGCGCGCCACAAACCATTTCTTGACTAATTCACACATCGTGCACACAATGCACGCCACAAGTCCTCGCCCTCTCTCTGTCTTTTTTCAGTTTTCTGCATCGAGTCCGCTGGCCCTCGGCACTCGTAATCGTTTGTCACTACAATTTATGAAAAGTTCAGGGTAGATGGCCAATTTGAATGATTTGAATGTGCTCTTCATCAAGTGCGGGGAGCACTCTAAAGAATAAAGCTTGGGGAAAGTAAATCCAAACAGCAGAACGAGTTCCAAACATGATGCAGATGCTGAAACTATAATAAAACATAGCAGATGAGCGAGTAAAATAAATCACAACAAAAGTTGCCAATAGGAATCAAACGTGAAATCGATAGTACTTTTGACAAAAACGATATGATTGTTTTTCAAAACCGAGAGAGAGAGAGGAATTATGAAAATGGAACATGAGACACACGTGGTTGTCAAAGGGGTGTGGGGAAATCAGCCCATCTGGAGCAGGATTATGAGAACAAAATAAGCGCAGAAACGAGAGAGGCAACAGTCTTCATTCATGTCGACTACGGTAGCGAGCGGGTGGAAAGAATGTCGGCGGCGGCGCCTTGGCTTGCAGGGCGCTCCTGAAAAATGCCAAAGTCGACCAAAAGCAGCAAATCCGTCTGTTTACGCTTTACACCACAGAACGTCCGATCTAAGCACGGAGCAGCGCATAAAATGAGACGCGGAATCGCCTGATTATAGTGTTTCAAAAATTCGAAACTTGGCGCGTTATGTACGTAACTTTGCTCCTTGTAAAACTGTCAAGATTACGATTTCGAACCTGGGGCAGCGCTGGATGGAACTGCGGTAGCCGGAGTCACGAGGAATGCAGGGAAGAAGAGTTGCAACCTGAAAATTAGAGAGTTAATTTAATAATTCATTTTTTTCAATTGAGATGTACCTCTTCACGCGGTATCCTGTGCCCTCCCATGCAACCGTCGACTGCAAATTAATCAATCTTCGTAGCTACTCCAAATGGATAATGCGCGAGGCTGGTGAGAATTTTTCGTTCACGTGCGTCGCTAATTCAGGTGCGTTGCGTCGCGTCGTCATTAGAAAAACAAATTTTACTAGAAATCAAGAACATTTTACGCCTTGACATCGTGACCGGCCGCTCGCTCTCGTTATCAACATTTGCCTGCAGCATTTTACTTCATCATACTAAATTAATATATTAATCAGAGCCGCAGGAAAGGCTGCCCAGAAATCAAGACCGAGTGGATTACATATTTCTGATTGTAGCACCTCAGATCCGCGCTAGAAACAGTATAGAACGCGCTCGAAATGAAAAAACGAAATTACAGCCCGATCAGTTTGTATTCATAATCAGGCTCCGTGGACGTAATTAGAAAGTGGCTCTCACATTGCATTGTGCGCGGAGTAACCTTGGACGCAGCTCCAGATGAGACTTTGCATTTCGCTGCTGAAGCCTGGAGCAAGCAGAGTTTCAGTTTTAATTTGAAGATTTTCTGCTATCGGAAGTTCACAGAGTAGTTCTTTTTTCTACGTGAAAAATGGGTTGATCCTTCGAAAACGTTCTACAAAAGTTCATGGAAATTTGCAGAGTTTGATAAAATTCATAGAATTTGACACAAGTTCGTTGTGAGTGAACAGGATAGTTTTCAGAAATGTGGCTATGACGATCAGTCCATGATCCGAATTTGGAATCCAAAAAATTTTTTCTTGCGAATATGGATTCCGGTGATTTCCACACTGGTTTCTTCTTCTTCGACTTTTCCCGGTTTTTTGGCGATGATCGATAGTGAATACCTTGGTATCGTGATGAGTAGAAGATTGAAGACTTGATCCGTAATTGGACTTGCTTTGCTGCAGATGTGTGGAGCGGCCAACTGGCATGGTCAACTTTTATTTGTATCCTCGAAGTATAATCAAAAGGGAAATTCATATGGAACTATGGGAAAACAACTCGAGTGAATAAATTGGTTGCCGAATAAAATGCATTTTTCTCACCTTTTTTCACAACCGTCTCGGTCGCGCGATATTGATCGGTTTGCTGCGAGCGCCTAGCAAAGATTTATTGCAAACTAATTTGTAATGAAAAAGGGTATTATTGGAAGATGACGTGTTCTACTTGTTTTCCGGATCGAAAAAAGAGAGAGAGGAGGAAGAGAGAGAGAGAAAAAGAGAGAGAGAGATAGATGAATAGAGAGAGAGGAGGGAGAGAGGCTAGCAAGATTGTTCTGAACTCTTAGGATCGACAACGGATTCGTATTAAATTCGATATATAATACCGGCTTGAAATAACTAAACGATTTGCGCAAAATCATGCAACTCGGAGCAGAACTTGCTTCATACTCAATAGATGAGGTTCGCTCATTCTCTCAACGCTCAGCAATTCAGTGATCTACATTCATCAATAACATCCGATATTCGAAATTGGATTCTAAGCGCGTTTCAGCGCCGAGTATTTTATACTATTTTGCGCTTCGATACAGTAACTCGGTCTTTGATAGACCATTTCAGTTGCAGTTTTTTGCGCAAATCGTCAAGTTATTTCATGACGGTATAATACAACAAAACATTTTCATTTGCTTGATCACATTGCGTTAAATTAGTCTTTTGAAGACGAGCATTTCCGTCAGCGACGAATGGAAAAAATGAAAACAGACTTTGCTTCATAGGACGTAGGCGCTTCGGTGTTTGGATGCCTTCCGGGTGCTTCTGGTGCCTGAACATCATTGAGTTGAGTTTTCAGTGAAAAAATTGGTTACTCTATCTAATCTCTACACGGATGCAAGATTTATCCTCATTTACTTCAACTAATTTTTCTGCGACCTCAACATTTGTCGCTGTGCCAGTCTTGCAGCAACATGCCAGCAGTAGAATTGTTTCTGATTATTTAATTTTTCTTCTTTCAGTGTACTGAGCACTCACCGATTGATATTATGACCGCTGCTGCGCTGAGCAGCCACTCAAATTACGATTTTCAAAAACTCAAGAGAAAAAAATCAAGCTTACATAATTTAGCCTAATAAATAGGGTTTCTAATTCAAGTACAATCAAGTACTTGAAAAAAATTGACTCATTCCTCGTTCAATTCGAGTGTTTCAGACTTGAAAAAAGGCTTCCATCTTCAAGTGCTTGAAAAAGTACTTTCTTTCTTTCTTTCTTTCTTTATTCCATCAGACATGAAAACGACATGAATGTCATGAACAGTGAGTATGTAGGAGCAAGAGGTTTTTCGATGGCTACCTCTGCGTTGCGAACTGGTTGGTTGTGAATTTGGCTAAGAATCAGATTCGGATTTCGGAATCAGTGAGGAAGTTTTCTGGGATGTTTTTGAGATACCGAGTAAAATGTTTGGGTGGTAAATCAATTACTTGAAGAGTACTTGAGTTAGAAACCCTACTTATAAAAGAAACTGTTGAAAAGAGATGGTGGAAATCATTATGACTCAATGCATTCACTTGTGGGTTGTTATCTGGATCATTCTAGACTTTCTTTCTGGTGTTTTAAGCAGTCTGTTTAGTTCACTTACAAACTGAATATTTGACGAATTCGAAGCGCGGATTCCAGTGTGGAGTTGATCATTTGGGTTGTAGATCTGGAAAAGTATACATCGCAAACATATTCTCATGTGCTCTGAGCTGAATCACTTTTCACATCCTCGTATTGTTTAATGAGATGAAATTGAAAAAGGTTTCGAGAATTCCTACCAACAAGCTATGGTGAATCATGTTTGTTTCTGCTTAAACAGTTATCCATAGCGTCACAAAGACTAGATTCCTCGTTTAGACAGTAGCACTAACCAAGCAATCCTCTTCAGTGCCGCACAGAATAATGTTTCTGTTCTCATCAATCTGACTCCGAATAATAGGGCTCTTCTCGTAGAGCGGAAAGAGATGTGGACGCCAGATCCACTTCTCTGTAAAATTCTCAGTGATTTGAATCGATACTTTTGAGCAACGCATGGGAGCAGTGCAATAACAACAATAACACAACTAGTTCAAAGAAAAAAATGAGTGAAAACAGACTGCTAGATTCTTCTTTGTGTGCGATCGCCCCGCACTGCCACATCTGATTCGTGCTGGAATGCGTAAAATGCTGTCCCAACATTCGATGAAGCCTCTCAGAAAGAGTAGTGATTTTAGGTAATACAGTTTCACTTATCTGAAAACCAGAACATTCTCCATTTCGATTTTCGACTACTTTCCAGAGCCGGTAAAATACATGTATGTATGTAAAAACTAACTCACGGACGAGCAGAAATATCAACCGACACTGACTGATTCCCGCATTCTTTGTGTGGTACTGGAAAAAGATTGCCTTTTCCAAATGTTCTTGGGACTCTGATATGATTGATAATGTTTTCTGAAAAAAATTCGACTAGACATGCCTTGGTCGATCTCTATTTAGTGGTATGTACGCATTTTGTGATGTGGACTTTTGATAGAGGAAAAAGTGGAAAACTTACTGCCGCATGAGGTCAAAATAGTGCTAACAATCAGTGGCTTCCGCTGCATTTGAATTTTTTTCTCAGTCTGACATTCTCTCTGCTCACTTCACAGTTATCTGATTCGCACATGTAGATTATTTGCGATGGCTTGTTGTGGAAATTGACTTCACATTCTGCGAAGATTAGTTTTCATGCTGGGAGATCCCACAAGTGATTTATTACAGTGAAACGTCTGGTCTAGGACGTGGGAGTCTGTAATTGGAACTTGCCTGTTGAATTGGAGTGATTGCGGGCTGGCAACGACTCGATCAACTCGTATTTGCTTTCTGGGATTATTCAGTTACAAGATTAGGCTGCGCCGCCTCGAGGCGTCGCAAGAGTTCAAAGGGTTCCACATTGTGTTAGAGTTTTACTTTGCATTTCCTTCTAGAATATTCGCGAAAAATCTTGTGCTATCGAAGTACACAATGGAACATTCTAGAGTACTGAAATTAGGTACAAATATCGGCTTCTCCCCTCTTTCTCAATTTCCGAGTCCGCTCCAGTTAAAATTCCGCTGCCCAGTGCCTGGCGCCGGGAGGTGCTGGCGCCAAACAAAAACCGCAGCGGTATGCGCATACCCTGGGGGCATCTTTAGGTGCCCGGCACGAATTAGTGGAACCCCTTGGGGAAGCCCCACTCATAGTGGGATGGACCTTACAAACGAACACACACACAAACAGCTCTTGCATATATATAAAACTGTCTTGAAATAACTAAACGATTTGCGCAAATTCGTGCAACTCGGTTCACAACTTGCTTCATACTGAATAGGATGAGGTTCACTCATTTTCTCATCGTTTAGGAATTCAGTGATCTACAGCTCATCAAATGCAACTGAAATTCGAATTTGAACTCTAAGCGAGTTTCAGCGTCGAGTAATTCACACCACTTTGCGCTTCGTTACAGTTACTCGGTCTTTGATGGAGCATTGGAGTTGCAGTTTTTTGCGCAAATCGTCAAGTTATTTCATGACGGTATAATAGTATAGATTTACATTCCAGTTTTTTCTTAGTTTCATTGGTCGTCCTTGTGACAAATTTTTTTAAAATTCACCTCTGAATTCCAACACGATGCGACAGAATAGTGATATGTTCTGAGCACAGCTCTCGAGCTCATTGGTCATTTTCAAGTCATTCTTTCCGCATTTGATAGCCTTCTTGCAAGTGCCTGAGCAATTTCGTTTTTTGCGGTATGAAGGTAAAATCAAGAGTTGAAATCAAGAGATCTCCTTTGCCAGGTTCAACGGTAAGAGAGGTGTGATACACAACTTCGAAGCGGCTCAGAAGTCGATCAAGGCGATATCATGATGATAACCATAAGAAAACCATTTTTTGTAAGCCTTCTCATCATCAACGCTCAGATTATTGCAAACATTTTGACGATATCTCTTACTGTTTGAATACAGATTGCAAAAGCTGTGTTTTGGGCCGAATTAGGGAGCAATCACCTTCTCCTGGAGCCAATGAAAATGCCAGCATGAATACTATAGCAGAAGATAAGAAATACATTGCGATGAGTTACGGTTTTAGAAGAATGACGAAGACCGTGAGAATATAGGTTTTATCACACGCACTTGAAGTGATTATTCTCTGCACTACTACTACTAGTGCACTCCACATATTCTCTCGTGAAAGAAACAATCAGTCGCTATTTTCTTGGTAATTTTCAGATTTTGTGCGGTTTTTTCTCTATGAGAGTGATGCCAACTAGTTTCGCTGCATTGTTTCTCATAGCATTCACCACAGCGTCCACAGGCAGAGAAGAACGTGAGAAGTCCTTTTGAAAAACTTTACACCACAACACAACTTCTTGAAGTGTTTATGGAACATTATTGTATGAATTAGGAAAACAAAGACAAATTATAATATCAGGCTACGAAGATAATTTGGAAGACGCGGAAGATTCTGAAAATCTGATACCAAACACTCAGACATTACAGGTTGCAAAGTATCCATCAAGTGTGCAGCATCCCAAACTGCGAGGAAGCTACGACCCTCAGGAGTTTGTGAAGGCCTCTACGTCTGCAGAGCAAATCTGCGAATGATAAGTTCGTGAAGATGTGAATGAGAACGAGGAAAAGTAATGAATCTTATGAAGAATCGCAATATTTCTAAAAAATATTGTGACATTCTATTACTCATTTTTGCCAGCTGCAATATCAGTACGCTGAAACGAGTTTACATCAGCTACTCTTGGAAGAGGGAATCTACTTCGACGGACGAGTTTTTTTGAAAAAATAGATAGGAAAACAAGAAAACACACAGTTTTGTTCACATCCTGATTTGCGACATTTCTGACTCGTTAGCACTATATTTTTCACGTTTTTCACAAAACCAAAAATTAATAAAAACTCGGACGGATGAACATCACTTTCGAGCGCCAGCCAGTTTCAGACATTCGGAAAACGCTTTACAAACGGTGATTATTGCTGAACGTCACGAACTCCTCAAGTTCTGGGAACCTTTATCACTCTCACTGCCATTCGAGAAACGTTATCACCTCTTTCGAATGAGATCAAAATTCTCTCGAATAGTTTCCCGGTTAACAAACTCGTACCGCTGCTCTTTCTTATTCGACCTTGTTGTATCTTATTGTGTAGGCCTCGACTAATATTATTAAGTAAGTGGAGCATACACCTGATCAGAAGAACCTTGGTGGCCTTTGGTGTCCACTAGGGTGGATAAAACAGTTACCAGTTGAAACGGTGAAAAAACAGTTAGCAACTGTTTTTCCCGCGAAAAAAACAGTTGGCAACTGTTTTTGGCTTTTCAACGGATGAAAATACGGTCAGTCCGTAAATCGTCTCGACTATCTGATCAATTTCCTCCATGAAAACGAGCGTTCCAACAACTGCAGTATCACGTCTGTGAATATTCAACCGCATGTTGAAATGTTTTTAAAAAGCTGAATTTGTTTGAAACCAAAAGTAATCTCTTGATTTTTTATCTTCGCCCCAGCGATGATAAATCTACAGTACTCGAACTAAACTGTTCGCGTAACTGTTGGTTGGTCGCGGAACAACTAAACTATAGTTGAAACAGTTGGCAACTGTTTTTCAGTTTAAACGGTAACTGTTTTAGCCACCCTAGTGTCCACCCTACTACCCCCTTGACCTTGGTTACATCTTCGTTGAATGATTTTGGCCATCCTCTCCCTCGCCTAATCTTGAGTTATAAACCGTCTCTTTTCAGATGGCACCTGGACGAAGGATTTTTTGGTGACGGTAGAACTGAAGAGAACTATGCGTTTCGTGCAACACGGTAGGTGTTTCTCTCATAATGAACTATACGCATCTTTTTCTGTTCTGGTGGAAAATCGAATCAGGAACAACAAATCCCCTGATAAGGGTCATCATTCTTGTGGAATGCTCATTTCAAACTCCTAATTTTTTCAAAACGTTCAGTTTGTGCAGTGTAACAAGCTCCATAACCACGTGAAAAATGACGCAAAATTTTTTACTCATAATTACTTTCATAGATTTCATCTTTTTCAGATTGTTCGAAAATGAATCAGAATCCACAAGTGATAACTTTTGAATGTGACGAAGACAATTGTGACGTGAGTTGATAGAAAGAGTAACTGATAAAACGGAAAAAAAATTAACTAAACTATATGTAGATGAAGAAGGCAGCTCACTAGATGAAACACAGTGCTTTCATATGCTCCGGATTGCCTCGATTGAAGATGTTTTCAATTTGTCCAGAAAGATTGTGCAAAGTTCACTTCTTTTTTTAGTTGAAATATTATGCGGGGCCGTCGAGTTTGAAATCCGAATACAAATTAAAATTCACATCAGGACGAGAGAAGTGTTCAACTCGGAGTTCTACGTTACTGCCATTGTGAGTATCATTCATGATGCGTCTGACTGTTGTTACGGTACGAGGTGCTAAATGTTATATTGTAGTATTTCTAATACTGTAATTATCCGCAAAATATACATTGTCCGTAACCACAGCCACCAATTAGGCATTTCATTGCGTGTGCCTCATTACTGTCTAGTGTAATTTAACAATAGTCACAAGGCACACCACAATTAAGCATTTTCCTTTTTCTCGAGGATTGGTCACAGTCTTGACGATTCTCGATTAGTTTCGGCTCTAGTTTTTATTATCTCTTTTCTTTATTCATTTGTTCTGTGTGATAAATTCTAATCTATTCTCTCTCACTAGTGTTGTCCCTAACAAGGTCACGCGGAAGTGTTAAAAGGAAGATCCTTTATAACACAGTGCTTCTGAGAAGGACTCAGGAACACAACAGTGGCAACACAGATACATAACAGTGGCGATCAGGATTTGTTTATTCGTTAATTCGTTTAATCGCTCACGTACAGTCCACGTGTGTTGTTAATTCTGCGGGTAGAATTACACAACAGCGACCAGTATTTTCTCTCAATTTTCGCGCGCCAATTATTTGAATTGCGCTACACTTTTACTTTATCGTTACAAACGATTGTAAAGTGTCTCCAGCACGGCTGGTTGCGATTATTGATTGAAAACTGTGCCTTGTTAGCCCAGTGAGAGTAGAAGTCTTTGCTTTACGAGTCTCGGACGACTGTAAGCATGGACGCAGCTGCCATTAAAATGCTATTTGATGGTCTGCAGCAGACAATGAAGATGCAGCAGGATGCATTTGATAAGAGGATAAATGATCTCACAGAGATTGTTGAGTCCAGATCGGGTGTGACGAGTGGAGAAGGAGCGTCGACATCACGTGGCGCATCGATTGACGCTTTGGAAAAGCAGATCGATACCTTCCACTATGACCCTGAGAGCGGTGTCACATTCGATTCCTGGTACGGTCGCCTCGAGAACATTTTCGAGCATGAGCTCTCTCGATACGATGAGAAGCTGCGAGTCGGTGTTGTACTGAGACACATCGATGGTCGGGCTTACGCTCAATATGTGAACCATATATCGCCATCCAAGCCGGCTGACGCTAGTTGGAAGGATACTGTAGACACATTGCGACTACTGTTCGGAGAGAATAAGAGTGTTTTCGACAAACAACTCGATTTCTTTCAGTGTCGAATGTCCAAGGTTGGTGCACAAGACTTACGAACTTATGCATCTCGTGTCAACAAGATTGTTGAAGATAGCAAGATCAAGGAGATGACTCTCGATCAGATCAAGGTCCATCTATTCGTGGCTGGCCTCGATTCTCCACGCTATTCTGAGACATTGGTGCAGGTTTTGGACGCTCTGAAGCAGAATCCAAATCTGACGTTGAATGACGTGCTCCAGAAGCACGATACCTACAGTAATCTAATGCGCGATTCTGAGCGAGTGCTCAGTGCTACGAATAGGCCACTTGTGTACGCGGTCAAGGACGACGCTCACAAGAAGACGGCTTTCGAGTACCGTAACCCAAGCACCAAGTCGCAGCCGTGTGACAGGTGTGGAAGCAAGAGCCATTCGAGAACAGAATGCCCCTTCAAGGAGAAGGATTGCTTTGCCTGCGGGAAGATGGGACACACAGCGAGGTGTTGCCGAGACCCCAAGAGAGGCAAGAGCAAGCAGGCAACGGAGTACAGCACGGACAGATACAAGGACTGTAATCATGTCGTGACTGTCAATGTCTGCCGGCGGGTGTCACTTGAGAAGAGTCTCAAGATCAACGGAGAACCGGTTCAGTTCAGACTGGATAGCGGCTCAGATTTGACGTTGATTTCACATGACACATGGTTATCAATGGGCAAGCCGACATTGGACAAGGTCCGATTCCAGGCTAGATGCGCTAATGGCAGCAAGCTCAAGATCAAGGGCAAGCTGAAGTGCTCGTTGTCGTACAACAGGAACAGTGTTGACACGGAAGTTCATGTGATGGACTGTCGTGGTGTCAACCTCCTCGGGAACAAGGAGTTCCTGCACTTTTTCGAAGTGACGGAGAAGCGAGCGCAGTGCATGGGTGCGACGTCTCATGATGTCCGATTGCATTCCCAAAACGCGATTGCCGGTAGCCAAGAGCTCAGTGAGTGCTCCAAGGAGAGAGCGACTCTAACGCTGAAAGACGGTAAGAGGCCGGTCTTTGCGAAGCGCCGAGATACACCGCGTGCAAAGATTCATGCGGTAGAGGCCAAGCTGAAGCGCCTCGAGGGCGAGGAAGTCCTCAAACCGGTCCAGCAAGCAGACTGGACAACTTCTACATCGGCATTCAAGATGCCTGATGGGGACGCGAGAGAGGCTCTCGTAGACGAGAACGGCGGCAGGTCCAAGGTGGATCTCAGCGTTCCTCGGAGGTCCAAGGAGTATGAATCGAGCCAGGCGAAGGCTCAGTTCTCTAAGAACAGCAAGCCGCGTTCTTATCGAGTAGGCGACAAGGTTCGGTATCAGTCACACACCAAAGGCAACTCGTGGAAGTGGACTGGAGGTACAGTAACCAAGGTCTGCGGTCGTGTACTGTACGATGTCGCACTCAGAGCAAACGATAGAGTCGTTCGTGCTCATGCGAATCAGCTTCGCAAGTGCCGCGGAGGAAAAGCTGAAGGAAGTTTTCCGCCCCACAAGCGCAAACTGGAGCATCCAGTCCCTGATAAAGCTGATATCCTCCACGATCCAGTACGGGTCGAAGCAGCAGATGCCAGCGCGCAGCCCAAGGGAGCTAGAGTAGCTGTCCCTAGTGTAATGGTACCAGCGACGGTAGTCATTCCTGTTCAACTGCAACGGCAAGACGTTCGAGCCCAAGATCAACAAGCAGCAAGCAACGCTCAACGTCAGCAGAGAGCGCGCAAGGCGCTATCCCAGTGGTCCAAGAAATCTCGTCACAAGTCATGCTGATGACTCCACATTCTTGCACAGAGACAGACCATATTTTGCGTGTTTTGTGAATTGTCCTAATCAGTAGTTTTCACAAACACCTCTCCTAGTTTTAGGTTATCAGATTTAGACTACAAATCTTAGGAGGGAGGTGTTATATTGTAGTATTTCTAATACTGTAATTATCCGCAAAATATACATTGTCCGTAACCACAGCCACCAATTAGGCATTTCATTGCGTGTGCCTCATTACTGTCTAGTGTAATTTAACAATAGTCACAAGGCACACCACAATTAAGCATTTTCCTTTTTCTCGAGGATTGGTCACAGTCTTGACGATTCTCGATTAGTTTCGGCTCTAGTTTTTATTATCTCTTTTCTTTATTCATTTGTTCTGTGTGATAAATTCTAATCTATTCTCTCTCACTAGTGTTGTCCCTAACAAGGTCACGCGGAAGTGTTAAAAGGAAGATCCTTTATAACACAGTGCTTCTGAGAAGGACTCAGGAACACAACAGTGGCAACACAGATACATAACACTAAATATGAGAAAATGGAGTGGGTACTGAAATACGAGGGACGCAGGCGAAAATCTTCTTCATACTGTCGTTAGAGAAAAACATAATTCTCAAGCCTACCAATATAAATCCGAAACAGTTTTCAGATCCTGCAGTAATGTGTGATAGTCGCTTGCTCACTGTCAAGGCGGAAGACGCAAAGACTAGGTTGGGTTTTTCGTGATTTTCTGGCATCTATGTAGGTGAAAGGTGCTGTCGGACTAGAACAGAGAACACTTGTCAGGGCACTTTCTAGCTACGCTCTTTGGCATGTGTAATTGTGAAAAAGGTGGAATTGAAATAGAAAAAAGTGGAGAGGAAAATGAAGAATTGATTGATTTAGTGATTCACAAGATAGCTTTCAATGTGCTGCAATCATCACTAGCTCGAGTTTGAATTCATGTGAGTTCGAGAATAAGACTCTGATTCTAGTTTGTCTAGCTTGCTATTACACACCACAAGCAAGATGTGCCCAACGCGCATTTTTTCCAAACTCATTTTCAGAATTTTTCTATCTCGTTTGAACATTCCAGTGAGGAACACTGATACAGTTTCAAAACAATATACAATATATATGTATGTAGATTTCCCCAGTCAGCTCATCTTCACCCAATGATTGGCGCTATACTCCACTCCTGCGACCGTTACATTCGAATCAGCTCAAGAAGTATATTTTGATCAATCACTCTGCATTCCTAGTTTTATGTGGATCGGAAGGAGATTGTGTTGTGAGTTTTTGTGCATATCCGCTCTTGACTGGGTAATGGAGTCAGTAACGCAAAAGTCCGGGTAAAACCGTGTACAGTATGGGTTCAAAAATCAATCATACATCATTCAGAAAGACATGAACATACAAAAAGAAGCAATCTTAGCTGGCTATGGAGAAGCGCTAGCCAAAACAGTTGAGATCGAAGGCAAAGAAAAAGTGAGCGGAACTTCCTAGAAATTAAAATCATGAAGCAGATGGAGAAATTATGATTACGATGTTTGAATGTTGTGAAACAGAGAGCGGTTTTTTGTTGCAGCAACGCCCCAATCCAATGATCATGATCACAACTTTTGCAGTTCTTTGCGGTAATTTTTTTCGCTCATTTCGAAGTTTCAAACAAATTGTGAATCTCGATTCCATATCGATTTTTTTTGGATTTATTGCTCAGAAAGTCAATGATCACTCAGTTTTGTTATTGGTCGCGGTTCTCGTGCTTGGCTGCTACCTCTGTCGAAGATTTAGAGGAAGTAGAGATGAGGTTCACTATTTCTGCTACTTTTGTCGATATTGTGTTACATGGTAACAATGCCTACTCCAACTTTGAAAGATGGTAAATGGAAGACCCTTTGTTCAGAATTACAGAAAACTAATGAATTCCACATCGATTCCAGATAGTGAACCCGAGAAGTGTGACTGTCACCAAGAGAAAAAAAGTTGTTTCTCCATCTTCCCCACCAAGGGTATCACGAACAAGTTAGTTTTACATTCAACGGGGAAAGTTGAACCGATGATATTCAACCAAAAACTGAAGTTGATAGCCGATGATAACTTATCGATTTCTTTTGCGATATTGGGAGGAGACAATCATGCTTTTTGAAACTGAAACTAGAAATGATTTCATTGGCCTTGTAAGCTACGGAAACAAAAAAATAGTGTTCTTGTCATTGTAGACGTCTTTCTAACAATTGTGAAAGCTTACAATTTGAAGGTAATTCTGGAAATGCAGTCTTCCGGAATGGAAATATCGCGCGTTTTTTTAAGTAAGTTGTTGGAATGTGTAGACTTTTTTGTTGGATAAAATGAGAAAAAAAATCATGCAATTTTTTCAGGGACTCCGATCGAGACTCAAAATCACGTGATGCTGCAACCAAGTCAAGATCGACATCTTGGTCGCAAACGCTGACTTCCGGAACACCTGTTCCGTTGAGTTCAGCTCATGGAGCTCCAACAGCTACAGGATCTGTCAGAACCACTTCTGTAGAAACTTTGAACGTTCCCAAGCCAGTATCGAGTAAAAGAAGAACTAGAAAATGATTATAATGTTGCGTCGTTAATTTTTTTCTTGAAATGAAAAAGACATCTGTCGTTAAAAATTATGTGATTCCTTTTGAGCGATACTCCGTTTTCATTTCTGCTTTTTTGTTATCCATCTTTGAAGAGAATGATAAAGTTACTCATTTGGAAAAAAAGTTCAATCGTTTTTGCAACGACTCTTTCGACGTTTATCATCGTCAATGATGCATCCTGTAAGAAGACTTACAGTGGATCATACATTGTATCTCCCAATCTTTTTTTTCGATTTTGGGCAAGTCGATGAAAAGAAATAAGAACAGAGAGAGAGAGATAGATAGAAAGAGAGAGAGAGAGAGAGAGATAGGGGGAGAGAGAGAGTGAAAGAGAGGGAGAGAGAGAGAGAAATAGTGAGAGAGAAACGACCCACCTATTCATACCACCCTTCATTATGTTACGTACAAGTGAGCGAGATCGAATGTGAGTGTCGAACTTTCAAGAATGCAGGGCAATTGAAGGATCCGGCGTGAAGAAAATCAAGTATGGCTCAAGCTATCTAGAATCACGTTCTGAACAACTTCTGATAACCAAAAATTTTTTTGGGACTACCGTATACTCAAACTGGAGTGGGGCAAAAAAACACGATTTCTGTTGTATAGCGTCTGAGAAGAAAACGTGATAGGTCAGATGATAGAGCTCACTTGGGCCGTCACAACGATATGCTTACTTTCCTCGTACGAAAACTCTCCGTTTTATGGCAACAGAAAAACCGCTCGGGTTACGGTAGCGTCACTTTTGCGCTCACTACAGTAATCAAAGTGGTTTTTTGGTCTCTATAAATCGGAGAGTCATTGTACGAGGAAGGTAAGCATATCGTTGTGACGGCCCAAGTCGGCTCTATCGTCTGATCTATTACACTTTTATCTCCGACGCTAAACAACGGAAATCGCGTTCTCGGGTTTGGGTAGACCAGTTTGGATGAACGGTAGACCTCCGAAATTTTTTTGTTGGCACGAGTTCGTTGGAACAACATTCCAGATGGTATGAACCTCACTTATTTTTCTTCACGTCTGGTCCTTTAATGCATAAACTCTTATAATTGTTTTAACCAAAAACAATCCACTTTCGGTAACGTCCTTTCTGTAATAACAAGATATTTTTTTCGATTAAGTAAGACTGAAAACTCTCACTGAATCTGAGTTTGCTGTACTATTCGTACTAGTACACTTCTCTAGACTTTGAGAGAGCGAGTTTAATCTTTTGAGACTCTCTTCGAATCTGTGTTCCCTGTTCCAGCGGTACTTTCTCAATTAGATGCTGAATACTCTCACAAGGGAAGTTTGCGACCACTCCATAAAACTATGAACAGTGACCTATCCCACGTGAAAGAGCGTGTGCTGTTTAGTATAAATCCATTCTCCAAAAGTGCTGAGTAGATCATTTTTGGGGGGTTTTGAGCGTACCCCAAAATCCACTGCATTTTGGCTTGTCTCCCTGTGTTGAAGCTCTCGAAAAAAATCGAAATCTGCACTTTTTTGCTCTCCCGAAGAGGTCTCTTCTCTTCATCTTCCAACATGGAAAAGTGGCGCAGTCGGTAAGAGTATGGGTACAATAATGGTAGGTCCAGTGTTCGACTCCTGTTATTTTGAAAACTCTTTTGCAATTTTAATTTGTGGACTGTCAGTTATGGTAACAAGATTCATGCATGACAGAACAATGCTACGAGCGCATGTCAATGAGAAACAATGGAAAATTTTTTTTCGATATGTGTCTGGGAAATGAGGGCTCTGTGAAGCTGGAATTCTGAAGTCCTGTTGAAAATCTGAGATGGTGTTTCAAACGCATTGGGGTCGGTGACTAGATCACATCTGAACCACACCGCTCTCGAAAATGGATTATCAAGAAAAGAAATCATGGTGGGCAAAAATGCGCAACTCCTAATGTGCCCACATTTCCAGAACCTTCCACAGGCGTTCGCGGTAGACTCTCACAAAAATGAAGAACAAAGCCTCCAAATCGAAATTGCAAAAGAGTTTTCAAAATGACAGGAACCGAACACGGGACCTACCATTATTGCACCCATCCTCTTACCGACTGCGCCACTTTTCCATGTTGGAAAATGAAGAGACCTCTTCGGGAAAGAGCAAAAAAGTGCAGATTTCGATTCTTTTCGAGAGCTTCAACACAGGGAGACAAGCCAAAATGCAATGGATTTTGGGGTACGCTCAAAACCCCCAAAAACGATCTACTCAGCACTTTTGGAGAGTGGATTTATACTAATCAGCACACGCTCTTTCACGTGGGATAGGTCACTGTTCATAGTTTTATGGAGTGGTCGCAAACTTCCCTTGTCAGTGCACTGCTCGTACTGGCACTTGTTTCTGCATCACACAGCGGAAACGAAGGTGAGACCTTTTGACACAAATCATACGACTCATTTTCATTGTCGGGTCTGACAGTAAATTGTTCAAATGCTCTCTGTCGCAAGATATTCTCATTCTGAATCTCATTTTGTCGTCAACAGCGATGTGACCCAAAACCTGCAATGTTTTTTTTTCTTCATTCCGTTGTTTTTAGTAAAAAGACGTTGTTCCAAACCATGGAATAACGCTGGAAAAAGTCGTGATCATTGAAATTTTTCAGTTCATTAGTTCTACGTCGTTTCAACCCATCTATGATGAGACTACTAATTTACAGGTTGCAAAGTTTCTATCAAATGTGCTTCCTCTCGCGCAAGGGGAAGCTATAGCCCACAAAAAATATGCTCTGGACTCTACGTCTGCAGAGCGAATCTCCGAATGATCAGTTCGGGCTTTTTGTATTTCTTCTCTCTCAAAGCTCCGACGATCCTACACCGAACTCAGACAAATTTTCAAAAGTTATTCTCCGTTTTTCCTCAACTATTTTCTTTACAGATGGCACTTGGGTGAAAGATTGGAGGGTCCAGATAGAATTGAAAAGAACATCGCGTTTTTTGCAACACGGTGAGTTTTTACAAATATAAAAAAACAGGCAATGAGTTATTAGTTATTTAAACGATTTCGAATTAGTGAAAGTACAGTTTACTCAAACTTTGAAAACTTTGTGCCCACTCGTTTTTCAAAGACGAACAGGTTATAGTTGACTGTCTGACCTTGCTCACATGAAGAGATAAAATTTCATTCATTTCCAGATTGCTCGAAGATGAATCAGAATCCACAAGTGATAACTTTTGAGTGTGACGAAGACAACTGTGACGTGAGTTGTGGACATGAACTTCAGTATAGGTGAAGAAGATGAGTTTATTACTCGGGCAGAATCATCTTTTCGCGTCAAAACTATACATCGTAACTTTAAAGGATCGGGCACCCTCACTCATGACAGGTGGAAGGAGTCAGCTGTTAGGATGGTGCTCTGTTAGACAACACAAGGAACCTCTACAGAAAGAGAAAGAAGCTGTCACTAGGAGAGAATGAGAGAAAAAAATTGTGGTGTTCGCTAGATGAAGTTTTGCATACGTCGCTTTTCAAAACCACAGTAGCCATGCACCACCCTTTAAAACAGGTGAAATAGCTTCGCTCCTCAACACTACCACGCGTTATCAGTCTCCATACTTCTCAGATAGCCTACCCAAGTTTTGGAAAATTTCTTCGAATATGCTGTTTCACGAGGCACGTTCTCATAGAAACCACCGGGGGGCTTTGAAGTTACGCTGTATAGCTTGGGCGCGGAAAGATGATTTGGCCCTCAGTAATACCTATGTTGATGTAAATAGTCACTGTCTTTTTTGGTAATATTTTTCACCTCAGGATGAAAGAGATGTTCAACTTGAAGCCCTACGTTACTGTCATTGTGCGTATCATTCTCTGTGCCACTTGTTGATGTCGCTGTACGAGGTGCGGTAAGAAAATGTCCGAAAAAGCATCAACCAGTGGGCTGTCAATACCTAGAGACAGTGAAATACGAGAGACTCAGACGTAGACCCATTTTTTGCACTGAAAAATGATCGTGCTCGTTTTCGCAATCTTCAGAAAATATATTCGTACTGCATCTTTAACTTCCACTGTTGGACGACGTATTAGTGTTTCAGAATCTGAAACGAGGTGCGTCTAATACGCCGCGTCCTGTTCACTCTGTCTGTCTTATTGGGAAGACAGACTGGTGTGTGCTCTTCTCACACGACCTAGAGGTCATGTCGAAAGTTTATATGAAGTCACATGCGAAGTGCCAGACGGCTTGGATGGCACCTGACAGCGATCAGAAGAGTGAACAGATCGCTGTTTGGACTGGTACCACGTTTTAAAATCTGAAACACTTATAGTTGTGTTGGAGAAGAAGACATCTTCTAGTCTGTAGATAGATTTCCGCGTTCATCAATAAAAATCCGAAACAGTTTTCAGATCCTGCAGTAATGTGTGATAGTCGTTTGCTCACTGTCAAGGCGGAAGACGCAAAGACTAGGTAGGGTGTTTCGTCTTTTTTGGCATCTATGTGAAAGGTGCCGCCGGACGATGCTCTTTGGCACGTGTAATTGTGAAAAAGGTGGAATTGAAATAGAAAAAAAGTGGAGAGGAAAATGAAGAATTGATTGATTTAGTGATTCACAAGATAGCTTTCAATGTGCTGCAATCATCACTAGCTCAGGTTTGAATTCATGTGAGTTCGAAAATAAGACTCTGATTCTAGTTTGTCTAGCTTGCTATTACATACCACAAGCAAGATGTGCCCAACGCGCATTTTTTCCAAACTCA
Organism: Hololepta plana; assembly: GCA_963695495.1. Lineage (NCBI taxonomy): Eukaryota > Metazoa > Arthropoda > Insecta > Coleoptera > Histeridae > Hololepta > Hololepta plana. The sequence goes on from CAVOJK010000065.1 coordinate 51,168, forward strand.
TTTTCAGAATTTTTCTATCTCGTTTGAACATTCCAGTGAGGAACACTGATACAGTTTCAAAACTATATACAATATATATGTATGTAGATTTCCCCAGTCAGCTCATCTTCACCCAATGATTGGCGCTATACTCCACTCCTGCGACCGTTACATTCGAATCAGCTCAAGAAATATATTTTGATCAATCAATCTGCATTCCTAGTTTTATGTGGATCGGAAGGAGATTGTGTTGTGAGTTTTCATATTTTGTAAATAAAAAAACAGAAGAATGGACAACTAGACTGTTCTCCACTAGGGTTACGCGAAAACTTGCGGAAATCGATTCATGACTGGGTATGAAAAGCAATCATACATCATTCAGAAAGACATGAACATACAAAAAGAAGCAATGTTAGCTGGCTATGGAGAAGCGCTAGCCAAAACAGTTGAGATCGAAGGCAAAGAAAAAGTGAGCGGAACTTCCTAGAAATTAAAATCATGAAGCAGATGGAGAAATTATGATTACGATGTTTGAATGTTGTGAAACAGAGAGCGGTTTTTTTTTGTTGCAGCCACGCCCCAATCCAATGATCATGATCACAACTTTTGCAGCTCTTTGCGGTAATTATTTTCCGCTCATTTCGAAGTTTCAAACAAATTGTGAATCTCGATTCCATATCGGTTTTTTTTTTATTTATCGCTCAGAAAGTCAATGATCACTCAGTTTTGTCATTGGTCGCGGTTCTCGTACTTGGCTGCTACCTCTGTCGAAGATTTAGAGGAAGTAGAGATGAGGTTCAGCATTTCTGCTACTTTTGTCCATATTGTGTTATATGGTAACAATGCCTACTCCAAGTTTGAAAGATGGTCAATAAAAGAACTTTTTCCTAGAATTGCGGAAAAAATCTTCCTCGATTTCAGAAAATGAACCCGAGAAGTGTGACTATCACCAAGAGAAAAAAAATTCCCCCATCTTCCCCACCAAGGGTGTCAAGAACAAGTTAGTTTTACGTTCAACGAGGAAAGTTGAACCGATGATGTGTAACTGAAAACTGAAGTTGATAGCCGATGATAACTTATCGATTACTTCTGCCATATTGGGATAAGACAAATCAAGCTTTTTGATTTTTTATAATTGATTCCATTGGCCTTGTCAGCTACAAAAATAAGAAAATAGTGTTATTGTCATTGTAGGCGTCTTTCTAACAATTGTAAAAGCTTACATTTTGAAGGTGATTCTGGAAATGCAGTCCTTCGCGAAGGACATATCGCGCGTTTTTGAAGTGAGTGGATCGAATGTGAAAAACTTTTTCGTGAGCTTATCGAAGGAAAATATTAAGAGATTTTCCCAGGGATTCTGATCGAGCCTCTAAATCACGTGATGCTGCAACCATGACAAGATCGACATCTTGGTCACAAACGCTCACTTCCGGAACACCTGTTCCGAAGAGTTCGGTTCATGGATTCCCGACAGCCACTGGATCTGTCAGAACTACTTCTGTGGAAACTTCGAACGTTCCGTAGCTAGATTCGATTGTGAGGAAAACTAGAAAAATATGATAAAGTTACGTTGTTTGTTTTTCGTTGAACTTGGAAATGACATCTCGTTGAACTATGCCGATACCGGATGGACAACATTTGTGAGTTCAGCGTGTGATGTGTATACTTTTTTGAACTACATCCATTGACCACTTATTTATTTGGCTAAAACTATGATTTGGACTTCATTAACAACTATCTCGTGAGTCTTTTTTTTTATTTCAGACCGAAACATTTTCTGGTCCAAAAAAATAAATTTTACGTACGAAAAAACGAAAAAAAGGGAAAAATTTTGAAAGGGACTGAGATGAAAAATTGATTTTCCAGAGATACCATACATTGTAGGGCTGAATCGTTCGTTATTTCTCTCGGTTGTTTGACAGTATCTTTTAGTTAGTGATTTTTAGTTGTTCATTAGCTTTCACATGCACTTTTCGATTCTCTCTCTCAGGCACGGCCGGTTCCCTCTTCCCTCTCCGACATGGACCTGATTCTATTCGCCTATCGCCTACAATATGAGTCGACACCATCTGATATGGACACCATGGCACTACTATACTTCTGCAACTATTTACTATCGAGAGCTGAACGAAGAATCCCGGTGGAGAAACGAGTCAGACCGCCTCCGGTACCTCTGATCTATGGCTTACGTCAACAATGTTATGGAAGCTGCGCCACGCCAAGTTTTTCATCGGACAAGATAATGTTGCTGCAATTATACACATCATATATTACACCGTTTTCTTGTAGCGTATAACACACCGCACATCCTAATAGACACATGCCACCTCGCTCATCCGATAGTTGCGCCTCAGCACACATCGTATACTTGGTATACAGGATTGATAAAGCGATTTCACTTTCATTTCACGTTTCACTTCACTTTCACCTGCACGACTCATTACATTGCATAGTCGGCCCAGTTCCGACTTTCACCAATGTCATAGTATACAGAAATCAGAACCTTCGGGTTGCACAATCTTTAAGAGCGAGACCGACTGTATTCACCTTTACATTCACTGTGTTGTGGCAGGCAATGAGAAAGGTGACCCTCAAACTTCAGAATTAACAATTAGAATCAAGTGTGGAGAAACAACTAACTCATCAACTTTTCTAACGAAAAATGCAATGAAAACAACTGACACATCTCTCTACAAGAACAAGGGAGTTGCTCACGATTAGTTTTGATTTCTTACGTTCATCTTAAATTCGGGAGCTGAAAGGATCGTCAGGTCGGAATGACGGCGCGGCTGCTAGAGCATTGCAGTCAGGCGTGAGAGACAAAGACAGGAGCTCAGAGGAAAGAAGTCTCAACAACGAGTGGAATCGCAGCACGACTTTGTCTCTCAGCTCTATTGACAGGCCGAAGAAAAGACAACTAGGAACAAGTAGAGAAAAGAGAACACTAACAAAATAGTTTGCTTGGTGAAAACGAAAAAGATATCTGATGATTGTTTCAACAACATATTTCTGATGCGAAGATGAAAACAGAAACAAGAACGTGGATAAGTTCGTTGAATTCTAGCGCACGATAGAAGGGGGAGGAGATTGCTAAGTTAGCTGAGCTAACTTAGCTTATACTCAGACAGAATGGCACAGCTATAAAACAGGCATTTTCTAGGCTTGTGATTGGCACAGTCACATCGCAGGCTTTTTGCAGCTGTTTCGGAACTGTTTCGTGGCTGTGATTGTGCTTGAGCTGTGTAGTTTTCTGCACAGCCGCGGAACAGTTCAATCACAGCTCACGCATAGCTGTTACAGGCCTATCACAGCTCAAGTGCAGCTAATCCGCAGCTATCCCACAGCCAAATTGCAGGCGTGTGAAATGCCTGCTTTTAAGCTGTCAAATTCTGTCTCAGATAGTGCGCCTAGAGATGGCTGCTGCTTCTGTATTGCGCGGGTGGGTACAACTGGCGGCGACGCCGACGTCGGCATGCAATATCTGAAAAAAATTCTTGTCGACCGAGGTTTGAGCAATAGAATCTGGCTTCTTCGGTATCTGATTTGCGTAATCTAGATTACGTAAGTCTTACATAATCTAGATTACCTAAGCCTAGAGTAACACATATTACTCTCGAGAATTTCAGCTAATGAACTGCCGGTAAGCCAAAAATTTCAGTTACAGCTGCATAATGATCTGATGAATAGAATTTCTAACCTGCCGTGGCTGCTGTAGCTGATGGCGGTACTTGTGTAGCAGACGCGCGGGGCCGGCACGGTTCGAGCAGGGCTTGCTGAAAAGTAGAGAAGAGATAATCGCAACTTTTCGCGCCAAAGGGAAATGAGTACAAACTCGTTTTCAAAAAACTGTATTTCATATCTCGCTTCGTCTCGAGGCTATGGTGCTGAAATTAGGGGCGTGCGGTGATATCAGTCTTATAAATCATCCCACCAAGAGTTGCGGTTATTTCGTCTCTTCTGAAAAGTTGAAGAGAAAATAGTGGGAACATGTATTTTTCTGAAATTGAACATTATCCGTAGATGAATTTTGAAAGTTTTTTGTTCTGGCAAACTCTACGGATAATGTCCGTTTCCGGAAAACAGAAAACCTCTAAATTTTTCCGTGCAATCTATAAGGATTGTTCATTCAAAGATGTTTGCATGTTCCTGTTGAAAAAATTTCAAAATTCGAAAATGTGTTGTACCTGATAGATAGGAACTTGTCTCCCTGCTCCGCAGCCTCCCGCTGAAAATGAATCATTTTTGTCATTTTTCTGAGTTTTAGAATGTGAGGGCTAGTTTGAGTGTTTCAGCTAGCCTCACAAATCTCGCATGGTCAAAGAGCATCGTGTGAAAAGAATAACCTGTCTCAAGGGTCATCGTGACTGAGCGCGAGCTTTGAATGCATGAAATGTCATTGGCAACATTCTGTGCCTGCAGTGTTTTTGTTTACCACGAATATCCAACCGTTGGCATTAGTGTTTGAGAATCCCAAGGCTGGTGCGTCGAATACGCAGCGTCTCGTTCACTTGGTCTGTCGTATTGAAAAAAACAAACTCCTGTCATCCAAACTTTTTTGTAGCTCACATGTGCTTTCATGTGACCTCCTGACATGACTTCTAGGTCGTGCGAGAAGAGTTCACACCAGGCTGTCTTTTTCAAGACGACAGACCGAGTGAACAGGACGCTGCCTATCTGACTCACCAGCCTTTGGACTCTCAAACACTAATATTTGAATCATCGCCGTGGCTTATTTTGACCATGGCGCGCATAGATCAGAGCCGCAGGAAAGGCCGCTAAAAAATAAAGACCGAGTGGATTACATATTTCTGATCGGGGCACTTCCCATCCGGGCTAGAACAGAATAGACCGCATTCAAGATGAAAAACGAAGTTAAAGCCGATCAGTTTGTACCTCTTATCAGGTTCCGTGACGTAATTAGAAAGTGGTCTCACATTGATTGTGCGCGGAGTAACCTTGGACGCAGCTCCAGATGAGACTTTGCATTTCGCTGCTGAATCCTTGAGCAAGCGGAGTTTCAGTTTTAATTTGAAGATTTTCTGCTATCGGAAGTTCACAGAGTAGTTCTTCTTTCTACGTGAGAAATGGGTTGATCCTTTGAAAACTCACAAAAGTTCATGGAAATTTGCAGAGTTTGATAAAATTCATAGAATTTGCCACAAATTCGTTGTGAGTAAACAGGATAGTTTTCAGAAGTGTGGCTCTGACGATCAGTCAATGACTCGTATCGAAAAATTCGAGAATTCGACTTGCCGATAACGATTTCCGATGTTTTTTTCATATTCCGATTGTCATTTTCCGGCATCTCCTAATTTCCCGCGCTTGTGCTCTCAGGGAAAAATACCTTGATATCGTGTGGAGTAGAAGATTGAAGCCTGGATGCGGACGTGGGATGCCGTGGAATGTGAAAACCTTCAATGAACCACTCCGGATATCCTCAAAAAGAGGGTTGTTATAGCGCGACTGAGTGAAAAAAGCTAGAAGCTACTTTTGCACTTTGAAGTTCTCTTGCAAACGTCCCGCGTCATTTAGTATTTCGATGGAAACCCGCGTATGCTACCGCGAAATCTACTATTGTGTATCCCAAGCAGCTTCTAGATCACTCTTCCGCTTGATGTATCGTGTCATCTTGGTTAGCTGTTCTACACCTCATGTTTGGTTTCATCTGGACATGGTCGGGCGAAAAGAGCCTACACCTGAGGCCGCATGCACCAAACTGGAAAACGTGTTTAACGTCACATGATCGAAGGTTCCGACTTCTGGGAAAAGGCGGCACCTTTGATTATTTAACGTTAAACGCGTTTTCCAGTTTGATGCATGCAGTCTCTAGTCTCCTCAGTCCTAGTCTCCTTGAAAAGACACACCGAGTGAGTAGGATGATGCGTTCTTGACGCACAAATCATTAGAAACATAAAAATCATCATTAAAATCATCACAAACCGAGAACGCACACACGCGTCGGTGTAACCATCAAACAATGTATTGTGTATCCATAATTATTGTAAAGTATACCAATTGTTAATGAGATGGTTAAATAAAAGAAAGAAAGAAAGAATACAAAAATTTCTTTGTTGCGTGCTGAAACTCTGCGGCGCAATCTCACAGCGGTAGAAAATCCTATTTTAATCAATCCAATTGAATTGAATGATATTCTTCTAACCTTCACTCGCAGTTTGCTGGATCTTGGAATATCTATCGGTTGACTGCGGTCTCCTAGAAAAGATGGATTACCAAACAATTCATGTTGTGAAAGAAGTGATGTGTGTATGTTCGCTATTTCGGACTACGTTTGAACTGGCCTTGAAGACGAGCATTACTGTCAAAGACGAGTGGAAGATGGAAAAATAACACTAAAACGTACTTTGGATGAAGAGTGGGCTCAGCAAAAGCAGTTATGACTGGTTCCTGAGCATTGTTCAGTTGAGTTTGTTCAGAAATTGAAAGTTGTATGTTTTAATCTTCGCACGGATATCTCCTTTTTTCTTCACTCACCTCGGCAAATTTGTCTGCGACCTTGCTGTTTTTTGTTCTGCAATTCCTGCAGCAGCAGACGCAAATGATGATAAATTCTGATGGAAGAAGATTCACTTCTTCGACTTTGGGAATTATTCATTTTTATAAAGTTTGAAGCTCGTACGGTCCACTTTAGTGACAGTTTTCAGATAGAAAAACAAGCGAAAAAAGCGGAACCGCCGACTCTCCTCTGTCTGATACTCCAATGAGAATACAAACCAGCCGGTGTACCACCTCATGTTTTACATGTGGAAGAAACTCAGTTTTCCAAATGGAAGCACACGATGGAAACTCTATGAATTGACGTAATTTTTGCTCACATCAAACAGAAAATTTTCCTCTATCGAAAACCGTCTGGCAGAGCTGTGAACTCCCTATCACAAGGGCGCTTCGTAGAGCAAAAATTTGCGTCAGACGGTTTTGGATTCGCGAGAAATTACTCTATAACATGCATAAAAATCAAATCAATCGGTTGCGTCTCCAGCGTGTGCTTCGAGCGGCCCCATTTTCCAGTGGGGGTAGAGGAAGGGTATGTGGGCGGAGATTGCGCGCTCTAACTTTATGTTCTCGGTACTCACCGATAATCACTAAAACCGCGAGTGTAATCAGAGTGGCCTGAAAATGCGCAATTCAAGGAAAATGAAAAAAATCAAGAATTCATAGTTCCCGTTTCAGCCTGAAGAGATAAGAATGACAAAAACGAAAAAATGGAATTGCACTCACAAGCTGAACTTTTTGAGGTATAGGCACACCCAAATCGACAAGGCGAGCTTCACTACCATAATACGAATTGTGCTGGAAAATGTACTCTCGACATATTCATTTTTCGGAACATGGCTTCGAAACGTTCTCATGACAGTCCGGTTAGATGCAATCAGTCACTCGAAAGTTACAGGAGTTCACTCAAGCAAACTTCAATGTTCGGTTCATGCGCGAAAAGTCTCTCGTCACCCGTGATTCCGGCATCGAAACTTACCAAGCAATCTCTGTGAGAGCCACAGAGAACAATAGCCGCGTCATTATCGATAAAGTGGATAATCTCGTCAGTTTCAGCGTACAGAGGGAAGAGCCTCGGCTTCCAAAGCCATTCGCCTGTGAATTTTATTATTCTAGGCCGCTATCACTTCATTAAAAAATATGCTTTGAGAGTGTAGCCCGAATCTCAACTGCACAGCTGCAAGATCAGGAAAAAAGCGGAAACGAGTTGCAACGTTTGCATTTACCATCGTCCATCTTTCTTCCCAGCGCGCCACATTGCCAGGGTACGCGCGATCTGGAAAAAGGCTATCGGTGCAATGTTTGGAACGGCTTTATAGAATGCAGCAGGAGAAAAAGACTGAAGAGGCAGAGAGAGTGACGTGGAACGACCGCTAGCGTGAAGTGTTTGCGGATTGTGTGAACCAACTCAATAAAATATAAAAAAAACGCGTGAAAACTCACTTTTTGTCCGCCACTGCTAGATCCATCGTCACGGTTGTCCCATTACACATTTTGTGCGGAACTGGAAAAATTTCGTTTATAATCCCTAGACCTGCACATACCCAGTGATATCATCTATCAGAAGGATCTGCAACAACTGCATTCAACAGTTACAGTGGTTAAAAAGTTACGTAACCGACCAGAATGTGTATCTTGAAAGAGAAATTATTATTTCATATTCACCCATCTCTCCACCTACGGCCCGCAATCACATGTAATATACAAGTGCACTTATTTTCACGCTACCAAACTGTCAAGTATATAATATTTTACAAGTCAAAGAAAAACTCACTACCGCAATTGCTGAAGATAGTGCTCAGGATATCTTGATTTCTCTGCAACATAAAACGTGTGTATACCATCTATTATCTTTTTCACTCACTTCACAGTTTGCCACATCGCATAAGTACTGAACACTCAATGAATGGCGAGTGAGATGTATATCGCATTCTTCAAAGATGCAGATTTTATAGGGGAAAATATACTTTTTTGTATGGAGCACTCACTATTCGACGCGTTGAAATGATTCTCTTCTGGTTTAGATTGTCCGATGGTCCATCCGCTATCTGGAAACAAGCGTCTAAATTGAAGGACAGAACAAGTCGTAAATTCTTTACTGCTCTCCTGAAATTTTCAGCGGATAGCAAATTAGTCAGTTGAAGGAGAGAAACACACTTTTGCGCAACTCTGGATGAGAGGAAGGTGATAAGCACAAGAGGATGAGGGTGAGAAAAAATCTACTCAAACCCTCTCAAAATTTCCTCGTAAAGCCGCGGTAATGTGAGAAACTTTTTTTTGCGGAACTAAGTGGACAGAACTGAAATCTAGCTCACCTCCGAAGTGTAAATAAACTCGACAATATGAGTGAGAATGCGTAACGATTTCAAGTTTTTTGAGGGGGTCGGGACATGGGAAAAACTGATTTTAAAGTGTTAATGGGAAAAAGTTGCGCGCTTTTCCAGCGATTCGAACGAGCTATCTCTCGCGTGTAGCAAATCCGTAATTAGTGAGGTAGAGCTACCTGAAGGTTTTCGACCGAGCACTGATAACTGCTGAACCACTGGGGTTGAAATGCTGGAAATTTACACACATATCAAAAAAGTGACGCTCTACAACTTTGTAATTGATGAAAACTCTCTGAAAAATTATCTTCACCTTTTTATCAGCAGCTGAAATTTTCATTCGGATCTAATCATACCTGATCTTCTTCAGGGAACCGGAATTTTCAGCTCAAATTGTAGAGCAGGTTTTTCTGCGTATAAAAACTGTTAATCCGTACCCGATAACGATGCGCTAAGCTACGCAAATTCGCTCGGGACGGCGTCAACTTGCATAAAACAGCATGTTTCAAGCGAAACTCTCAATCCGTAACTGTTCGTGGGTGAGTTATGTGTACCCTTTAGCAAGTAGTACAAAAACTGCTCAAGAAAGAGTACATAGAACAGATTCAGAGGCGGTTTTCGCTTGGTCTGAAAAGTTTAAATCGGTTGTGGGCACGAGTTTTTTCATCAGTTTCTGTACTACTTGCTAAAGAGTACAAAAAACTTACCCAGGAACAGTTACGGATTGAGCGTTTCTCTTGAAACATGCTGTTTTCATCCAAGTTCACGTCTTTCCGAGCGATATTGCGTAGCTTAGCGCATCGATATCGAACACGAATCAACTTTTTCCGTATGCAAAAAAACTTGCTCTACATTTCGAGATGAAAATTCCGGTTCCCTGAGAAAGATCAGGTATGATTAGATTCGAATGAAAATTTCAGCTGCTGATAAAAAGGTGAAGATAATTTTTCAGAGAGTTTTCATCAATTACAAAGTTGTAGAGCGTCACTTTTTTGATATGTGTGTAAATTTCCAGCATTTCAACCCCAGTGGTTCAGCAGTTATCAGTGCTCGGTCGAAAACCTTCAGGTAGCTCTACCTCACTAAATACGGATTTGCTACACGCGAGAGATAGCTCATTCGAATCGCTGGAAAAGCGCGCAACTTTTTCCCATTAACACTTTGAAATCAATTTTTCCCATGTCCCGACCATTTCAAATCCTTACACATTCTCACTCATATAATGTAATGCCCGTTGTACATTTCGGGTCTTGATTGCCCAACATCTCATCGTTCGGACCGCAGCTAATTGACTCTCGGCAAGCTCCTGTCGATGAGTGTTTTTGCATAAATCATAGTTTCCAAATCTATTTTCTTGTCGATAAGAATCAACGTCGTCCCTAAAAAAAAGGAATAAACCATAATAAACCGTACTGAAGTGCGGAGAAAAACACATTGGAGTGAAGTTGAGGGCTTAGAGAAAAGTATGAGCTGGGTCAAAGCGGCGAGGTGAGTTTTGGCGGTCGAGTGTGAGAACAAATTCAAAGAAGAGAGAGAGCCCACAGAAGCAAAGACTGAACAGTAGGACAGTTCAACGGGGTCAAATTTTTCACCTCAGCCCCCGAAAGTAACGTATCTGTCGAACACATGAATGTCGAACTAGAGCTACAAGGGGAGCTTTGTTTTTGCGATCTCATCAGATTGACTGTTTTGCGTGTTGTTCTCGAATCTCTACATCCAAACTCTCCGAATTCTACTGTGAGTCTGAAAACGAACTAGAACCCTTTGCAATTGACAAAAGTTGGTCGTAACTAACCTCCACTTGATGAAGAAGCGAATAAAAATGAACATGCGAGGAGAAAGATGTACATGGAGTATGAGAAGCTCTATCTCTAGAATAAATGAGAGAGAACTGGGGAATTAGATGGGCTAGAACTGCTAAGACTGAAATCTCTCACTGAATCTGAGTTCGCTGTACTATTCGTACTAGTACACTTCTCTAGACTTTGAGCGAGCGAGTTTAATCCTTTGAGACTCTCTTCGAATCTGTGTTCCCTGTTCCAGCGGTACTTTCTCAATTAGATGCTGAATACTCTCAGTGCACTGCTCGTACTGGCACTTGTTTCCGCATCACACAGCGGAAACGAAGGTGAGACCTTTTGACCCAAATCATACGTCACATTTTCATTGTTGGAGCTGACATTGAATTGTTCAAATGCTCTCTGTCGCAAGATATTCTTATTCTGAATCTCATTTTGTCTCCTTCTATATCTGTTGGTCTTATCACAAACTCAAATTGTAAGTCGCCTCACAACAGCGTTGTGACCCAAAAACCTTCTTCATTCCGTTGTTTTTAGTAAAAAGACGTTGTTCCAAACCATGGAATAACGCTGGAAAAAGTCGTGATCATTGAAATTTTTAATTCATTAGTTTTATGTCGTTTCAACTCATCTATGATGAGACTACTAATTTACAGGTTGCAAAGTTTCTATCAAATGTGCTTCCTCTCGCGCAAGGGGAAGCTACAGCCCACAAAAAATATGCTCTGGGCTCTACGTCTGCAGAGCGAATCTCCGAATGATCAGTTCGGGCCTTTTGTATTTCTTCTCTCTCAAAGCTCCGACGATCCTACACCGAACTCAGACAAATTTTCAAAAGTTATTCTTCGTTTTTCCTCAACTATTTTCTTTACAGATGGCACTTGGGTGAAAGATTGGAGGGTCCAGATAGAATTGAAAAGAACATCGCGTTTTTTGCAACACGGTGAGTTTTTACAAATATAAAAAAAACAGGCAATGAGTTTTTAGTTTTTTAGTTTTATTTGGACAATTTCGAATTAGGGAAAGCACAGTTTACTCAAACTTTGAAAAGTTTGTGCTCACTCATTTTTCAAAGACTAACAGGTTATAGTTGACCGAGTGTCTGACCTTGCTCACATGACGAGATAAAATTTCATTCATTTTCAGATTGCTCGAAGATGAATCAGAATCCACAAGTGATAACTTTCGAGTGTGCCGAAGACAACTGTGACGTGAGTTGTGGACATGAACTTCAGTATAGGTGAAGAAGATGAGTTTATTACTCGGGGCAGAATCATCTTTTCGCGTCAAAACTATACATCGTAACTTCAGAACAGATAAAATAGCTTCGCTCCTCAACACTACCACGTGTTATCAGTCTCCATACTTCTCAGATACGCTCTTGAATTTTCGGAATTTTTTTCGAATATGCTGTTTCACGTAGCACGTTCTCATAGAAAACCACCGGGGGGCTTTGAAGTTACGCTGTGTAGCTTGGGCGCGGAAAGATGATTTGGCCCTCAGTAATACCTATGTTGATGTAAATAGTCACTGTCTTTTTTCGTAATATTTTTCACCTCAGGATGAAAGAGATGTTCAACTTGGAGTCCTACGTTACTGTCATTGTGAGTATCATTCTCTGTGCCACTTGTTGATGTCGCTGTACGAGGTGCGGTAAGAAAATGTCCGAAAAAGCACCAAGCAGCTGTCAATACCTAGAGAAGAGACAGTGAAATACGAGAGACTCAGACGTAGACCTATTTTTTGCACGGAAAAATGATCGTGCTCGTTTTCGCAATCTTCAGAAAATATATTCGTACTGCATCTTTTTAAAATCTGAAACACTTATTATGTGTTGGTGTTTATTGTGTTGGTGTTTATTGTGTTGGAGAAGAAGACATCTCCTATTCTGTAGATAGATTTCCGAGTTCATCAATAAAAATCCGAAACAGTTTTCAGATCCTGCAGTAATGTGTGATAGTCACTTGCTCACTGTCAAGGCGGAAGACGCAAAGACTAGGTAGGGTGTTTCGTCTTTTTTGGCGTCTAAGTGAAAGGTGCCGCCGGACTAAAACAGAGAACACTTGTCAGAGCACTTCCTATTTCTCTTTGGCATGTGTAATTGTGAAAAAGGTGGAATTGAAATAGAAAAAAAGTGGAGAGGAAAATGAAGAATTGATTGATTTAGTGATTCACAAGATAGCTTTCAATGTGCTGCAATCATCGCTAGCTCGAGTTCGAACTCATGTGAGTTCGAAAATAAGACTCTGATTCTAGTTTGTCATTTTTTTCATTTCAGAATTTTTTTATCTCGTTTGAACATTCCAGTGAGGAACACTGATACAGTTTAAAAACAATATATATGTATGTAGATTTCCCCAGTCAGCTCATCTTCACCCAATGATTGGCGCTATACTCCACTTCTGCGACCGTTACATTCGAATCAGCTCAAGAAGTATATTTTGATCAATCACTCTGCATTCCTAGTTTTATGTGGATCGGAAGGAGATTGTGTTGTGAGTTTTTGTGCATATCCGCTCTTGACAGGGTAATGGAGTCAGTAACGCAAAAGTCCGGGTGAAACCGTGTACAGTATGGGTTCAAAAATCAATCATACATCATTCAGAAAGACATGAACATACAAAAAGAAGCAATCTTAGCTGGATATGGAGAAGCGCTAGCCAAAACAGCCGAGATCGAAGGCAAAGAAAAAGTGAGCGGAACTTCCCAGAAATTAAAATCATGAAGCAGATGAAGAAATTATGATTATGATGTTTGAATGTTGTGAAACAGATTGAGCGGTTTTTTGTTGCAGCAACGCCCCAATCCAATGATCATGATCACAACTTTTGCAGCTCTTTGCGGTAAATTTTGATTTTGAAGTTTCAAACAAATTGTGAATATCGATTCCATATCGATTTTTTTCAGATTTATCGCTCAGAAAGTCAATGATCACTCAGTTTTGTTATTGGTTGCGGTTCTCGTGCTTGGCTGCTGCCTCTGTCGAAGATTTAGAGGAAGTAAAGATGAGGTTCAGTATTTCTGCTACTTTTGTCCATAATGTGTTATTACTGCAGTCAAAATCATAGTTTCAGTCCAAACATAAGCAGCGTAACTTATAGACTGAAGGAAACCGGTTTTTGTATAGCCAATAGCAATAGGCTACTTTGAATTGCCACAAGGAATGCAATTAGATTGTAGAACTGAAATTCGACCACTGCTTTGGAGAAAAATGCCAGTTTGCCTATTTTGAAGTTACGCTGTTTATGTTTGGACTGAAACTATGATTTGGACTTCAGTAATACATGCCTACTCCAAGTTTGAAAGATGGTCAATAAAAGAACTCTTTTCTAGAATTGCGGAAAACTGATAAATTCTTCCTCGATTTCAGAAAGTGAACCCGAGAAGTGTGACTATCACCAAGAGAAAAAAAATTCCTCCATCTTCCCCGCCAAGGGTGTCAAGAACAAGTTAGTTTTACATTCAACGAGGAAAGTTGAACCGATGATGTGTAACTGAAAAATGAAGTTGATAGCCGATGATAACTTCTCGACTACTTTTGCGATATTGAGAGGAGACAATCATGCTTTTTGAAATCTTTCAGAATTGATTCCATTGACCTTGTCAGCTACAAAAATAAGAGATTAGTGTTATTGTCATTGTAGGCGTCTTTCTAACAATTGTAAAAACTTACATTTTGAAGGTAATTCTGGAAATGCAGTCCTTCGCGAAGGACATATCGCGCGTTTTTTGAAGTGAGTGGATCGAATGTGAAAAACTTTTTTGTGAGCTTTTCGAAGAAAACTATTATAAGGTTTTTCCAGGGATCCTGATCGAGCCTCAAAATCACGTGATGCTGCAACCAAGACAAGATCGACATCTTGGTCACAAACGCTCACTTCCGGAACACCTGTTCCGAAGAGTTCGGTTCATGGATTCCCGACAGCCACTGGATCTGTCAGAACTACTTCTGTGGAAACTTTGAACGTTCCGAAGCTAGATTCGATTGAGAGGAAAACTAGAAAAATATGATAAAGTTACGTTGTTTGTTTTTCGTTGAACTTGGAAATGACATCTCGTTGAACTTGGAAATGACATTTCTTCTCATTTCAATCGACATGCGCATTTGATGCCGGATGGACAACATTTGTGAGTCGAGCGTGTGATGTGTATACTTTTTTGAACTACATACATCCATTGATCACTTATTTATTTGACTAAAAATATGTGTTGGACTTCATTAACAACTATCTCGTGAGTCACTGATGACAACCAGGGCTGGGCACCGAAAAAAATTTTAGACCGAAACATTTTTTGGTCCAAAAACGAAAAAAAAATAAATTTTACGTACGAAAAAAAGGGAAAAATTTTGAGATGGACTGAGATGAAAAATTGATTTTCCAGAGATACCATACATTGTAGGGCTGAATCGTTCGTAGTTTTTTTTGGTTGACAGTATCTTTTAGTTAGTGATTTTTAGTTGTTCATTAGCTTTCACCTGCACGACTCATTACATTGCATAGTCGGCCCAGATCCGACTTTCACCAATTTCATAGTTCAAGTAGCTCTATACAGAAATCAGAACGACGAGTCTGATTTTGCACACAACACAAAATTCTCGCAGAAAACTTTAAACCTGGACTAATCTCCAAAATATCTAGTGTAAACATGGTTCAGACCTCCAGAATATCTAGTGTAAACATTTTTCGTTTTTTCAGGAGGTTGCCAAAATTTTTCGCCGAAAAAGTTTTTGCTTTCACCTCCAGAAAACAAAAAAACGAAAAAACGAAAAACCAAAAAATGCCCAGCCCTGATGACAACGATCAGAAGAGCCAGAGGAGAAGAGGAGTTTGTTTCGAGTCTCGCACTCGAATGTCATCTAGTCGACCGAGCGCCATAAGCTGCGTGCAGAGAGCACTTCGATTTACGCAAAACTAATTTTTTGCGCTAACTGACCCATTTAACTCACTCAAATACGAGATATGTGAAGTACCGCACCGCTCAATCCACCGATATGCAGTGAGTTTTTAGAAGTGAATAGAGAGAGAAGAAAAAGGGAGGTTTCCTGATGACTTCTTCTGGGGAAAATAAAATTTGTTGAATGTTCGCCGGAGGTATTGAACAGGATACGTGCATTCATTCTTTTTTTGTTGTTGTAAATTGATGAACTGAAATTAATTTCCAGTGATAATCGTGTGAACACTTCTGCTGACGTTGGAGCACTGGAAACTGGATTTCGGTAATTCTACGTTCGGTTCGCAAGAAAATCTACCCTGAAGAATCTTCCCCGTTTTATGATGCATAGTTTGTCTTTATTTGCCACAGTTCTGTTTGTTCAATTACCCGCGTTGTTTCTTGCAATTCATGATTGCTTGTTGTTCCATCTAGAAATATCGATAAAAAGTACGATCAACAAATACAAGACGCCTCTCCGCTGTTTACTGCACCCATCTCACCAATGGACGAAAAGGACGATAAAAATGTCAAAGGAGTCTCAAAATGCATCTCATACCGAACTCAAATCAGCTGGGAAGGGCAGGGGAGGGAAGGGAAAGCAAAAGAGCTCTTGAGAGACTCAAAACGCCCATCTCAAAAAAGACTCTTCCCTCCATTAGGAATGAGGAGGTTTTGAGATCTCTGGGAGAAACTTTTTTGCACCTCCTCAGAGACTCTTTTTATTTTACAGAGAGGGTGGCTTCTCATCCATCCTTTGCAAGAGTGTAATGGCGCAGTCGGTGAGAGGTCGGTGTTACAGGTGTGAGACAAGTGGTTCATTACGCAGCTAGGGAAATTTTTTTGCATGATGTTTCCCTTCTTCGGAAAATTCGTTAGTATCAGAAAGTTGTTAAAAAATTTCGTTTGTCAGTAGACGAGTGCTAAGTCAAACTGAGGTCGAACGACTACCTTCTTCCGCGAAAGTAGCCATCGAAAAACGCGAAGGTAGCCATCGAAAAACCTCTTGCCCCTACATACTTCACTGTTCATGACATTTATGTCGTTTTCATGTCCGATGGAATAAAGAAAGAAAGAAAGAAAGAAAGAAAGAAAAGAGATTTCCTGGGTCATATTCAACTTGAGAAAGTGATAGTAGCAGTGCAGAGTGTAGATTACTGTAGGGAAATGAGAGAAAGGAGTCATTTTGCTAAAAGAAACTAAAAAAGAGAGAGGGCAGAGAGAGATAGCAATTACGACAGAGAAAAAGGGAGAGAGAGAGAGCGAGAAAGAAAACTAGAAAACGATTAAGTGTCATTGAGAGCGAGACAGACTGTATTCACCTTTTC
>CAVOJK010000067.1:0-21314 GCA_963695495.1 Hololepta plana
AAACTAAGTTGGTGTTTTCAGCACGATGAAGAAATCCAGGTCTAGCAGGTGTGCTGACATGGTAGAGATGGAGTCTGCACCGATGGCCTGCTTCGCTGCTGCGGCGCCCATGATGCAGCAGAGGGTGCGTCATCGAGAATCTCATTACTGTAGATATGTTTTGTCGATAACTGTAGATTTTGAGTGGTTGAGATGGAGCCTATTGGATTGGATTTCACTCTTTTCCACATAGTATACTTTGAATTTTAGAGAAAAAAATAGAAATTTCAGGAAGTAGCAGTGGAATCGCAGACGCTCTCGAGCGAGTTCACCATCTCGCGACCCTGCTCCATCCCATCTGATGGCTCTGATCACAAGGTACGGTAGATTAAGTCTGTGAAAAGATACTGTCGTTATCGTTAGTTAATTTCAAGAGTTGATCTCCGCAAGCGCTATACTGATCAATGCATTTGTTCAAAAGAAACTCTCTCGCAATATATCGGTGTTCTGACAATCCGGCCAGAATCTCCGGAAATCTCTGGACAAGATCCGCTGCAGGTGACGATCGGCGTGGTGGCGCTCGAGTCGCAGCTCGTCCACGAGGCCGTGCCCAAGAAGTCCACCTCGGCCTTCCTCACTGCATCATGCGTCAATTCATCGGCTCTACCTCTACTGCCTGGCCAGGTACGGCATTTCCCTTCAGTTTTTCTGAGCTTCGAGTACGGCAGTGGTAACATGATCTCTTTTCAAACCTATAATCATTGGGGCATGGTTTTAGTGGGATCTGGATAATACAGCGTATTATTTCAGCTAGCTTTCGAGAGTGATTTTTAAAAGAGTTTCAAACATGTCTGAAGTGAATACGTGCACACAGGCGTCAGTCTATCTGGATGGCGCGTTCGTCGCCAAGACGCACATCAAGGCCGTCTCGCCCGGCGAGCGATTCACTGCCTCTCTCGGCGTCGATCAAGCCATCAAGATTGAGTACAAGCCACTGCACAAGTACCACGAGCAGGTGAGTGTTTGGATTTTTCGAGCTTTTGGAGCTGACCTGGAAGCATGTGTTTCCGAGTGTCACGCTCACTAGTTCACTGGATGGGATGTGGGCAACAATCGTATGATATGTTGTTTCGCAGAGTGGCCTTATCAACAAGATCTCGTCTGTTATCCACGAGCAGAAGCTGTTCATCAAGAACAACAGACCGGATGCTGTTCTGCTGCTTCTACGAGAGCACGTCCCACGCACCACCGATGATAAGATCAAGGTGAGCGGATCTTTGCCGGATGTTCAGAGGTTTTCATCTAGTTTGCAGGAGCGAAAAAGAACTAAAACAGAGTTTCTCTCAGAATACAGTAATCTTGAGCTTTGGATATTTTATACTTGATTTGCAGGTGCGCGTTCTCGCTCCGGAGGGCATCGAACGCGTCTCGGAGGAAGCGGCAGCCGCCCGCGCGGACGCCGCACCCGTTCCTGGCATCAAGCAGCTCCCATCCAACAATCTCGAGTGGACCATCAAGCTAGCCAAGGTGAGAGCTCCAATAGATTTCTCTTCAATTTTGGTGGTCTTGCTCTGACTTTGAATTCATTAGTGTTTTCTTAATTTAAAACATATTATTACTATGGAGCACGTTAATTACGATTTGTTCCACTGCAGGGTGAGACGTCAAATTTGCTACTCAAATACGCGATCGACTATCCGCCGACAGAGAAGATCGAATTCGCCGAGCGCTATCACTGAATGGTGGATATCACCGATTCACATCAATAATCAATCTCTCCCGATTCCCGCTAGTTCGATACTCATGACACTCTACTATACATCTAGTTCAACATTGTAAACTCTGTAATATACATAAGCAATGAGGTCTCAAGCCAAAAAAACACATGCCCAGAAATACGCGCTACTTGTATTACATTCTAAAATTTGGTACCGATGTATGATACTTTTACCCAGCCCTGTGACGTTTTAATTTTTTACGGTTTTTTCATCTCATCAATCGATTGTAAATAGTTCAGAATAAAGTATTATGTCCTTGGAAATTGTTGTCTTGCTGCGAAATGAAGGGGCGAAAAGTGTTGCTGCTGGCCTCTTGTATACCTCGATCAAATCCACGGGGGAAGATGAGCGCAAAGTGAAGTTTGGTAAACTTGACGAGGGAGAGAGAGATGAGTTTTGCAGTGAAGAATGTTTGGTTTTTCACTGGATTTCACAGAATTTCCGAGAGCATGAAGTCTGATTCATTTTTCTAAAGTTTAAATCATGATTTGAATGCATTGCTAGATGCAATCGCTGCCTCGCCTGCTGCATCGCAGGCCGTGTCGGCTGCGAGTTCTCAATGGTTCGTGGAGATGTTGAAAGAATCTATCCATTTCGTGTAACAGTAGCTATAGTCGGGCAGTTTGCGTTACGCACCACGCACCACGCACTCACGCACCCTACAAAAGTCACCATCACTCACCACCAATTGACGGACACGGCCACGGTTACGGACACTTAGGTTTTGGACGCCGTGATTTCTCATCATTTTGATCGATTGATCGATAGTTTTGATCGATTCAATCAATAATTGTCAATCAATGCCAATCAATAACATTAAACTATCGATCGAATCGATCGAAATTCCAAAAATTATTCAGGTGTTCATTTTGCGTGTAGGGGTTGGTGTGAGTGATGACTTTTGTAGGGTGCGTGGTGCGTGATGCGTGGTGCGTTACGCAAACTGCCCTATAGTCGGGGGCTGAGAGGAAAGTTGGAGTTGAGTCGAAGCGGCGCGGTAAGCACGTCGCGGTCGGGTGTGAGAACAAGGAAAGAAAGAAGAGAACCCACAGAAGCAAAGTCTAAGCAGTGGAAGTCTTTACAGTACCTCGCATTTTCTCTCAGCCCCCGACTATACAAAGAATGTGCGCCGAACTGTTGTTTTGATTTGTAGTATATCGAATTCTTTCAATCCTAAATTCAAACTTCTCTAAGAACTGCGGGATAAAAGCTGGTGATATCGAGTTTTGAAGACAATAAGAAGTACAAGAAGAAGAGAAGTGTGAAGTGAATAGAAACTTTCTGTATGAGCTCCCAGCGCGTCACGCATCATCGGAAGCATCGACATCGGTGGTCGCATCGACGAAGATGACCAGTCTCACGCGAGCCTCCGATGAGCTGCCCGTAGAGAAGCGATCGCTATCCAGAGGACTCGCCATGAACAAGTTCGAGAAGGTCAGACATGCGTATTCCGAAGAAATTCTAGGAACTGAATGTGAGAGAAAGATAACCAAATCACTCAGAGCAAGGATTAGGCTACGATACCGTATACTGACAATGAGCTTGGCTTCTTCAGGATTTTATGATCTTCCCCGGTTACCGGAGACGTGCGGAATATCGAAGCATTCACGGAGTCGCTGAGGCAAGCGCTGAGTGTCGCTGATGAGAAGAGGGCTTTCTGTCGAGGGGGCGCAAAATAGACTGAGGTTCGAAGTTTTCATAAGGGGGGACCCTTTCAGTGAAACGGGCGATAACTGATTTTTGGTGCTAGAGTGCCAGACCTGGCCAAACAGAACAAGTAGAGACGCAGACTAGAAGATGTGCGCACGGTCTCTCCTCTCTCGGTCCTCGCTCTCTCATTCTCTTCCCGAGATGGTGTGTTGCCTGGTGTATGGCTCTGTGTGAATTAGCAAAATAATGGTTGTTGCGCACCATGAATTTACTACGACTCGGGTGGTAAAATCTTTAAGTTGCAAAGTTTCGCAACTATTCTCTCATCTCATCGTCTTGCTTCAGCATATGTACATAGTAAACTTTTGATACGGAAGAGGCCCTTGCCAGTCATTATTTATGGCTCTTGAGATGTTTAGTCGAACGGCAAAATTTTACAAGATATTATTGAGAAAATTTTTCCTTTCTGACAACGTTACCACTACACGCTAAACAACAGAATGCACATTCCGAAGTCGCGTAGTGCGAGCTCGCTCCTTACAGTACTTTTCGTGACTTTTTGTCGCAGTGTTTACGAAAGGGGCGTAGTCGATTCCCCACCGGGGAATCGAGCGGGGAATCAAGTCGTGAATGGCAATAAAGTCGCGGAAAGTACTGTAAAGAGCGAGCTCGCACTACGCGACTTCGGAAAGTCCAATAATAGCAAGAAGAATGCTGATTTTTCCAATAATAGCAAGGAGAACGCTGACTCATGTATTCTTCCTCTCACACCCCTCCTCTCTCTCCCTTGTCCCTCTCTCTCTCCTTCTCTCTCTCTCTTTCTCTCTCTTTCTCTGGCCCGAGGACATGAGTAGAGAAACACATAAAAGCATCCATTTCCCTTCCTTCATCCTCTCTTCAGTCTCTCACAGAGCCGGGCAGAGAGGTCGACGTTCCTTAATTGTTCAATTCACCACACTCTGACAAAAACCTGCGAGATAAATCTAGAGCTAGACTTTGCGTGACCACTATTTCAACAGTAGCATACGCTCACACGTGTTTCTAAGCAACACGCCTCGCTTCGAGCTCATTTGCCCGCTTTTTGCGAACCAATTTCTGGTTGAAAACCTAGTGCCCTTCCAGAAATCGAGCAGAAGCCAAATTTCTCTCTTCAAAAATGTCAGACATTGCACAGAAGCACACCATCAAGATCGACAAGGAGTCGCTTAAGAAGGTCACTTTTGCAGCATTTCAGATAATTTTTTTTCAAATAGAAAATATATTTTTTCAAACGAGCAACGTTTAGGCCTGGGGATTGGAATTGAGGTTTCGAAATGGTTCAAGTTCACGTGCAGGTGACAGCGTTCACTGATCGCGCCGAGCTGAAGAGACAGTTCGAGGTCGAACTCGTCGAAGGCGTCAATGAAGTTGTCATCCAGGTGAGTACAGAGAGGCTTGAACATTAGAGTGTGATAATAGTTCGATGGTAGTTGATCGTGTCTTTGAGTACGGTAGTGAGTTTACTGACAAAAATAAAATAACAGACAGAAATGATTCACCTCTGAAGAACACTAGCGCCGTGATATTGTCTTTTTTGCGTCGATTACTAGATTACTCACAAGTTTCCCTTTTTCTAATTAAAATTGGGGCGCGTGTTGTTTCAGGGAAACGGGAGAGATGTTCGATTTTGTTGTATCAGTGACGGTTATGTGTGCAGTTAGATTGAGGAGATTGAAGGGAGATATTGGCTAGGAATAGAATTGCGACATGGTCAACACTGTTTGTGTGCCTGGTGCGAGAGTGAAAATCGCATGAGAATGGAGAGCTTGACACAAACAAAATGTATATTTGCGTGTCATGATTCAGAGTCACGCGCCACAGCGGAATATGGAAATGTATATAGGTGGCGAAGATTGGTCGTTCAGCGCAATTTATGATTTTCACCGTCTCCGATGGATCAAGAAAGACTGAAAAAACGTCATGTAGAAAAAATGGAGTGGATAAATCTTTAAATGTTTCAAGATACATTGATCAAGCAGATATATTGCAGAATATCTCGCACAGCGTCAACGATGATTCCGTGCGCGTGACGGGATCGGGCGATGCTGTCATCGAGGAAGTGCAGGTGAGAGCAGTGAAGATTATCTATTTACGACTCTGTCTGTCTCATTCAGCCATGGAGTGAGATTGGGCTGCTTTGAGATAGAGAGAGTTTGTTTCGTTGTATCAGCTGAAATCGGAAGCGTAGTCTGAAATTCTAAACTTGTTCGGAGGACAACAGTCTAAACAGTCTCATCGGTGATCTGACTAGGGGGAATTTCATCGAGTTGTCCTTGTTCGAAGAGTAGTGCATGGGTATACTGTATTTCATGTTCTGACCGCATTCACCTACAGGTTGCGCATCGTCCAGTGGTCGAGGGCGCGGCGGATTCTGGCCGCGCCACGGAGCTGCGGACGCAACGCGAGCAGATTGACGAGCAGAAGAAGCAGATGAGTCGCGAGGTGCGGTAGCACTTACGAGAATTGTCCTATATCACTACGATTTCATAATAACCTCAGTGACTGAGGACTGGAAAGTGATTCCAGCGAGCGATTGTATGCGTTTTGTGCGTCAAAGCCAGGGAATATGCTGAAAAGAATGTTCCGCACGTTCCGAGCATATCATATTTGGTTGAAAAAGTACGATTGTTTATTTGCAGCTGGATTCTCTTCGCAAGCGCGCCGACGCCCTGGACAAGATGATCGAGCAGCTTGGATCGGGCATCACGGGCAAGAAGGACACTGCGTTCAGGTGAGCATCTACCATATCTATCGATACAGTATCTCCTACCTCCACGTTCTCATCCTATAAGCCACTGTTTCAGAGCGGATGAAGAATCATTCGATAGCATCCTCTCCTTCTTCGCCTTCTACGACAAGAATGTAGTAGAGGTACGTTTCTGTAAGTTCATTTAATTTCTTCTTCAAACTTATGAGAGGTACCTTGAAGTTAGATGTAGTCGTCAATGAGTGCTTCTTGTGGAACCTATTTTAGTTCTCACACAATACGCATGCTGGTATACTGTAGATGATAATATCTCTTTTGCAGCTGCGCGCGTCGATCTCTGCAGCAGAGCAGGAGCAGAACAAGCTGGACGAGCAGTATCGAGTGGTTGATAACGAACTGCGCAATATCGAGCATGGCCAGCACATCAAGTTTGCCGGCTTCCAAAATTTCAGTGTAAATTAGTACTAGGAGAGATGAGGAAAATCTTCGCCGTATCTTTCGAGTAGGATCGCTTTGCTGTGTCTAATTCTTTTCGAAGGAGAAGTATTCTATGCCCATTGCAGAAAAGTTTATGTCCATTGCTGAAGGGGTGCAGATGTCGCTTCCCAAAATATTAGGCTGTTTGATTGAAAATAAAATTATTTTTGTTTGATAATTTAAAAATAATTGATTTTTTATTTTCAGAGTGGTCTCAGTGATCCTAGCGAGCGCCTCGGGTGGTCTCGTCACGCTCGAGCTATCGTATCAAGTGTGGGGCGCGCACTGGGGACCCTTCTACGATATTCGTGTCGCAACCAAGGATAAGAAGACGGCGTTGGAGGTGAGGATGTTGCCTCATGTGTGATCTCAACGATAAGTAAATGTTTCACCCAATCTAATTCGTATCACATTTTATCTGCATAATTAGTTAGTGATACATCATGACTACACATCAGCTGGTCACCAAATAAGCATATTTACAGCTGTCGTACTTTGCTAATGTGAATCAATCGACGGGCGAAGACTGGGAGGGCGCGCAGCTCGTTCTCTCTACCGCTGCGCCTTCACTTGGAGGTACGGTAGGCGAGAATTCGAGAAAGACGAAGAGTATAGCGAATTTTTTTTCTCTCGATGAGACTTTATCATTGTAAAGTGTATCAAATTGTAATGTGGTGGTCAACAAAAAGAAATGAAGAAAGAGAGAAAGAAAAATCGAACAGCAGGCTGAATTCCAGAGCGTTGACTAGAGAACAAATAAAGAAAAAGAACTATCAGGAAACATTCCCGAGCTCGGCACTCTCGACGTGCGATTCTTCTTATTCAGCATGACGCAGTGTAGCGAGTATGCTGACAGCGAAATTCTGACTCGTTCCCTGACACGTCCCCTCCCCGGTTTTCGGGGTTCTTGACCACTGAACCAATGGAAAATGAGCAGTAAAATCACATTTTGAGGGTTGGAACGTTAACTTACCCTCATTTCCAATTGGGCTCTCCCCGGTTTTTGGAAGTTTGGGAACATGAACAGGAGATTGCTGTGTGCTGTGGAGGAAGAGTCTGATGAGGAAGAGTCTGCACCGATTGCCTACTTCGCTACTTCTGCGCCGTCCAAGATGCAGCAGAGAGTGAGTGATCGAGATTCTGATTACTGTAGATCAGATTTGATTGTTCTTCTGCTTATAGCTTTCGAGTGATTGCGATTGAGCCTATTCGATTGGCATTCACTCTTTTCCACAAAGTTTAAATTGTTGTATTGACTTTTCATAAACCCAGAGTTACAGAAAGTAGCAGTGGAATCGCAGACGCTCTCGAGTGAGTTCACCATCTCGCGCCCCTGCTCCATCCCATCTGATGGCTCTGATCACAAGGTACGCGTTCAGTGATCGTGGCAGGGAGTATTGTAGTTATGGCGATATGCCGTAGAATTAAATATTGGCCAGGTTTGAACAAATTTATTCAATCATGTGAGGAAGGAGAAGGGTCTAACCTACGTGTAATTGTATCTGCACTCGAGTCCATGTCATGGAAATTGGTACATGCTCTTTGGATGAGATCCGCTGCAGGTGACGATCGGCGTGGTGGCGCTCGAGTCGCAGCTCGTCCACGAGGCCGTGCCCAAGAAGTCCACTTCAGCCTTCCTCACTGCATCATGCGTCAACACATCGCCTCTACCGCTACTGCCTGGCCAGGTACGCTATATCTCTCCCACTTTTTATGAACGTCGAGTACGGTAGTACTACAGTGATCTTTTAGGAGAGCGAGTATTATTGGAGGAGTTTGATTGTAGTGGGATGTTGATAGTACAACGTTTCGATTTGATAATGAGCTAGCTTTGGAGTGCGATTTCATGAAACAAAGAGTTTGTAAACATGTGTGGTGTAGAGTGAATACGTCATGCCCACAGGGGTCGGTCTACCTGGATGGCGCGTTCGTCGCCAAGACGCACATCAAGGCCGTCTCGCCCGGCGAGCGATTCACTGCCTCCCTCGGCGTCGATCAAGCCATCAAAATTGAGTACAAGCCACTGCACAAGTACCACGAGCAGGTGAGTGTTTGGATTTTTCGAGCTCTTGGAGCTGACCTGGAAGCACGTGTTTCCGAGTGTCACGCTCACTAGTTCACTGGATGGGCTATGTGGGCAACAATACTGCAACAATACAATACTGAATGCTTGCTTCGCAGAGTGGCCTAATCTACAAGATCTCGTCTGTTATCCACGAGCAGAAGCTGTTCATCAAGAACAACAGACCGGATGATGTTCTGCTGCTTCTACGAGAGCACGTCCCACGCACCACCGATGATAAGATCAAGGTGAGCTGATCTTTGCCGGAGGTTCAGAGGTTTTCATCTAGTTTGCAGAAGCAAAGAAGAACTAAAAACAGAGTTTCTCTCAGAATACAATAATCTTGAGCTTTGGATTTTTTATAATTGATTTGCAGGTGCGCGTTCTCGCTCCGGAGGGCATCGAACGCGTCTCGGAGGAGGCGGCAGCCGCTCGCGCGGACGCCGCGCCCGTTCCTGGCATCAAGCAGCTCCCATCCAACAATCTCGAGTGGACCATCAAGCTAGCCAAGGTGAGAGCTCCAATAGATTTCTCTTCAATTTTGGTGGTCTTGCTCTGACTTTGAATTCATTAGTGTTTTCTTAATTTAAAACATGTTATTACTATGGAGCAGGTTAATTACGATTTGTTCCACTACAGGGTGAGACGTCGAATTTGCTACTCAAATATGCCATCGACTATCCGCCCACAGAGAAGATCGAATTCGCCGAGCGCTATCACTGAATGTTCGATATCACCGATTCACATCAATAATCAATCTCCAGATTCCCGCTAGTTTGATACTTATTTCGCTCTACTATACATCTAGTTCAACATTGTAAACTCTGTAATATACATGAGCAATGACGTCTCAAGCCAAAAAATACGTGCCCACGCGCTACTTGTATTGCATTCTAAAATTTGGTACCGGTGTATGATACTTTCACCCCTGTGACGTTTTACTTTTATACGGTTTTCTCATCTCATCAATCAAATGTATATAGTTTTGAATAAAGTATTATGCCCTCAAAAATTGTTGACTTGCTGCGAAATGCGGGGAAGAAAAGTGTTGCTCCTGGCCTCTTGTATACCTCGATCGTATCCACGGGGGAAGATGAGCGCAAAGTGAAGTTTGGTAAGCTTGACGAGAGAGAGAGATGAGTTTTGCAGTGAAGATTGCAGTTGAGTTTTCACTGGATTTCACAGAATTTCCGAGAGCATGAAGTCTGATTCATTTTTCCAAAGTTTAAATTATGATTTGAATGCATTGCTAGATGCAATCGCTGCCTCGCCTGCTGCATCGCAGGCCTTGTCGACTGCGAGTTCTCAATGGTTCGTGGAGATGTTCAAAGAATCTATCCATTTCGTGTGACAGTAGCCACAAAGAATATATGCAGAACTTTTGTTTTGATTTGTAGTATTTCAAATTCTTTCAATCCTAAATTCAAACTTCGCAAACTGATAAGAACTGCGGGAAAAAGCTGGTGATATCGAGTTTCGAAGACAATAAGAAGTACAACAAGAAGAGAAGTGTGAAGTGAATAGAAACTTTCTGTATGAGCTCCCAGCGCGTCACGCATCATCGGAAGCATCTACATCGGTGGTCGCATCGACGAAGATGACCAGTCTCACGCGAGCCTCCGATGAGCTGCCCGTAGAGAAGCGATCGCTATCCAGAGGACTTGCTATGAACAAGTTCGAGAAGGTCGGATATTCGCATTCCGAAGAAACTCTAGGAACTGAATGTGAGAGAAAGATAACCAAATCATTCAGAACAATGATGAGGCTACGATACCGTATTTTTACAATGAACTTGGCTTCTTCAGGACTTCATGATCTTTCCCGAGTTCACGGATACAGAAGACGTGCGAAATATCGAAGCATTCACGGAGTCGCTGAGGCAATCGCTGAGTGTCGCTGGTGAGAAGAGGGCTTTCAGTTTTCTGTTCACATCACGCTGTCTGAGTACATCGCCCCGATGCAGAGATTTGCAGTAGACGAACGTCGTGATGAGAAAGCGGGCGAGCTGTCGAGTGAAGTCATCGCTGCACTCAGAGTTAGTTTCTCTTCGTATTTTCAATGGAGAATTGTGCGCATGTGCCAGTTCAGCTGAACAAAAAATAATATGGACCACTTTCAGGCATCAGAAATATCTGGATGCTTCATCGCAAAAGAATTCGGAGGGCTTGGAATGACGTACAAAGATTATATGAAAATTCATGAGGTTCGTGTGCATTTTCAAACGTGTAAAAGGCAGATGGGTGAAACGATCTTGCTAACAAGATGGTAAGATTGCAATGAACCCAATATGGCAAACGAAGCACAACTACCAGCTTTGTGACACGAAAGAGCCTGGTACAATTTTGGTCAAAACATTCACGTTGCAATATTTCTGGGACGTCTTCGAAGATGTCTTCGAAGACGTCCCAATTTCTTCTCGTCTTCGAAGACATTTTTGACCCGAGTCGTACACTTCTCATACGGAATGGAAAAAGGATGGACTACATATGATCAATTCCACCGTAATCCACCCTTCCATTCAGGAGCTCTCGATCGATTGGTCGATCACAGCACAGACAACGGTAGCTCATCAAGTGGCGACGCTGCTGCAGCTATATGGCTCTGATGAGCAGAAGGAGAAGTTGGTGCTTACCTATGAACTCGGAAAAAACAGTGTCTGTCGATACTCCTTCAGAAAATCGACGAATACCTTTGTGAGGGACAGAGGGAAATCATGAAAAATCTTGATCCTCTCAATTCCGAGCAAAAGTATATTGTTTTTACACAGCTTACGAAGTAGTTTTATATAAGCGTAAGGCTTGGCTCTGAGCCAATATCTATTCCCCCATCCAGATATCTGCCAGCGATCGCCTCCGGCAAGTGTCGCCCAGCGATATCACTGCCGCCCGTGCTGGGGTGAGTGCAGATTAACGAGATTGTCAAGTTTGCAAGGTTACGGTATGTCAGAGATTTTTTAATATGTCTCTCTGCAGCGAGAGAACGAGCGAAGTCCTCGGTGCTTCGGCGTCTGCAAATGGCAAAGGTTTGTGATGAGAAACATATGTGTCTTTTTTGCAGTGATACTGCATCATGCAGGATGAAAAATGCAACAGTGACTCATTGCAGCAAGCAAGAATAGTGAAAATTGGAGTCAAAATTGGCGCTTGTAGCATTGCTGTTTTGAGAAGCGTGTCTACGCTGACTTATTCAGGGTGCATTTCCTTTGCTTCTACCATACACGCTTTAACCGTTCTCTACGCTCATCCCAAGTGCCCGAATTTGCAGGAACGCTGATAGCAAAGAATCTAAAGACGTTCGGAGCATCGAAAGCGAATCTTCTACTTGCTTTTGCTCACGTGAAAGATGCAGCGGTGAGATATTTCGTTCGGTTGGAAACGATGGACCGCTGAAGTTTAGGTTACTGTAATCAGAATGAAAAAAGCTAAATACAGAATAAATCGGTTTAATTTTCAAAATTGCAACGGCTTTTGTGAAGGGTTCGTCGACGCTTCGCTGCTTCATCGTCGATCGGACGCAGCTGAAGGAAGGCGAAGAGTGGAGCGATGCCAGAGACGAGACGCTCGGACTCAGAGCTTTTGATGGTCAGCTTTGCAGATAAATTTTCAGCGTGAAACCGATGCGAAAAATTGTACGGATCATCATACGATCTTAGTATTATTGATACAGTGATTTGCGGATTCTCTGTTGAGATTCCGTGACTCGAATTGGGCACCAAAGGTTCAATTCGGAAAAAAATATCTTCTGTCTTTGCATGAAAAAGGCGAAAAATAAAAAAAATTCTAAGATTAAAAAAATATGCTCACTGTCAGTGGGCACCTCGACGCTCTCCGTCTCCGTGACGCCCGAGGCGCAAATTGGCGCTGACGCCATCGAGGTTGGCGCTGATTATTGATCGATCCGATTACGACACCCACTTTACGAATCGATTCAAACTACTATTATCTATACTATATAAAGGAGCTGTTTGTGTGTGTTTGTGTGTGTGTGTAACGCTCACACCACCATGAGTGGGGCTATCCCCAGGGGTTCCACTGATTG
Organism: Hololepta plana; assembly: GCA_963695495.1. Taxonomy (NCBI): domain Eukaryota; kingdom Metazoa; phylum Arthropoda; class Insecta; order Coleoptera; family Histeridae; genus Hololepta; species Hololepta plana. Next base: position 12,731 of record CAVOJK010000067.1, read on the forward strand.
GTCGCTAGCGCCGAGAGATGCTCCCAGCGTATGTGCATACCGCTGCGGTTTTAGTTTGGCGCCAGCCCCTCCCGGCGCCAAACGCTGGGCAGCGGAATTTTGACTACAGCGGACTCGGAAATTGAAAAAGAGAGGGAAAGCCGATATTTGTACCTAATTTCAGTACTCTAGAATGTTCCATCGTGCACTTGCACTTTTTGCAGTACAAGATGTTTCGCGGATATTCTAGAGGGAAACTCATAGTACAACTCTATCAAAAAAGTGGAACCCATCGAACTCTTGCGACGCCTCGAGGCGGCGCAGCCTAATCTTGTTGGAAAAAAATTTCCTTTCCGACAACCTTACCACTACACGCTAAACAACAGAATGCACTTTTGGAAGTCGCGTAGTGCGAGCTCGCATTACAGTACTTTCTGCGACTTTGAATCCAAAGTATTGCCATCCGCGACTTGATTTCCCGCTCGTTTTCCCAGGTGGGGAATCGACTACGCCCCTTTCAGAAACAAGTCGCGTAAAAATGGCGCGAAAAGCATCATAGGGAGCGAGCTCGAACTACGCGACTTCGAAAAGTGCATTCTGCTGTTTAGCGTGTAGTGGTAAGGTTGTCGCAAAGGAAAAATTTTTCCAATAATAACTGACTTCACTTCCCGATATCCCTAGTTTTGCTTGGGAAATTTTTCGCGAAATACGGTAAATATGATTTGCTATCAGCTGTCATCCGAGCTGCACTCGATCGCTCGTCTGCCGCTGGGCGCTGGCGCCGTGGGCTACGGGCGCCGATTGATAGCTGATCTGGCGCTCGTCGCCAACTCGGCCGGATCGGGCACTACGGTATGTCGAGTACTGTAAATGTGCCAGTGGAAGTCAGGGATAGCATGTGGATGTGAGCAAATAGCGATAAGAGTGTGCGCTCAGTTACGTTCGTCTTTAACTCCAGTTTAAATTTTCCTCATTTTCCAAAAAAGTGGAAAGAATAGTAGATAACCGCTACCATATCATCACGAAACTTGCTCGCTCAGCCGGGTCTCTCCGTCTCTGGCCATCCGCACGTTCAGCGCCAGTTCGCTGATCTCTCGTGTCACTTGTATGCACTTGAGAGCGTCGTCTACTACCTGGCAGGTCAGCCCCTTTTCCTTTATCTTTTTCTTGTGATCTGCAGTTGCGGAAACAATGCCGAGATTTTCGCAGCATGAAGCGGCACTTTTGTGCAACGAACTATTTTATTTAGAGTTGAGTTTGTACATCTAGTAGTCGATTCATGTTCGTATGATATAATCGACGATAACAGAACTATCTCGACGTGTGGTGTGCTAGGAATCGAATTTCTGTTGGAGAGACACGAATGCGGCCGTCTAAAAGTGAACCCGCAAGTTTAAACAGATAACCAAAGAATATACTTGAGTGAGTGAAATCGCTTTATCAATCCTGTATACAAAGTATACGATGTTTGCTAGGGCGCAACAATCGGATGAGCGAGGTGGCTGTGTCTGTTAGGATGTGCGGTTTGTGTTATGCGCTACAAGAAAAACGGTATGAGATATGATGTGGATAGTCTCAGCAACATTATCTTCTCCGATGAAAAAACTCAGCGCGGCGCAGCTTCCATAACATTGTTGACGTAGGCCATAGATCAGAGGTACCGGAGGCGGTCTGACTCGTTTCTCCACCGGGATTCTTCGTTCAGCTCTCGAACGTGATTGCAGAAGTATAGTAGTGCCATGGTGTCCATTAGGGTGGTCAAAAGCGTTATGTGCTAACTCTCTTTTTTGTGTGTTAGCACATGTGATAGGTGGCTGTAACTTCATTGTTCTTCAATGAATCCGAGTTTCGTAAGCTCAGCCTTGTGAAATGAGTTCTGGGGATCATTTTCTGTGTTGTATCGTTACACTCATTGTGACCAGGTGGACCACCACAGGGGATAATACGGCGGAAATTAGTAACTCGATGTGCTAACTGATAGTCTGCTCTTGAACAGAAAATCCAAATTCACGTCTTTTGTACTAGAAATCTGTAGAATTTCATGCGCTACAAGGTGGCACTCAACAAACCGGAATATCACACCTGACGATGGAGCTACGATCAGTTATCACATGAAAAAGTGGAATTAGCACAGTGCTAAATATAACGCTTTTGACCACCCTAGTGTCCATATTAGATGGTGTTGACTCATATTAAAGGCGATAGGCGAATAGAATCAGGTCCATGTTGGAGAGGGAAGAGGGAACCGGCCGTGCAAGAGCCGAAAAAAAGAATATGCTTGCAAGATGAGAATCGAAAAAAAGAATATGCTTGCAAGATGAGAACTGTTCTTCCACATACATGGAGAATTATAAAATTTTTGCTCCGGCAAATTGAGAAACGTGTTTTTCAAGGCATGCATCTGATTGAAACACACCTCCCCCTTCAGGCATGCTGGACGAGCGTCTGCCAATCATCGTGGACGTGGAGAATGCGCTGCTCCATCGCATCACGCGCGCATTCCTGAGGAAGTCGACGAGCGCCATGCTCGAGGTGGGCGCATTCTGCGAGAAACATGTAGAAGTTTCGCGAACTAGATAAAAGTGTGTTACAATATACCCTTTTCATTTTTAACCGTGATTAGCTCAAGTTTTCGCTGAATTCGAAGCGTGTTCAGTATAACGAGAGGAGTCATACCGAAAGTCTGAAGGTTTACCGTAACCTCTGCAGATTCTCGGAACGGGCGCTCTGGACACACGGCAGCTGCACGAGAAGCATCTGCGAGATGTTGCGTCTCTCATGGCCATTGTCAGTTATTTTGTGTTTTGATCAATTGCTCGGGAGTTAATTTACTATCTTGAAATAACTGTGGTCGATTTAGCCTTTCTTTGTGAGTAGTTCGAAGAGTGAGTGACATGATCACCTGATATAGTTCATTCGCAGATGGAGGAGGGCGATGCAGTGGAACAGATCGCTCTGAGCACCATGTCGACGTGGAGCGCATTCTGCATGAAGAATCGGTTCGTTGATCAATTTTCATGGTTATTTCAGGAATGCTGCGGCGTTTTTTCAAATTTCAAGGACGAAATGAGTGTCTAAGAATTTCTCTCTAACCGCCATTAGTGGGAATTGTTCTAGTGGACAAACTGTGAGAAATTTTGGATGGTATGAAAAATGAGAGCAAAGCTTGTCACTTTGTGTAGCACTCGTTCTAGAGAATCTCCATCCAGCAACTGGAAAAGTAACTGCGTGATCTGTCGATGCAAAAATGAGCCTTCAGAGCCTACTCGACGCTCTCGCGCCTCTTCGAATCGGACAAGCGCATGGCAGATCTCGCTGATCCGAAGCTCAAGCATTTCATTGCTGAACACGCCCATCCATCACTCCAGGTAAGTTGATGATCAGTTGCCCGATCCCACTCGATCCATCTGACTCGAGGTAGAGGAGAATGAAGGGTGGTCTGAATAACCTAACAGATTTGATTGTGCAATCAATCGATAGATGATAGTGAATGCTCAGATGGCGTGTCAAGAGCTGGAGCATTCGATGGTGCGTCTCGACGCCGTGCTGCGCAAGCTCATTGGAAATGAAGGTCAGCCCGGATCCTTTTCAACTCACTTTGTCCGAACCGTTTGTTATCACTCAAAAACACATCTTGCATATTGTTGCAGACAGCTGTGAAAACAGTGGATGTTCGATAATTCTTTTTCTTTCTTACAAATTAGCGGATTTATAAAATAATCGTAACACTACAAAATGAAGTGTTCTTCCTCTTCTATTCCTCAAAATGATAGATAGATGATGGATATCTCACAGGCAAGCAAATGTCCACCGATTATCAGAGTCTCGAGCGCCTCGTCACCGTAATGGAGAATAATTTGATTATGGTCAGTGGCTCTTGTCATCAAGCTTTGTTGTCTTTCTCGAGCTTCGAGAAAAACTCTCCGTCGTTACCGAAAATGACAGAAAATGCACGATATTACTCTGTAGATTTGTACGATTTCTCGAGCCTCGCGTGCATATTCGATCGGACTGCGAAATGCGGACGCTGAGTTGGGATGGACGACGTGGATTGCGACTGAGAAGGTGGGAGAAACTATCATCCTATCATTACGACATGTAATTACGTCAATGGGTGGGCTGTGAATGAGAGTTCATGTTGTTGTTCACCGAGCAAATAGTTATTGGGTGATGGAAAAAAATGCAAAAAATTGAAAGGTTCCATAGTTTGCAAATCACAAATGATCCTAGCTTCCGATGCGATCTAACGAACATATTTTGTTTGCTCCTTGGTACGTTCATCGTGAGACTGCAATCAGCCACCTCACAACGCAATCAATTCCAGTCTCGCTCCACCTGGCTGCACATCAATGAGCTAGCTGATATATTTGGACTGGTTAGCTTTATCTTATTCTTTCGGTCCATCGCATACCCTGGCTTGGAAAATCGCGTAGGTGACCTGAACTGCGATCGGTAACACGGAATCGGTGTGATTAATCGATATTTGGAAAAAATTGTGGCTTGATAGATCCGTCTGAACTCCGCGCATCTCTCACCGGGCCAGGACGTCTTGCAATGGGGCGGATATCAGATTGAATCGCCACTTGAGCGAAATTGGTAAACTTTCCGCCCCAGCCCAGCTTCCATTCTTCCCCTTCTCTAGGCTCTTCTTGTTATCGATCTAGTCGAGAGTAATTATTGTTATATTTTCTTTCTTTATCAGCGATAAAGTAGTACGCACAAGCTCACGAGGAAATGCTGTATCGATTTACTCGAAGTAGGATATGCTGCAAATGACTGCGTGTAGAAGCTCTCGGGAATTGCTAAGTATGTATTGATCGAATGTAGGAGAGTGATATGATCGAATATAAGTATTTAGTGCTACAGGAGAAGGCGACATATTATAAAGAGTGATAAGTAATCACAGTGGAGGAGGGATGATAACCATTGATCAGCGCATGGAAGCTGATTATGATGCAATAGCATGAGGAAGGCGTCTCTGTGTGGGTGGAGAGACTCTCGTAGATTATTATGATGAATGAAATCCGAAAGCTTTCTCACAAATTGGTAGTCGCTACCCGTCGTTGAATCGGAAATCATCACACTCAACTATTTGTCTTGCCTTCCACTCCCTATGAACGCTCTGCTTCCATATGATAGGCAAAGTAGTTGAAGATTGAAGAGAAAATGAGTATTTCGGAAGAGTGTGTGTATGTGTAAATCGGAGTGAAGTGAGATGGATTCAGTAGCCTAGTGAGAGCTTTAGCTAGAACTCAAGACTAGTCTTGACGTCAATGAGAAAACCAAAGCGAGAAGTCGGAAGAGAAATGAGTGAAGCTCCTTGTGGAACTCGAAAAATTTGGTTTCGTACACAGGGAATGGATTTGGTATGCGAGTACGTAGGTACACAGAAGTAATGGTTCCAGTTTGACCCTATGGGAGACTAGATGAGTTTTTGAGTCCACTCAAGACATGCGAACTGGACTAGTGGATAGTCGCTGAGAGAGACGCGTGAGCATATCTCCCTCGGTGTTGAGTGCATCGACTTGCAACTGAAAATGGACTCTCCAGAGTTGAAAAGCGCGAAACCGACAAAGTGGTGCTGAATTGCAGTACGAGATGCTACATGCTTCCAGCTCAAACAGGGAGTGTAAGGATGTAGTCTCTCGAACCACAACATGGACACTGTGCTGACCTCTGAATCGCGTCGCACAAGTTGCGCCCTGAGGCGTTCGAGTTTCTTGGCGCAATCGGCGGCAATCATGATGTCGTTTGGCTTGGAGCCAATCGCGCGCCGCGACTCGAGCAGCTGCAAAATAGGAAGATAGTGAAAGTTTACGGAAATCGAATGTGGAGAAAACTCGAGAGACCTGGGACAGTATCGCATCGAGTTTTTCCATCCATCTGATCCACAAAGTGTGTGGGCACACCACTCTTCTCAGTCACTTTCTCTTCCCACACTGATTACTATCTATTGAGATCCACCCGCCTTCTTTCTCCGCTTTTCTTGTCACTTCCACTACAACAAAACTCCACTGAACTGCCGTTTGATAAAGATTATATTCCATTGACATTTGTTCGGAGACTAAATAAGAGGCACCCTTAAAGGGCCCAAACAATTGGTGCATCGGCCGCCTCTTTTATAGTCTCGCGCTTCTCGTTTACCGCTGCTATTTTCGTTCATTTTTGTCACGTTCATTTTCACATTTTTTTTTGTTTGCTCTTCTTCTTTCACTCATCTGTTCAGAAATGAACATCACCAGTCTGAAAGAGTTGATAATCCACTTCACAGTGAAAGCTTACTCTGAAGTGGACTTCATCACTGATTATCTGCGTCTTCATCCCGGAGAGGACCCCTCCACTACTCTGGATGAGATCGCGACTACCTTCTTCGATTGTGATATCTTCTTCTCCCGCATAGATACTCTCTACAGTCAGCTTCTCTTTTATGACTCCTGTCTTCAGAGCTACCTCTGTTCTCCATCAGTTCCACTTGAAGTAAAATGGGATCTTGAGGCGCACGAGCAGACGCATGGTCTCCGCGACGCTCTCAATTTGCTCGCCGAGATGGACGTTCTGCTCCGCGCACGTCTCTACTCCACACATCGCGCGCTCATCACATTCTACCCAGGCGAAGTGACTGATTCCATTCTTCCGAAACGTCGTCACATACCGCCGAACCCAGCTCTCAAACTAGACTCAGGGTTCGCTACTCCGATTCTCCCAGTGACTTCGCAGGCTCACCACTCCACTCCTCTTCATTGTCCTGATCGGACACCTGCGTCCTGTATGACTCCAGTCGAACATCCCCCTTTCGCACATCTCCCCACTGATGTTCCGCTACAGCTAGATGATACTCCCACCTTCTCAGCTGTGCGGATTCTGCCGCCGTTGAGTCGGAATTCTCTCTTTGTCTCTTTCATCCAGAGCACTCCCGCGTCACGCAGTGAAATGCAACAAGACGCTCACAGTTCGCCTCACAATCGCCTCTCTGATCTTTCTCTCAATCAGCCTCGTCATCAGCCGATGACTCATCCTCTGATCACACGACCTCTTTCTATATCGGGACCGATAGCTCAACCATACTACTCTGACTACTCTTTCTACCCGAACAACCATCCTCCGCCTATCCGTCCCCAATCTGGTTACGGAGCGCTCTTTCAAACTGACTAGGGAAGTCCTTAACTTTACGATGAATCCGTGAAGCGAGACCCATACCATTGGATAGAGCGTACTCGATTACCTATCGGGCGACCCTCAAAAAGTGCTCACCTGATTATTTTTGGGGTAAAAAGGTGATCGAAAAGTGAGCCCGCCTACGCTTCTCTAACCCTGTTTTTGATAATTTTTCCGTGGTGATAGGAATCGAAATTCGGTTTTTTCTCATTGGGAAGAGTGAGGCCGATCATTGCTCTTACCCATTGTTTCATTGGCAAACCAGAAAAGAGCACTTGCCCGGAGCGCCAGAGGTTAGAAGTTACCCACAATCCCGTCAACCACGATTTATTCTCTCTCCAAAACTGGTTGAATTCACAACTGGTGAATAGAAGGAATAGGTAAAACTTTCAAAGGCTGTTTTTCCTCGAAAAATGGTCAGGTGAGCACTTTTTGAGGGTCGCCCGATAGGTAATCGACTACGCTCTATCCAATGGTGTAGGTCTCGTTTCACAGATTCATCGTAAGGTTAAGGACTTCCCTGGTGAGGCTCCACAATACATTCAGCCTCATCCCTCGTTCTCCCGGTTGACACTGCCACTTCTTCCATGCCTCCGAATCTCTCTTCCACCCAGCCCCCACCTGGTCTCACTTCTCCCCCACTCTCGTTCTCTCATCTTCCTGCTAAAGAAACTGCTCATCACCCATCCTCTCACATTCACTGGCCGGTTCCATCGGATCGAATCCAGACGAATCCAGTGGTGGAACAGTCCTCTGAGGACTGTCTGTCGGAAAAACCTTCTTGGTTGCATGGTTCGTCGTTTGCGCAAACTATGAACCATTTGCAGGAACGGGATCTCGGGCCGTTTCCTCTCGGTGTACCATCTCCTCTTCTCTCGACTACGCATGATCCGTCAGCTGATAGTCTCTCTCTTCTCTCCCAGTCGTCTGGTCTTCCAGAAGTTGGAGAGCTTACTCATCGAAGTCTCATTTTCCTTTCTCTTGCAAGCAGCAAGGATATCTCCTCTTCTCCGATCGGATCATCCCTCTGGGCACAACAAGATGAACACATGATGCATGATCAAGTCTCTGCTCTCTCCTCTTGTTCAAGAACGTTTTCTCAGTCCAAACATCTGGCGACGCGACTGAACCTGCGACTGCGGGCCAGGAGTACCCCTCGGGTATTACGAATTCGGCCACACTCTGTCCGAGGCCCTCGCTTGAAATGTTCGCTGTTCAATACTACTTCTCACCACCTCTCCATTAGAGACCCATTTGAGAGAGTCAGAACCGGATGACTGAGATTAGTGAGTTCCATCTCGCTACCGACCACGGTTGCAAGTCCGTGGCGGTGGTGAGGCCGTGGGGGGACTCGTTGGAGCGGAGAGCTCAGCGTGAACCCGTGGTGCTTCAAGGAAGCGACTGCGGGCGTGCGGCTCTAGGCCTCATGATTATTCCCTCGGCAGGATTC